>VXAU01003283.1:54809-220754 GCA_013399695.1 Formicarius rufipectus | reverse complement strand
GTTTTGTTTGTTTGTTTGGTTTTGGGTTTTTTTATTGTTTTGAGTTTTTTTGTTTTTGTGGTTTTTTTGTTTGGTTTGGTTTTTGTTTGTTTTTGTTTGTTTGTTTGTTTTGTTGTTGTTTTGTTGTGGTTTTTTTGTTGTTTTTTTGGGTTTTTTTTTTTAATTATTATTTTTGCAAAACTCAGTGGAGCAATACTGTCTTTCTCTGCCGCTGTCAAAAATCCAGCAGATCATTTTCTTGTTTTTTCTATGTAGGCATTTTTAAGTGAGAATATCTCCTTATTGTGCCTGTTCTGTCAATAATTTAAAAAAAAAAATAGATTATGTGTGGAGGGAGAAAAATGATTAACAAGGATAGACTCAGAGAAATGATGGAATTCCCAGCATTTATGATTGTAAACCCAAAAATGGCCACATGGCCAAAAATATTCAAGTGGGTGCAATCCTTCTTTCCAGGTACTTGGGATTGAGACACAACTCTGTTTTTAGCAGTGATTTTATTTTAAGGAAATATTTTGTGAACTCCTCTTGAAAATACTGTCACTGAAAAGAGCTACTATAACCTCAGCAGAAAAACATTTGTTTGTTTTCTGTGTCTTTCCTGTCTTTATTTGCTATTAGAGAAAAACAAAAACCAAAAATAAATGAAATTGTGAAGATCTATTTCAAATGTCCTCCTGTCTCCTGAAGACAGGAATGGAAGATTTGCTTCCATGTGTGAGCGCCACGTGAATTCAAACCATTTGTTTCTTTGTGCTTCGGGTCAGTGCATTCAATCAGACAGTTCTAACAGTGTCTGTCGTGTTTAAAAGTTGTGGCTTGGAAGTACAAATGTGACTTGATTTTCCAAATAGTGTGACATCATTAATTTTCATAAAACTTCAAAAAGTATGTGTGACCCTCCCTTTTTTAATTGTTGTTGCATTATTATTATTCTTTTGGTTGAGGAGGTTTTGTTTGTTTGTTTTTGTCAAAACTATGAAGTACGTGTTTAAAATATACTTCTGTAGAAAAGACCTTTTCCCTGTGAAGGAAAAAGAGATGGATGACCAAGCCAATTTAGGTAAACTGGAAAGCTGAAAAGGATTAGGAAGAAACTACATATCAGATTCCATGAAACAAAGACGACAGGAAACAGCTGCAAAATCTGATGTAGCCCCAGAAACAGAAGGAAAGCTTGAAACTGGCTTCTTACTTGAAAAGGGTTACAATGATGGAACAGAGATAAACACCTTCTGCATTTTAGTTTTTTCATACTATAAAAGAGTTGTGAGGATATAAATACCCCATTTATTGCTATGTGAGGATCCCCTTGCCAAGGAATGTGTGAGCCAGGTGCTGAGTCTCTGGATGACAAACCTGGGGAGGTGAGAGCAAGCATGATCTGGAGGAGCACAAAACACAAGCACAGACAGCAAATTTCAGCAATATCCAGGATAACATAACCTCAGAAGGCTGCTGCAGCTCAGTTGACCTGTATGGGAGGTCAGGAATCAGAGGTCACAGGGAGGATCTAAAGTTGTTTTTGACTCCACTGGCCTGGTCTGCAAACTCCTCACAGTACAGCGCAGAAGTACAAGGTGGGGCATTTCCAGTATTATATTAACTAAATATATTTGTCAAATCCTGTTGATTTAGTAGGCATTTCTCTGAAATAACAAAACACATTTTATTAGTGAGATGCAATTTTTTTTTTAATTAGTGTCAAGCCTATGCTAATGATTTGAAGAGCAATGAGCTTCCTTATGCTTAATTTGCTCTGGAAATAAGTAAAAGTATGCTATTCTATTAGTGCAGAGGAATATTGCATCAGTTGCAAATTCACTAATGTTATAGATATTTCCCACTGATCTATTCTCCTGATAGAAAGAACCTATAGTAAAACAAGCTTCCCCCAGAATCCATAAGATACATGAATGTAAGCAACCAAACTACTTACCCAGCAGGTTTCATTTTTTTAGCAATGGGTTGGTTCAACTGTGATACTAAGTTCAATGGAATATGCATTCACCTCCATTTCCTTTTCATGCAAAGAGAGTTAATAGCTTCATTCCTTTCTCTGGATCACTGCCAGAGTTATTTTCCTAGGTTGCTGAGTTACAATGTTGTCTTCTGTCTGAAAGTATGACAACGGGCATTAGTTCTAGCATAAAGATATTCTGCTCTGTGGGAAAGAAATACAGAAAAATACATTTAATTAGGACATTTTTAACTTGTTTTATCTAACATATGATATGTGACAGTATGTTAATTCTCAGTTGTTCTCTATGAAACACTCTAAATAAATATTTATTAAAATTTTCTACTTCCCAACATCATAATAATCTGTTTTATTCATATGAATGGGTGTGTGTATGTACTTTTGTATTCCCATGTTTTCAGTAGTTGACCAGTACATTATCAAATAACTACTTATTTGGGGGAGTTTAATTTATGACACTTTCCACATACCTAATTTTCAGAAAATGCTGAGCATCCACTAGTCAAGGCTGTAAGGCAATGTAATAAATTCAGCACTTAGAACTGTCAGTCACGACTACATATCTTAGCCATACATTACCAAAAGAAAGGATTTTTGTTGGTGGTTTGTTTTGGTTTGGGTTGAGTTTTTTGGTGTTGTTTTTTTTTTTGTTTGTTAGTTGTTTTTTTTTGTTTGTTTTTTTTTGTTTTGGTTTTTTTTTTTAATGACTGAGTGCAAATAAATCATGCCAGCTGTAAAAACCCATTGCAGAGTGATTGCAAGGAGGAAATGGGCACATTTACCTATGTTTTGGAAACATGAGGGTATGAAAACTGATATTTATGAGGGATTTCTTTCAAAATACTGAAATTTAGAAAATTAGTGGAGAATCTCTTACATAGTTCAGAAATAAATTTTTTTGAGGGCTGGACTCCTTTTTCAGAATGAGCAAATGTGGAAAGAAAAAGACTGATATGCTGATTCACATGTTCTGTTGTACAGAAGTCACTGTTTCTTTACAGATATATGGCTTGCTGGAGGAATGAAGGGTTTAAGCTAGTACTTATGTGCAGAAAAGACCTGCACATTAATCCTCTCTTTCTCCTGTCTTTGGACTTTAAATTTGGCTTAATTTTGTTGTGGTCCCTTGGTTGCAAAGTATTTTGGTAAAGTTGTGTATCTTGCTGTGAAGACACAATCTAGACTTCAAGTCCACCTCTTGTGTTTACCTCTTTCCATTGCATTAGAGATTCAATCAGAACTACATAATTATGAGGCCATTCAGGCTTTAATGACATTCTGGTTCATAGTTTTTCTGGGAGAATTTTAAACAAATTAAGCCCTTCCCTTTTTTTTCCTTTCTCTGGTTTTGATTCTTTCAAGTACAACATATTTTAAATAAACTTTGGAGCCAAAGCTTATTACCAGGCAGGTGGGCTCCCTCAGGGTCACTGACCCCTACAGCCTCTCTGGCACTGAGGGCTTACACTGAGTCATACACCTTGTGTTCAGACCTGGGGTTTCGGTCAAATATTCTACAGCTATAGAGCAAAACTTTTGCACAAATGCATGATAAAGAAATAATTAGCACCTACGGAGTTGCTTCTGAGCCCTTGAACAATTCAGTAATACCCATGGTTTGTTCTCCCTGTATTGTATGTGCACCCTAACAGTAACTGTAGTACTGTGACTGCTTTGATGGCTGAATGGGGTGTTACAACAACTACAAGGCACCCTTAAAAATCTCCACAGGACTTTGTATTGCAATAACTATTAAGGAGTTGGCAGCATCTCCAAGAACAGTGTTTGTTGGTGCAAATGTTCAGCTTGCAGAGGAGAAAGTATGTAACTTTACTCATTCCTGCACTTAATTTATCAATAACTCTCTTCAGGACTATCACAGGTTTTCCATTTTGAATTGAATTTTTGATCCACACATGACATTACTCACATATTAGTGAGTTGTGAACTACAGACAGAATTTCTTCAAGCAGTACCAGTGTATTCAGGTGGCTTCCACTAGACTTTTCACCTAAAGTATCTGAAGTTGCATGTGGATTAGATTAGAGGAACAATCTTAATTTCTGTTTTTTGTTTGTTTGTTTTGGGTTTTGTTTGGTTTTGTTTTGGTTTTTGTTTGGTTTTTTTTTTGTTGTTGTTGTTGTTTTGTTTTTGGTTTTGGTTTTTTTTCCTGTTTGAAAACATTGCAGTGTCATTTGGCTTTCTACTCCAGTGTTCTACTATACCTGCTTATATAAAGTTGTTTCCCGTTCAACCTTTCCCTATATCTTTATTTCCTACTCCAGAATAAGCCCCTTCTTTCTTATCCAATTCACCCTTGCAAAACTCTTTTACACATTTGAACACTTTTATTATGCCTGCTTTTTTCTACTGCTTTTTAGGTGAGAAAAATCCATTTTTTTCAGGTAGTTTTCTAGACCTCTGACTATTTTCATAATCATGTTTAGATTACCCTCAGTATTTTCACATCTTTCTTGAAATGCACTGTTCAAAGCCAAACTCCAACTGAGGCTTTAACAGTGCTAAGAAGAGCAGAATTATTTCCTATGTCTTGTCTAGTTCATACATCCCACTGTGATGTTAACCTCTCCACAGAACACTTCTGACTTGTGTTCAACAATAATTCAGTCAAATCTTAAGATAAACTTCTAAAAGAGCTACTCTCTTGGGGTTTTTTTAGTGGGTTCATTGTGGGTTTTTTTCGATCCTGTTGTGTAGCTGACTTTTTCTTGAACATGTAACTACTGAATTCCACCCAGATTTTTCTCACAATAATTTCTTCAATTGGTTAAGATAATTTTGATCTCTCTTCGTCCCCTTGTCTCCAAGCAACTGTAAATTTGATCACAACGATCTCTGTTCCCTCCTGAGGGTCAGTCCATGTGTAAGTCATGAAAACATTGAGCATAGCTAGATCCAGGGCAGCATGTGACTGGATATATTCTGTCCGTGACCACGAACCATTGCTAACTACTGTCTGGAACTGCTATCCATTTGATTTTGCATTCAGTTTATAGTCCACACAAGATTTACTTGGGATTCTCATAAGATGATCAGAACTTCACTAAAACAAGGATAGGCAGTGTCATCAGTGTATTTGCTGCTCAGTTACTCTGTTAGAGAAATAAATTAGGCATGATTTGTTCTTGGCAAATTTCTATTGGGTCTCAGTCTGACAAAATAGTTTCCACTTTGACAGAAGATACTAAACAAAAACTACTAAAACTTGACATTTCAACTATTGAATAAAAGTTAACTCGCATCCAAGATTTTAAAAAGAGTTGGTTGAGTGTATGTTTAAATTGTGAATATTATTTTCCAGTGAGTTTGGAAAGAGTAGGGAAGCTCAAATAGAACAGAAAAATCTTAATGTCATACTACTATTCATACAAGAAGAATAAAATGAACCAGCTACAATCGTTGCCTTCCTAAACACTAGTCCAGCTATCTAAACAATTGATGGAGAAATTCATCAATAAAGATTAAGAGAAAGTGATATAATAGAATTCAATTAAGACAGACTTTATAGGAAATTGTATTTTCACAGAAGACTTTGGATTTTAACTGTAATAACATTTTGATTGATCAAAATGCAAAAGAATCATACAGTGTTGTCAAACTTTTGTGACACATTTGTCATGCTAGTGGCTCCACTTTATAAAGAAACCAAAGAACAACAAAACCAACAAATAAACAACATCAAAACAAGAAAACCATAATAAAAAACCTGTTAATTGAGCAGTAGCTGAAATGTAATTGTTCACAGGCAGTCATATCAGAGTGGGTAGATTTCTAAGTAGGTCCAGAGAGGAAGTTCTGGCACTGAATTGTTTTCCATTTGTATTATTTCTCTGCAGAAGCATGTGAAGCTATTTCTGACAAATTTTCAAGTGACAAAATGATAATGGAAATATTCATAAGAGAGATTTACTATAAGCTGGGTACAAAGAGACCACACAATTTTTTAAAGATATAATCTAGAAAAAATGTATTTAAGAGAAAAATATCTATCTCAGAATCATATGCATATGTCAAATGTGTCATAAAGCCCTGACTTTCACCAGTTGCAAGCCATGACAGTGAACAGATCATATTGCAAGACTATGGCTAAAGAATAGCATGTTCTATAACTGCATGAATAGGAATGTGTTGAGCATGAATGTGACTGAATAAGGAGGTTATTATTTCTATACCATGAATTCCTGTATTGGGGACAGTTCTAAAAATAGCAAGTCTGATACTGATAACAACAGTTACAAGTTGGTTAAACTGGGGGAAACATATCTGAAGATTTATTTTTCCAAAGAGATAGCTAAGAAGTCACTAGACTGGAGCAAAATGTTAAAGTCCTCATTTACATACAGAGGGGACATAAATATTGTTGTTATTATAATCATTATTACTATCCTTTGGACAGCTTTGCCATATTTCAATTATTGCAAATGGCAGAAAGAAAAGTGAAAATGTGTAAATATCTAAAATGTAAATATGTAAATAGTGCATCTGCATACTAAGGGGAAACCTTTCCATGGGTTTAGAAAACTGGAAGAAAGTGAGTAAAATTTAAAAAAAAATTGCATTTCTATTCCTCAAACTTTCATATTTTGGTGTATAATGTGCACAAAGATATGCCCAGATTTCACTTTCTGTAAAAGGAAAATAGCCTTTCATGGAAATAATTGTGCATTTCCACCATTTTTTTCTCCATATGGCCTCCCCTTCCTTCAATTAGTTCTGCTACACATTCTTACCTGCTTTCTGATACTCTTTTTTTCTTTTCTCAGAAATAAATTAACAGAGATTTGTTGTTGTTGTTGTTTTTTCCTACAGTTTCACAGGTGGACCTGCAGAGAAGAAAATAAAGCCAGCCAAGACACAAGCTCAATGATCATATAACTTGTATATGACTAATGCATGTATTGCATAATCTCATACAGGGTGAGTAATCAATCTGAAGTTGACTTCTGAGGTCCCTCAGAAATTAACTCCACACCTATCTGTGAAAAAATAACTATAGGGATGAATAGTGATGGTATTTGTGCTCAACCTGTTGGATCTTCTGGACAAGAATGAACAAAAGCACCATCTTTCATGAAACCACAAATAGTGCAGCCTATTTGTTTAAGTATACCACAATAAGTCATGTAGAAAAGCACATTCTTTGGAAACAAAAATGATCTTGCAATGTTTTTTTCTAACCTTTTGCAGACATAAACATTAGTCATTTTCTGTGATTTCCCTGTAGTCTTTCCTAATTTTGTGTGCACTGTACGTTTGCATCATTAAGATGAACTAAACTTTCATAGAAGGATTTTTAAACTGCCAGTTTTTAAACAAAACCACATTGATATACAGTTCAATGTTCTCCTTATGAAAGTGTCATTTTTATTCACACCTACAATATGCATAGGATTATTGTGACTTTTGATAATTTTAAAAGTCAGTTTTTCTGACTCCCATTTCATCAGTGTTCTTACAAGATTTTATACATCCAAAAGGTACTCTCAGTTACACAGAACTTTAAAACCAATAGACTAAAAGCACTGGTTCTCTAAGAACTCTCAAAGGCTATAACACTGGGAACAGGAGATATCAATTACCGAGTAATCCAAAAGACCAATGACACCACTTTTCACAACAGAGATAGCCCACTTCTGTGACTCGTAGACAGCTGCAAAGGAGATGAAAGGAAAATGCAATGTTGGACTGACTGATAAAATTATTATTTCCTATGCTGATTGAATAGCATCTCGAAGCTGCAATGTTAATTGTGGGAGATGCCTCTAGTAATATGTGTGTAGTATAAATGAATACAGAGTGCCAAATACATCTTGAGTTAGGCGAATCCTGCTGAAGCTAGTACTTTATGGAGTCTTTTTAACAATTTATCATCCATTTAAAAACTAAAATCCATCAGCACAGAGCCCCAGGACGTATCAGAGGATTTGACAGGAAATCTCTTAATTTTTATTAAGGAGCTGAAATCCATCACTAAAAAATCTGCTCAAAAATCTGGTGATCTAGGCTAACATCTGAAGTGTTGCAAATACTTTGAATTAAACTGAACCAACATGCACCCACGTCATTTAAACCTATATTTACATCCTGGTATGCCATGTTTGGTTACTCCCCAAAGGTGCCTGACTGCTTTAGCAGATGAAAGGTCTCATGTTATGTTTGCTGTTTGGGGAAATAGTAGTTTTGGATTCTCATTTCTTTACTGCTGCTGCCTCCTTAAAGCTTTGTAAAACACAATTCTGTTACCATGTAGTGTCTCTGGAAGGGACCAGAAAAAAAATTAGCTTTGAGAGGTTAAGCTTGTTCTTATATATAACAACAAAGAGGTTAACAAATGTCAACAGTAAGAGGGACATAGACCACTTCTACCCCACACCCAGCTCTTGACCTTAACCTGATCAGAAAGGCTTCCCCAAGTTCAGTGTTCATCAGACTCCAAGCCTGACTAATGTCAGGCTGCAGGTCAACCAGCTGTGCAATGAGTTCATGATGAACACCCACCCATTTGGGACCTTTCACTATTACAAGAAACTTTTTCCTTTTTTTCAAAAGAATTTAGTTTATTCTAGGGAAATGGAAGGGGACAGCCTTTTCAATGGAAAACAGCCTTTTCCTGCTTTGCTGAGCAGTCTTCAGGGACAAAACTTACAAAGGGAACAGAGAGGCAGTATAGATGGCAGATAACTCCCAGTGCTACTGCCATCCCCTCCTTTCTCTACAACCAGAACATTTGAAATTCAGCTGTTTACTTAGTTTACATGGTTTTCCAGTTGGGTTTTCCACTTTAGATTGCATAGTTATTCATTTATCTCCTCTCCTCTCCTCTCCTCTCCACTGTGTTTCTGGTTTTTACTGTAGCTTTCCCATAAACAACAATAAAATAAACCAGAGTTTTCCTTTATGAGAAAACATTTACCTTTAGATTTATGCTGCCATTTTGATTTCTGAAAGACTTTTTTCTAAACCAGAGCAAACAAAGTCACATGATTTTACAAAAAGCCATTTCACTCCTAGAGAGAGCGATAGACAGCTAGAACAAATTTGTCAGCATGGGATCGCAAAGTGCATTCCTGGACGCTGCTGGGCCCCTAATATCACCATTTAAAATTACCAAACTGCAAGGCTGAACGATGTGAATTAGATAGTTTAAAGTTTCAAGGTTTTTTAATTGCTACAAGCTAAAGTCCAACAATTGAAGAGAAAAGGAATAATCCAAGCCCCATTGTGTTTACATCCTTCTTCATGCCCATCTGTAGCTCTTATCCACTACACTCTCACATCTATTAAAAAGATTTTCTGAAAACGTCTGTACTGAGTGACTTTTTACTGTGGGAATATATTGAAAGGTATTTATGACTTGAGCTAGTCATATATATGCATGTTTTCTGTAATGAACTTAAATATTAGCTATAAAAATATTTCTGTTACATTTTCTTTTCCAGAATGCTTTTTTTTTATGCAGGACAGGCTTTATTTGATTTTCTACAAATAAATGCATGTTTCAATATCTTTTCTCCTCAAAAGTATAAAAGCTTAGAACTACTGCATCAAATTTAATTCACAACTGAAAAATTAATCTTTTGCCAAATAAAAAGGAGATGGGAGAGGGCTCTACCCTAAATGATGACATCTGCTATATGGATGTAGTCACATGATCCACAGAACTTTGAGGCAGCCAAATAAAAATGTAAATATATTTGAGGAAAATTTTTTTATTTGTTTATTTCTTTTTAGCCATGTGGGAAGATCAGAAGAAAAAATTGTCCCTGTGTGTGTTTTGTATCCTCTGGAAACAAAACACTTCTGCTTCTGGGCATACTTAGTGAAAGCCAAAGATACAAGCTGCAAGACAACTGAAGCATAGAATAGGTGTGTTCTTCCTTATACAGCCACAGTGAAAGAGACTTGGGTTCATCTTTCTGTGTTCTGTGATCAAGAAGAGTGAAATTTTTTTAAGCAGGGTTTGTCAAATGCTAGCAGAGAGCCTTTACTGCAGACTGTCAAAGCTATTCCACCTACATACAGCACTGAGATGCTTTGTTTAGGTCAGGGTGAGTATGAGCAACTGTGTTCTGGTTGTTAGAATAGACTCTGCTGTTAGAAAGGCTCAATTTGTAGTCTTTGTTCCTGACGGATATGTGGAAATTTAAAATGGTTATTTTTACAGGTGTAAGCCCTTTAAAAATGGATTACTAGGAATCCTTTAATTCAAAAATTTTTCATTTGCATGAATTGTTTTTCCAGATTTAATACATTTCTTCTTATTCCAATTTCTTCTGAAGATAGAATCAACAATAAAACTCTCCATCATGCCCTCTTACAGACCGTTTCTCTTCACTTGCCTGGACACGCAACATCCCTGAAGGCACTGGAACACTTGCTCTTGTGAGAACCAGTAAGTGTTTACTATGATGTATAAGAAAGAATTGTTACAGGACCAGGTGTCAAGTTCTCAACACTGTGCAGTTTGTCAAAGGGTCCCATCCGGTTCCATGCACAGGGGTTCCTGTCTGCTACTCTACATCACTGAATTGAACAGATATGTAGCTGTCTTCAGACCAAAATATGGGTATTCAACAGCATGAGGCAACAGCTCTCTGCAGACCACTCCCAGGTCATGGGCTATAGTTTGGGAACCACTGAACTAGCCAGTGTTTACAAAGGGCTCTCAGAGGTAATTGCTATGTCAGTGCTAAATATTATTATTATTTTGCTAGCTAGCAAAACCCAAAAGATAATGATATGATACAGAATACATCATGCTATAGCAGAAGACATATCCATCCTTGGTTTTACTTACAGTTTTGCAGACTCAAAAATGGAGGGGATCTTTCACTGCTCATAAAATGAGAACAGCAGAAAGAGGGTTCAGACATCCTATGCAACTAGTAAAGAAAAACACATGAAAATGTCAGGGGAAAGGATGCTTGTGAACAGTATCTGGCCAAGATTATCATCCAACTGACTGATTTCTCCTCCAACAACACAGAACCTGGGGCATGTCCCCCTTTCTCAAATGCAGAAGTACTTGCAGAAAAAACACTCTGCTTGGAGAAACATGGAACCTCTGTCTCCTCACATAACTTCAGCTCACCCAGGAGACAGTGACCTTCACATTTATCAGCATATACTGACAGTGATCTTCACATTTACGTACATATATTGGTGTATATGTGTATATACTGGTATACATTTTTGCTGATTGTGTTAATACCTTTTGGTTTTCTAGTCATTGTATATAATTTCTATTATGAGAAGATTCCTGCACTGCTAGGCTTTACACGTAAACTTTTCCCAAACTATGTGAAATGTGAATGGTCTGCAATCTTCACTTTTCAGAAAAGGAATTGCTTCCCTGAAACAAAGCCCAGATTTTCAAACTGGATTAAGCTTCTCATTCTTTGCTGGATTCCATTGGGTGTTAGGTGCTTATATATCTCTGAAACTTGAGTAATGGGCTGAGAATCACACAGAAAGCTACTGGGATGCCTTGAAATAGTTCACAGATTTTCCAAGTCCAGATGAAGCAGGCTAAGCAGTGGGATATGTTCATTGTTCCTAGCTTCTTATCTTTTAAATTCGTACTAGTAAGCTTTTCTTGGCAAATGAACTCACTGTTATTGAAGGCTGACAGCAACAATTTTGCTGTAATCACAGAGTTGCATGCCCCAGTGCTGTAAGAAATACATAAAAAAAAAGGTATGACCTGTGATGAAATTATTAGTGTTGGCTCTATGGTGGATATACAGGGCAATATCAGAAATGATGGTGAAATGTTGTCTGTACACTGCACCCCTCCCTTAATCACCAACCTCTAATAATATATCCCAAGACAGCAAGTCAGCATACAGACATCTAATCAGTTATTTCATGGACAGTGTAGGGCCTTGCTGAAAGTAGGTCCAATCCCACACAGGCAGTACTAATCCTTTCAAATACAGTCAGAATCTTTTTGCAGATAAGGGCAGGAGAAGTCAGGACCAGTTCAGGCTTTTATGGTTATCTAAATGCCCAATAAAGAATCTGTAATCCACTCCTGCAATTACCATCACATGAATGGAACTCAGTAATAAGGCCTCATAAAGGATACTTTCCAGTGGTGCATCCTCAGTGGCTTTACAAAGGGAGACGCATTTATTCACCCTTTTTTACAATGTGGGAAATCAGTGAATGCAGAGTTGCAATAGTACAAAATGAAAAGTCGGTAGTCTAGACAGGAATAAATCCCAGGCAACCTGAGCCTGATGTGCACTTCTCCAGTCCTTTGGGGGAGTTTTGAAGAGCTATTCAGATGTGGAGTCATAGTTTCTCCCGTCAAATCTACAATAAAATCCATTTCACTCATAATAGTTTCATTCTGTACATTGTATAGACTCATTTATGTCACCACAATTACTTCTAATCAGCAGCTGTGAATGTTTTGTTTTTTTTTTTCTTAGTCTTCCAATGGAAAAAAACAACATTGCAGAGACACTGAAAGTGGAGACACCCAACTTACACCTTTCCTTACTCGTTGGCCCTGATTCTTCCCACATATGAATGATCCAATACATGAGGAGTCATAAATACTTTGTTAGGGTTTTTCATGCTTCAAGCTACATCAGTGTAGAAATGAGGAATATTATTCTTGTAACTTTGCTTACAAGAGCATTAAAATATTTCTGAAGTGACTCAGAAAGTGAGAGGTAAAAGGTATAGTGGAATTTGAAAGCTGTCCTCATAAATGCTTTTCTGCCATTTCAGTGTAGAAAAGCCACCCATGACTGAATACAAGGTGGAAGACCATGAATCATTTATTGCAATTACATTGTTTTGAGTGAGCATTGTAGATATGATTTGTTTTTTCAAAGAGGAACTAAGTAGTGATTTCTGAAAAACCACATTCCCCTTCCCTGGCCTACCCCAGTGTTATTAGGATTTATTCCAATTGTCATTGTAATGTCTGAGTGCTCGGTCTGGTGAAAAAAAATCCATTTAGTCTTGGCTAGCATTTTCAATGGGAGCTGGGTGGCTCAGACTCCAGGGAAATTCTAAACTCTTATTAAAGTACTTCAATTGTAATCTTTTCTAGGACTTGAGAGCACTAGCTCTGACCCATTTCCCATGAAAGTGGGATGAAGAGTCAGCTTTGTCTCAAACTTTTGCAGTTGCATCTAGTCATCCCATGTCTCTTCTTTGCCCAGTACAGCAGATACGATATTTTGGTGATGGGCATCTTTCTACATCTGGCTGCATCTGTATTAGCCACACAGGTTGACTTTTCCCACTCACAGCTGTCATCTCAGTCCACTCACCCCACTCCTCCTTCAGTGCTTCCCATACCACATGCTTCTAGTTGGAGGTTACTAGTACATCTAACTCTTCCCCTGGAGTGTTTCAACAAGAGTGGCCTTTTCAAGGAAAATTAATAGTTCTGGTTTAGGAGATGTACACAGCTGTTCTTTGCTAGTCCTGACTCAAACAAGGAACAGGGCATTTACAATCATGCTGTTGATGCAACTCTGAAATAATGGACCAGAGGCAGTAATATTTATGGCCTGCACAAAATCAGCTGCAGGACACCTTTCCCTCAATACTTTCCTAACCTGGTTGTCTCTGATTTTCATATATATATATTTTACATGTATGTATTTTGCATACATATATGTGTATGTATCTTATATAGATAAGATACATATATGTTGTTTTTTTCAGTATAATACCCGGGAAAGTTAGTTATAACAGAATGGCCTTTGCTTGATGAAAGGGAAAAAAAATTGAAAGAGATTAAAATTACCAGGCAGAGTGGAAAATCCTTTCAAAAGACAACAATAGTATAAGCCCCCAAATAAAAGGTTGTGTTGCCAGGAAAAATTACCTTTGAGCCAATGTAACAATAACAACAGAAACCATTAAGAAATAAAATACAGGGAGAGTAAAAGAAAGAGTATAAAGACTCAGAAAGAATAAGGGCACAGATAGAACTGACAAGCTAATTGCTCTTTTGTAAACCTCTGCACTGAATAATTCACATGTAAAACTGCTAAAAAGCTGCAAACATTTTAATATGGCTTCATTAACCCCTACTTTGCACAGTGTTACAAAAGATACATAACTGAACCTGACTCCCTAAATTACCTGAATATTATTAGCAGCAGGCAGACACAAAGAACTGTCTTCTCTGGAGGCTGGAAGTAGATAGAGGGACTTTACGACAACATCATCTTACAGTGACCCTTTGAAAGAAGGGTAGACAATGGTCAAAGACCCTGGCTGAAGGGATCCACTGCATAAGGCAGGAAGTTTCTACAAGTCCCACTGCTGTTGAACACTGAAGACATCTCTCCACAGGCATCTGAACTTCAGTCCCAGCTGGCAGTGAGGATTTGGTTTGGTAGCAGGGCAAAAAGTGGGAATGTTGGCAAAGAAATTGAGTGCCCTTTAGCATCGTGTGCTCTCTTCTTCTTGCAGACAGGCTGCAGAGAGTTTGCCAAGCACCACTATAGGCAGGCTAACCTAATCAGCATGCTCAGGCCTGCAAGATCCTGTATATGCTGGAGGGAGTGTTTAAGCCTCTCCCTACAGAGACTATGAGTCTGGCCAAGGTGATGCTGACCTATCCCTGGAATAGTTGTTTTTTTCATGTGTGTATGTCCTGCAAAGACTCCCCTGAGAGGCCACATGGGCTCAAAAGAGGTGCAGAAATACTGTGGGAATCTCTTGGAAGAACAGGGAGACTCCAAGTGAAAATGTGTTCCTCAGGCACCAGCTGGAGCCACTGAGCCCCAGAAGCTGGTGTCTATCTCCATGGACCTCTGAGATCCAGCAATAACTCTTCCAGAATTTTTGTCTTCTTCCATACTACAGCAAATATCAGCTTCAAAAGAAAATGAGGAAAAAGACAGCTGTTGAAATTTCCCTCCCTCCAGAAGAGAATAAAAGATTTGGTATTCATCTGAAGAATTGTATCCTTATCTGAAACTCTTCTGAAGGGTCTACTGTGTTTGTGTCTACACAACTGGTATGAAAAGATCATCGGTTTTTTTTTGTGGTTTTTGTTTGTTTGTTTGGGGTTTTTTTGGGTTGTTTTTGTTTTTGTTTTTTCTCTTTAAAGTCTCAAGGATTCTTGTTTCTCACAGGTCTTTATATAACATCCTGTTTCCTCAAAAACTGATACTCTTGCATGTATCAAATATCTCCACGCCCCAACAGTTCCTATTGGTTTGGGTAAAAATTCTTACGGATAGGCGATAAAAAATATACAGCTTTCAACCTAAATCATCTGCCCACTGAATTCAAACTTCCCACTGTCTTCAGCCGTTCATCCATTTGGTAAGCAAAACTTGTCTCCATCAACTCCCACTTAATTCAGATTAATGTTATTTTCTGTTTGCTTTTTTCCCAGGCTGGTTTAGAATCTCCCCTTCTCTTCACCATACAAGTGGGAACTTTTCCATTCATGTTTTGCTTGGCAAGTGGTATGGAAATTTTACACACCCAGTTGCTCCTGAGCAAGCTTCCAGGATAGGTTGTCATTGCCACTGGTATGTAACTCTCACTGGCAAGTACTGTGGAGATACCTGAGGGACAATAATACTTAATTTGACATAAAACTAATCTAGTGAGATGCTTGACATTCTGGTCCCTGTCGAATGCCTGTGTTTATGCTCTGGTAGATGAAGGCCCTTCAGAAGTCTGTATTTTCCTTGGAGTCAGAATTAGGAGGGATATCTGGCTCGTACACTGATCCAGGCTTGTTTTCCAAAGTTAACTTCATGTCATTTGGAAAGTATTATTCAAAATATCACTGGTCTGAAAGAAAGGGAGTCTGAGAATGCTTAAATAATTTAAATAAAAGACAAACAATGTGAGAAACTACCACTAGCCTAGATTTTACTACCCATTAAATTTTATGTTGGATGATTTAATTAATGAACTTGTCTGCAGCTTGTTCCATACAGAAAAGGTCATGCATTTCATTATTCAGTTGTTCATTGGTGTGGTTTCTTTGTTTTGTTTTGTATAATTTTCTTCTGTACCCCCAGCCCATGGTAGGCAAAGCATGATGTTCAAAAGGCTGTTTATATTAAAAAACAGCAACAAAGCAACAGATCAAAACCACAGTCCTGTTCTCATCTATAACTAACAGTTAATAACAGATAAACAAGGTCTAATAAAATAAACACTTACATGACCACTTGCCCAAAGAACAGGATAAGTCAGATTAAGAGGTCTGAAAAAACTGAGTTCTTTATTCCCCTAAGCACACCTCTGAAGCTAACGTAGCTATTAAGGAAGAGAAGTCACAGATCATGTTTTATAAAGAAAACAGTCCCATAGGATTCCTGAATCAGCCAGGCAAAACAGAACTGAATGCCAAGGAGAAAAAAAAAAAAAAGAAAGAGTAGCTATATGTTTCTGTTAATTGACTTTGTATTTATTCCTAAATTGGAAGATAAGTTCAGAATTGGCTAACTCATGTCTTATTTATAAATAGGCAATCTGTTAAATAAAGGAAAAGTGAAATAGAAATACATGTAGACTAAAATCTCCTGACCAATATAACCTAGCCAGTCCATTTCTTTTTTTATTTTTTTCCTCCTTTTTTTTTTTTTTTTTTTTTCTTTCCAGAATACATTCTATTTTGAGAATAGAAGCCTGGATTTACTGTACCTAAAGTCTGAATACAGTTTTAACTAAATCAGTCTAGAGTTTGTATGTGACAAGTGAATCAAATAGAGACTGTGTAAATCCCTGTTCTGGAGTTAAATCCATTAGAAATGCTTTTCTGAAATAAAAACCTCTTTATTCCACAATCATTTGGATGCTGTTGAAGAGGAGCATTCTGGTCACATTCCTCAGTGAGAAAAAGCACTTATAACCCTTACTTTGTAATGTGTAAGAGATGTGACTGGGGAGGAGTGGTTTATTGCTGAAGATCTAAGACAGATTGGAAACATCATTCTTTATTTGCCTGTTAACAGTTAATTGCCTATAAAAGTATCGAAGTAATTAAAAATATACTATATTTTAGTATCTGTGTCTATATGGATTTGATACTGAGATGCAAATATACATTTCACAGTTTGCAATACTGAGCCTAAACTACTTCCCTTCTAACATATAAAATTATGACAAGAGTCAGAGCAATACACATCCACAACATGGAACAGTTTAAATCAACATGACCAAAGTAATTAAGTCAGTTCTGAAACTGTGCGTAAGAATGGTTACTGCTGTGTTAGGAAATATGTAGTCTGTTCTCACTGTTCCTGTCTCACTCTTACTACTTCAGCTTATTTGTTTTTCAACTTTGAACTTTATATCTCAATATTCGTGTTTCATAAAAATGTACTTAACTGTATGAAATGGTTTCAAGTTATTATAGGAAAAATATTGCAATAGGACAAGGTTGTCCATATTACAAAATCTTCTCTTAGTTAAAGCTTAACCAAATGTCCTGGGAATACTGTAATTTCTTCTTATTATTTCACAGGGGTGTTGGAAGGGAGCAAAGAATTTCTTAGCCCTGCTTATCTCAGCTTTTCTGTTTCAATGTTACCTTGAAATAAAACAAAGGTGGCTATGAGCCAGGGATAAACGAAGCCAGACACAGACAATGGACTTAAGGTCAAATGATGCCAAAGACCAGATAACAATGAATGCAGAAGAGGATGAAAATAATTTAACCTGGTCTAAAATACCTTAAAATATAATGCTGGCCATATACATGTTTGTCTCTGCTATGTGAACCACAGAGACCCATGTTCACATCACCTCTATCCACAGTTTCCTGTAATTGATGTATTTATGGGGATGGTTTCTGAATTATACAAACCACAACAGAAATTACAGGAAAGAAGTAAAAGGTCATGCTCTGTCCTTCCCCATCAGATAACCTTTCCACTATCATTTTATGGAGGTCTGCCTTTCTATTAATCCACTTTTTTTTTTTTTTTAATAGATGTCAAGAAACAGATTTTTTTAGACAACAATATGCTGAATTAATCAAAAAGTGGTGCTGCGCAATTCAGAGCCTGTATTTAAAACTACAAGCTTTAGCCTGTATATGAAGGATAAATACTTTGCATGTATGTTTTGGAACAAAGGTACATTTGCTCCACCCTTGTGTCCCAAGGGTTTATTTGTCTTCAAAGTGATAAAAATAACAGTCAAAAAGACCACCAACATCTTTTGCAGTGGAACTAAAACTATTTGGGGAAATACAATGAAATAATACAGTTCTAGTAAAAGATTGGAATATATTGGGCCAAAAAGCTACCAGGTGAAGCTAGAAAAGGGAAATCTCTGAGGAAAAGAGAGGCCTATCTTATGCCTTCTTCAGTGTATCATGATGAAAAGAACAATAGAGATCAACTTAGTTAATCTAAGGTTATTCATCACTTACAGATACAATAGGGAAGTGAACATCTTTTGGAGGAACAACACTAATTTTACCTATATTGAACTTGTTAGAAAAACTCTGTCTTCCACAGGCTTCCATTTCATCCAAAGCACTCTTCTCTGTCTTCTAATTACTCTTCCTCATCTTCTAATGTGCAAATCACTTGGATATACAAGGAATGTTGAAAAAGTAACCTGTCTTTTAGCATTACAAAGCTAAAATATTTTCTTGCTGAAAATAGAAGATCAGTAAGATGAGAGGAAATAGGAAGTAGTTGAAGTTATATATGCTTGTTTGGGGGATAGGGGAGGCAATAAAAATCTTAACAGTCCCCAAAAGTGAAACTTTAATAGTCTGAAAGTTTGAAAAAATAAAGATTCATAAGATGGTAAAAAAATAAAAAGAGGCTGAAAGATACCCTGAGATGATGTTTCCTACATCACCTTGTCCAGCTGAGAATCACTCATGTCTGACTCTTGGCCACAATATGTACAGTCTGCCCATTAAGACCCTCTACACTAGCTTCTTCTGCAATCTTTAGCACTTCACTATCCCTGCTAATAGGGAGGCTTTTGTGGTGTCAAACCAGAATCTTTCCTGCTACAGATCTAGTTAACAATTTCTGTTCCTTTCCGTGGTAGAAGAGAAAAACATTATTTTTCTCTACAGTAACATTTTAAGTGTGTGAGCATCAGTACAGGGTTTTCCTTCAGTTTTTTTCTAGTCTCACAGACACGAAATACACACAATTCTAGCAACCTTTCAGTCAACATGCAATCTAATCACTTGCATTTAATGATCTATAAGTAATTTCAGGTACTACACTGATACAGTATGACAGGTTTTTTTCTGATGGTTTTACATTCACGTTTTCTCTATTAAAACTAATGCAAGAATAACAAACTCCCTGCCCTTGTAGTTTGACAGACCCATACAAACAAAAGAGGTAACTGTTTATTCACCAACAAAACAAATAATAAAAACAATGTTCAACTGACTCATTATGTACTGTTGAGATGTTGAAATTGGGAAAACTCTTTAAAAGCCTTTTACATCATTAAATTGTTTTAAGTGGGCTTCAAGTAGTGACTTCCCAGGTCTTATGCACAATCCTGGACAACTGTAGCACTGTTGCCTCCAAACCTGCCTGTGTTGCAGTGGACAGGCTGGTTGTCGCCAGGCACAGCAGGTGAAGGTGTCCTTTCATGCTCCTTTGGCAGTTCAATCTAGAAATGTCCTGGGTAGCAGGATGACATTTTGAACTCTGCAGCTAGACAGAGTCTCTGGGCCATGGGAAAAAAACATGAAGAAAAAACATGGGAAAAACTATGGTATTTTTCTGGGGTCTCGTATTCCACTCTGGTACAGTATGAATTATGAAAATCTCCATTTAAGGCCCTTAAAAATCTATTTCTCACAACCTGCCTTCTCCCTCAGGGTCCATATGTAACAGTACAGACGAGCAAGAAAGTTTGTGGCTTTTTATGATATTTTGTGATTCTGTTTCAAGCATCATCAATCCCAGATCTTTGCAAGTTTTTGCCAAGTATCTTCTGTTTTCTTTTAGGAACAAGCACTGAACAACCTGGGCTGGAAGTAACCTCAAAAGGTTACCTGGTCCAACCTTTAAATAACATTTCCTATTCCTCCTATTACCATTTACAAATATCTATCTGCCATTTTGCAAGTTGTCAAATGGTTATGTGAATCCTAAAAACTCCCCAAATTAATTCTGAAGCTTTTGTAGCATTTCAAAATAGTTGTTAACAGGTAGTGGGAGTTTTGTAGTAACAGCACAATTTACCGTGGTGCAAAACACAATGATGATTCCAGCTTTACTGATTGCTGCAGAAAGACTGGCCAAAAAATTTTCAAGTCCTCCAGCTCCTGATCTTATTAACCCAGTTGGCAGTTTGCTAACACAGAAGTCAGTTAAACAGCAGCTTCTGGCAAATGCCAGCATCCTTACTGCAGTACAGCAATTGTGCTTACCAGTTCTCAAAAATACTTGGCTTCATAAGCAACTGCTTCACTAAGTGCCTATAATTTGTCTATCTGAGTTTGGGCAGAAACGCATACAAACTGTGTCGTCTCACATGGCCAGTCAGAGCCCTACATCATACAGAAGAGAATTTCATTTGGAAAAAGTCTTTTCTACTGAACCAAGCCTTGGCCAGGATCACTTGGTAATACAGTGGTGAAGATGAAGCTCCTCTGTTATCATCCTAACTCCTACTCTGGTTTGAGCCAGACCTCCTGCGGGCAGCTAGTAAATTCTGTTGCTTGATTTCCTTCATTCGACTGTTTAAATAAAGTACAGAAACAAAGATGGCAACCTCTATACTTGGCACCTGAGGAAAGGTGGTGGTAAAAGATATTATGGATTAATTTAGAGTTTCCTGATCTGATACCTTGGTCAGGATTATATCTGAAAATATCCTATGCTTAGATTAAAGTCCCAACATAAACCAATAGATGTACAAAAATTTACTTGGATTTAATTGAATTTGGATAACTGTGCATACACACTACCAAGAGGAGATGTCTTTTAATTGTTTCCAGTGTAAGGAAGGCCTGATTTAGGTTGACTGGAAATCAGGTTTAAACTGAAGCAAGAGAGGACATCCGCAGACTACATGATAACATAACACCAAAAGGAAGACTATTCTGCTTCTTTGGGTTGTGCTAGGCATGATCACTCTGTTTATTAAGTCCATGTCCTATGGAGTCATGACCTTGGTACACCATGTCCCTGCGCAGATTTGTGGGGTTCCTCTGACACTGCCTACAACCCAGAGCCCTCTGTCAGCACCCAGGTCCACCGGCCTCTGCCCCAGTCACTCCACAGCGGGGCCAGTCCCAATTTCCCTTCAGCTCTGCTGAACCAGGTCCACATCTTGTCCTGGCCTCACCCTGTCCCCACACCAGGGAGATGCCTCATGCATTGGGGTGGACCTGGCCCAGTGCTGTCATCTGCTGGCACCAGACAGGTACTGGCTAACAGGGAAGCTAGTTGGTGTAATTATTTTTGAATTTCAGTAAAGCTTTTAATACTGTCACTCACAGAATCCTTCTGGACAAAATGTCCAGTAAACATCTCGATGAAAACATCCTGTGGGAAGTGAACAATCAGCTCATGGATGAAGCACAGAGGGCAATAGCAAATGGGGTGACATCAGACTGGGGACCCGTCACTAGTGGCGTTACACAGTGCTCCTTTTTAGGCCCTACGCTCTTCAACAACTTCATAAATGACTTTGATGCAGGACTGGAAGGGATAATAAGCGAGTTTGCGGATGACACAGAATTGGGAGGGGCTGATGACTCCCTGGAAGGCTGGGAGGCCCTGTAGAGAGACCTCAACAAATTAGTGGACCATGGGAAATTCAACAAGGGGAAGTGCTGGATTCTGCACCTGGGATGGGGTAACCTCAAATGCTTGTACAGACTGGGGAATGAGATGCTGCAAATAGGTGCCATGGAAAGGGGGTCCTGATCGATGGCAAGTTGAACACGAGTCAGCAGTGCTCTGGCAGCCAGGAGGGTCAACCCTGTCCGGGGGGGGCATCAGGCAAAACATTGCCAGTCGGTCAAGGGAAGGGATTGTTCTGCTCTACTCTGCACTGGGTCAGTCTCTCTTTGAATATTGCAGTCAATTATGGGGACTGCAATAAAAGAAAGATAAAAAGGTCTTTTAGTATACAAAGGAGGACAACGAAGATGGTGAAGGGCATTGAGGTGAAGCTGTATGAGGAGCAGTTGAGGGCACTTGGTGTGTTCAACCTGGAGAAGATCCTGAGGGGAGACCTCATTGCAGTTACAACTTCCCCTTGAAGGGAAGAGGAGAGTCAGGTACTGATCTCTGTGGCGACCAGTGACAGGACAGGGGAATGGCCTGAAGTTGTGTCAGGGAAGGTTTGGGTTAGAAATTAGAAAAAGGTTCTTCTCCCAGAGGGTGATTGGGCACTGGAACAGGTTCCCCAAGGCAGTGGTCACAGCACCAAGCCTGACAGATTTCAAGGAGCACTTGGAAAATACTCTCAGACACATGGTGTGACTCTTGGGTTTGGTCCTGTGCAAGGCAAGGAGTTGGACTCAGTGATCCTTGTGAGTCCCTTCCAACTCAGCATATTCTGTGATATTGTATTTTGTACTTTTCTCCTTGTGTAGTCATTTTATGAGCATTCATCCAAAACATTTTTCTGCACCCTCTCTGGTTCTGGAAGATGTTTTCAAAGCTGTGGATAGTCATGCACAGCCCCGTTTTCCTACATACTCTGCCCATATAAAAAAAAGAGATAGTATTACTTCTCTATTCATCTTCAGAGGTAAGAAGCCAAAAGTTGTTTTGGAAATGGTTTCAGTCAGAGGCTTGAATTTGTGTGTTAGACGGAGGTACTAAGAGCCCATCCCGTGTCATCTGTCTATGCTTGAGTAATGTGGTTTGAAAGCCATATTTTTGCTTTAAAAAGGTGTATTTTGCTGTGGAGACAAGGTCTGGAACTCAATTTTTAAGTCCCTTTTATTCTGATGATGCCTTTATTATTTTGATGGTGATGGCCTGAGGCTTCTAGACCTGGCAAACATGAACAACTTTTCATCTTTGTAAAAATAAGCTGAGATCATTCACTGAATTTTCCATTGTTTATCAGCCCTAGTAAATATTTGTGGGTGCCCCTATTCATTAGCTGTTTCAGATTTGCAAAGAAGTCTTTCCAAAACAAAAGAGAGGAGAAAAAATGGGGGGAAATATTTGGAATACCAGCAGTAGCAGCAGCCAGAGTAGTGGATGCCAAGGCAACTGTAACCTTCTTTGTGGTAGGTCCGTTGCATCTTCCTATTCCATTCACATTGTCTTTTCTGTATCCTGGACAACACTGCCAATTAAAACAAAGCCTTTACCTTGCAGCCTACTTGCAAACAGGGTTGACTGAGGTTTACTGCTGAAACAGTAGCCAAGAAATATACATCCAATCCCAACTGTAGTAGATGGTGTTTAAAGAAAGGCTCAGAGCCATTTTCGTCTTGATCGTGACCTTCCCATGATGTAAAGAAGAGCTGAGCTGTTTCAAGAACATGCTCTTGTTCTTTATAGGGTTTCCTGTGCATCCCATTCATAGTCTTCCAGTCTCTGATAGAAATTTTAAAGCTCTGACACTGCCTTTACTGGGAAAGTATCCAAAGAGTGCTTCTGCTCTCATTTCCTTTTGGTTAGAAGTATTATGTTGCAGGTGAAAAGAGAAAAAAAGCATGTTACTCAAAGTTTTGATGTTCATTTGGGGTGAAAAAACCATAGCAAACTTGATTTTTTTTTTTTAATATCATCTTGATATATTATTTTTAATCTTTCATTTGCTTTCCTCTTTAGATGAAAAATTGGCTAGATACTCTCAAAGCATAAGCGCTATACTTCATATAGGGTCGATTTCTCATGCTGTAGCCCTCACGTTGTCCAGAAAAGAGTTAGGCAGTTGAAGCACAAAACCTATGTGGCAATAACTTCAAATCTACTCTCGCAAGATTTTTCTTTAATTAGAAAGTTCATTTTTCCATTAAAAATAGATGCTTTTGCTTTGTCTTCTCCAGATCACCTCTTTTTCTTTTTCCCTATTAATTTAAACAGAAAATTTTCAGATAGTGTCCACATTTTGCAAAAACCATTATACTTATTCTTATCTGGAAAATACAGATAAATCTTGGGTAAAGTTTTTTCCCCACTCCCTTTTGTCTGTGAAAATTTATAAATTTATATGCCATTTCTCTTAGCTTCAGTTTTTTATTTTTTATTCTGTGTTCCTACTTATAAGATGGTTCCAGTGGAGGGTCTCACAAGAAATTATAAAATTAAATCAATTATCTTACATCCTGCGTAGTTAAACTATCATTACTAAAATTTCTTTTCATTTATTGCAAAAAAATTAATCCCATTTATGAAAAGAAAACTTAAAACAAAACAAAACTGAATGAGCTAAAAAGACATTTCAAGAGGGAGGAATAGAAACCATTGTTACTTTTTCTCTCTTATTCCCTCTGTTGCTTAACGAAATCCCCAAGTTGTGCTGTCCAGCACTTGCCCATGCTGTAAGTATTAACACATCACTGCCATCAACTACTTGGCAATTCAGGTGGTTCTGGTTTATGATAGAGATTGAAAGGTCTTATATTCTTCCTTCTAATATTGCTCAAGCTGAATTCAGCAATTTTTTCCCAGGTGGAAGTGCTGTTTTCAGCTCATTTTTTACTGACTGAAAAGACAAAGCAAGATATCTATTTGGAAAAAAAAAAACACTCAAAGGGTGTTTCAAATGTCGACCTCAGTGCATTTAGAATTACTTCCTGTCATGTCCTTCTATGCATCCATGCACTCCTACATGGCAACACGTGTTGCTTCTTGGAAAACTGGTATTATCCACTGCACAGACACCGGACAGAGGGTAACATTCAAAATATGTATGCACGTTATATTTTTTATATACTATATAAATATTTATATTTTAAAGCATGGCTCTGGTACTCAGATGAATTAAGTTCTCTTTCTGGCATTCCCACAAAATTTCTGTTTAGCAAGGTCATAATAATGCCATCATTTGAGGATGTCAAAATAAGAGGTTGCATACCAACCTCAACCACAGTATTTCCTGTTTTTGCAATCTGTATGTGATACTAGTGCTTGGTATTTTTGCACGATTTTGGGAAAGGTGGGAAGGAGAGAGGAATTTTGGGAGATGGAATTTTGGAAGACAGAATTTTGGCAACAGGTGTGCAAATTCAAATTCAGGAAGGTAAAAATGAGAAGCCCTGAGTCCCACTGCAAGTCAGAATGGAAATAAAACTCATGCATCTTAATCATCCTGTCCCTTTTCTATTTATGAAACAAACCTAAGTCTCACCTCTAGCTGCACACTCTGTCTACTTAGGCACATAAATTATTGTCACAGCTTATGTTGGCTTAATATATTTTGGTTTCTTGTGATGAAAAGAGTCCTTTTATAGAAGGCTTTTGTTCATTATGTTCTCCTCCAACCTGTTTCCCAAGATGATAATATTTATAATAGTACCGTTGTCATTCTGAGTTTTTCATTACTTCCCTTGAGATAGCTGTCAATGCAAACAGCCAAAACCATGTAGCAGAAACTGCAACACTGTTCTCCAAGAGATCCCATGTTACCAGCATGTGGTTCTCATTTGGAAAGACTCAGAAGGAGCAGTGTTCTCATAATAGCGTCAAACAAAAACATTTACTTGAAACTGAAGAGTACAGTGAGAGGTGATGTCCTGAGGAATGCATTTTTCATTTTTAAGCCTAAAGTGGTACAAAAAGGTGCATTCATTTACCAGTCTCACTATGGTAGAGAAAGGTCACCTATATGACCCCAATTAACTGAAGAAGCACAACTGAAAATGGGAACATTTGCATCAGTGTGTCATGATGTCAGGTTCAACCCATATCCTGATTGAAACTGAAGTTTATTTAAAGGTTGATGAAAGCATTGTATAAATTAAATGCTTTCCTGGCTGCTACCACAAGCAACAACATTACAACTAAACTCATCTAAGTGCCTTACCTACAGACATGAAACCACTTTCAACTTCTCCTGTACCCTAAACATGACCAAAAAAAATCATAAACTTTACCATTCTGATACAATAGATTGTTTCTGTTGGACTATTCTGGTTATGCATAAAATAACAGTCATAAATCTCAAATCTCCTCAACATTACTGTTTAGTATAATTGTAAATTCTATCAAATATAATTCTGCTACAGAATATCACACATACATGTTATATATGCCTAATCCTTTTCTAGAATAACAAATAGACCAGATCTGAATTAAGAGAAATTTATTGGCAAGTTTCAAATCACAGATCTAACTTATCTTTGGTTTCCTCCTATAGAACTCAGAAATCAGAAATGATACAACAAAGCAGCAAGGCAGAGAAGTTTATATCACAGTTGACTTATCCTTAATAGAAAAGAAATAAATAAAATGGCTACAAAGCTTCTTAAGAAAGTTTGGCTAAATGAGAGAAAGTGTAGAACAGGACAGAAATCATGGGGATTAGGTCTAGGACATGCTACTGTCTTAAGGTTATGACATTAAAATGTTTGAAAGAGATGATCTCATGTGACTTGTCCACTTCCTTGTTTTCAGTTTAATTTTGGTGCTTTTTAATTCTCTGATTATTCTGAAAAGGAAAGACTTTCAGCTTGCACAAAGATCAGAGTCTGAGGTGATCACACTGCTATTTTTGCAATCAATATTGTTGATTATTCAACTGATTAATCGCTTTTGGCACTAGTACAGGTTTTTTCCCAGGGCCATATCTTGAGATGAGGAGTCAGAGAAAATCATATATGCTCTATGACAGCTGACAGGGAAACTATTTTTCTTGTGTGGAGTTCCTAAGAGAGGGAACAAAAGATAGTTCCCAAAAACTTTCCTGAACCTGCTGACACAGGGTGAAATTCATGGATATCCCACACAACTGAGATTGTCTAGACAACCACCCAGAGCACAACTTTCAAACATCAGACTTTTAGAGGTTTATAGGGAGTTAGGCACAGGCAAGGGAAATAAGGCAGGTGGTGCAAATTAAAGCAGATCTGTAGGCACTCTGTTTACTCTGTGTTTGAATCAACTAAAACAAACTTTGAAACACTACAGAACAGCTGTGCGAAAAAGGTAAATATTTTAAATATGAGAAAGTCCAGAATTTCACCCCTTGCATGGATTAAGTACAGTATTTCTTGTTCCTTCAGTTCATTTTGCAGTTCAGGAATGTTTAAACCATGATGCCCATGTTAGTACACTATATTTTTATTATTATTGACTTCTCACTCTGTGTCTCAGTGCAAAGTAGAGTTGTGACTTTAGTATGTTTCTGACACTCCGTGAGACACTATATCTCAATATTTTAAAAGGATGGGTAGAGAAGGCACCTTCAGTCTAATAAACAAGCATTCAGAGGAGAAATCTGGGAAGAAGGAGAAAGTTTATGTAACTGATTACAATAATGATAATAAAACAACCCTCCACATAGGTTCTAGGGGGAGGTAAAATAGGATGGAGTGGGAGTGGCAGAAGAGATTTCTGCCAGATGTGGAAAGCAGAGAGAGGACAATGCTGGCTCACAGCAGGATGCCTGTTTTCCTCCTACCAGTTTTGAACATCTTCCAGAGAAATAGTACACTCAAGAATATCTCTCCCTCGAGTGCCTGTGCTCCTGACAAGTATGAAATACAGGCAGGAGGGCTTGGCTATATCTTCAAAATGTGAAGCAGAACTAGACAAAAAGCTTAAGTGTAATCTTTCTGCTAGTAAAGGGGATTTTGTCCAACAGTTACCATGAAAAATTGCCTATTTATATTTTTAAGGTTTCCAGCAGAAAGACAAAATACCAAACTCATATAAGCTCCAAAAGTAAAAGTTGTTTTGGTTTGATAGGATTGACTTCTTTTATTATTTACTTGTTCAGTAAAATGCTTGAGGGATTTTTCTCCCATCTTTTACTTCAATTTTTCCTTCAGCATGAATCCTCCTTTCTTGTGTTCTAATAGTTAAAACAGAAAAAGGAAAATAATTCTTTCCAGTCAGAAGGACTTTCTACATCACCTCCACTCACAAAGAATTTCAGATTAGAAAATAACACTCCATTTTATTATTTGTAACATTTCAAGCTGAGAAAAAACAACTCCCTAAGAAAGCAATGCTGTAACTAGAACAAGAGGAGACAGTTTGTCTGCTTCTTCCTACATGAAGAAAGCCCTTATAGGCTACCAGTGCTGTTGTGCCATTGTCTTGCAAGAGGGACCAGGAAAGTGACTGCAGCCTTTCCCCCCTCTCACACTGCTGCCACCCATGATGCAGAGTAAAGTTAGGCATCTTCAAAGAGAAAAGGTTCAGACAGAGGGGCCGTAAATCCATGTGAAGTTGTTCTCATGGTGGTAGGCTGTTAGCCTACTGGCACGCCACTTGGTTTGGCTTTGTTTAACAGCTTGGCATTCTACAAAAAAGTAAATCAGGGCTTTAATTTAGGCACTGACTTTATGCCTTCAAGTTTCGATATTTTCATCCAAGGCATTTAGAATGTACCCATTATTTCTGCAGATGCCATAATCAGATAGTATTAATAACCATAATACTTAATTGGCTTTTATTTTGGCTGGAGCATATTTCTCTAGTCCTAATTATTATAATAAAATATAATATGTGTCAATTGTTACACAAGAAAGGAATTAAAGAACCTTATTACTACAATGGAATTTTTGTTCCTTAGGCATGAAATTCTAATTCTGGCATAAGTTGGTGGAGCTGGAGTTCGATATTGTCCCAATGAAACAAAACCTCTCATAACTTCAGAGTAGTGTTTGCAAGTGACAGGCTTTTCTCCTTTGAGAGTAAACATGAAGCAATATTTCTGTCATACTCAAAACCTATTAGGTTCTATATAGATTTGGTTTCTGTGCTTATTTTATCACACCTGAGTCTGACTGTAGTGAAAATTGCCAGGTTCAGTGTTAGATCTGAACCACAGGTCTCAGATTAGTCTGGATCTCTGTTCTTCATATGAGTATATTGTATCGTCATAACAACATAACAGTTCTTGGCAGATTAGTAATAAAAAACCAATAGTGTGCATGACTGTCTCTAAATGTGTCTTTTGAGAAGATCTGGTAGTTAGGAGCAAATACAGAACAGGAAAATATTACCGTCAGTATAATACCAACGCAGCTGGTATCATTCTTTTGAGAAAATACTATGCTTCTCATGGCACAAATGAAAACAGGTTCCTGAGCTGCTGATTAATTGCATTTCAAAAGTTTATCTTACAAAAGTCCAAACAGAACAGCAACAAAAGAATTTGGAAACTGTTCAACACAAGGTATAGAGAGAAATTATGAAGATCTTAGAAAGAATCCTTTTGTTCAACAACAGTCTGTCCCATCAGAAGAAAGGCTATCATGAAATTTCTTAAAGCTTGTTTTGTCTGGGAAAGAATAATTATACTGTGTTCTCCATAATCTGATTTTGGTTTCAAATTAATTTTCATGTGTTTACTGCTCCCTGAGCAAATCTATTTACAGGAATTAAGCAAACCACATACAAAATCTATAAATTAGAATTTGTCCAAGAATAAATGTGATGTTTTCTAGCTCCACTTAATTATTGAAATGTAATAAACATAGATAGGTGAGGAGCAAGTCAAGATGGACAAAAGAAAACCACTCTTCCATTTCATGGTGTTGGGCAAATTTCATGACTTCTAATTCTTCGCTTCTATGTAGAATACAGCTGTCATTTTCACTGAATTCTGCTGAGGTGCTGCAGAGCATAATTTGTTTGGAAATGCATTCTTGAAATGATTTGGAAATGATTTGCTGAAGGTGTTGCAGAATGGCATGCATTAAACTTGTTTTGGAAGTTCACATTAACACATACTCTAGCTTACTTGTTCTCAACTGAGCAGAGACTGGGAGTGAGGTAGACCCAGTTCTTGGAAGACTCAAGTTAAATTGTGCCAGTTAGTGTTATGTCTGAATGTGGTCAGATATGCAGAGACCTTTGGTACACTTGGCTAGTTATATTACAAACTCATAAGAAAAGCATCTTGCCTGTAATGCAGAATACACCCACTTTTTGCATGTTATGAGTTTTTTGAGGTCTGGCCAGACCCACCTAACACAGATGAACAGGTCTTGCCGCGAACTAAAACCTCATTCTCTCTTTCCCTGGGTCAACCTTGTTGCCCTTCCCCTACTCTTAAACCTGACAGCTTTGTGGGATTTTTCCTTAGTATTTAGTGATGAAACGAAGTTTGAAAAAGAAAAGGAGAGTCAAAAGCATAATTTATTTTTAGCAAGGAAACCATCATTGGCCAAGTCAAGCACTAAAGTAGGTTTGTTCCAAATTATTATAAAATACTCAGCTTTGGAGCCCAAATTGATACTTCTTTGTCCAGGTGACAAATCTCATTCCATGAACTCAAAATTTCTAATTCTGTCTAGCTTCCTTTCCTTCTCAAGCAACTGTGTTCTCAGATAGTCCTTACTGAAGGGACAAACATAAAGCACAGACATGGTTATTTAAAAGAAATTACTAATTGCTATGGAACAAGCATGTTGCTAGAATGGATACCAGGCACAGGGTGTATTCTTAACGGTCATGGAGGATTGAGATTTTTTCTTCATGAATTGAATTAGATACAGAAGAATGATCAGGCATTCCAGTTAAAGGTAAGGGAAGGCTCAGCTGCATAGCTGAGTTCTGCTGTTTTCCAGACAGTAGAAGACAATGGGTCATTTCAAGAGAAAAAGTTTCTCATGTCACTAGCTCAGTACCTTTAACCAAGACTACCAGTGTCACTGGCAAATGTTTCTTAGAACTTAGCTGAACAGATTCCCTTCACTATGGTTTGACAAACTTCTTGTAAGCTTCTAGGAATGGTAACTGTGGCAGAGATCTCCTGGAAATGTTATAGCCTAAATGCTCATTGATTTTTCAGGCCTGTGGGATAGTAGGAAAACAGTCATTTCCACTAACTTAACAAGATGTAAGAAGAGATTGTTATCTATAACTGTTTACAGATAAATGTTCCAGATGTAAACATTGAAGCTGCTTGTGAGGTGTTGTAGCTGAAGCATAAAAATGCTACATCCAGCCAACTCCCTCATAAGTTAATCTCCTAATTAAAACAAACATGATTAGAAATTAGATCTTATTCCTGGTGAAACCAGTAGAAATTTTCTTTACTGAGCAAGCTGAATAGCACAAGATCAAGGCATTTAGCACACAGGCACAAATTAAGTTCTCTACTGGTGAAAATCACGTTTAAGTCCTCATTAAGCCCTTATGTATTCTCATGAGATCAAAGTTGTTCATATACTTCCAGTCAGTTCTGAAATCCTTCAGCCTCAGACTGAGAATCACTCTGACTCTCTTGGGTGTAACAGAGCATAAATTTGAAGATGTGAACCAGATTTGGCTCCATGAAATTTAGGGAGGTTAAGCATCTTGTGCTCCTCATGTAACTATTCATAGTAGTCTTCCCAGCTTCACAATAAAGTCCAGTGCCATGGCTCCACTGCTGTCATAGGAAGGGAATGGGATATTCTATGAAACAGCTGGATGTCCCTTCAGGTTATGTATGTAGAAATTACACATCTTGGACATGTTCATGTTTGGAGTTTTAACACTGAATAAGCAGATACTAGTGTTAGTTTCTCTATTTTAAGGGTGAAAAAAAGAAAAACGAAAAAAAAAAAAGAGAGAGACATCAATGTTCCAAAATAACTGGGCCATAGTTTTGCAGATGGTACACTGAACAGAGCAGGAATGCATGTTTTACTAACTCATATTGTATGTCAGAATGAGGAAGGAAGGAAATTGGTTTTCAGTTGGTGTGGTTTTTGTTTGTTTGTTTGTTTGTTTAAGATATCTTTCAACCAAATGGTGTAATTGTATGTTAATATTGGTTAGGGAAAAGACTCTATGATTCCTCCTAGCCAAAGACCAATAATAAAAGTGCTTCTTTAGAATAACATATTTCTTCCACCAGAGTTGCTAAGTAACCACTACAAACACCACTGCAATTCTGATGTTTTACTAAGCAGTTTGAACAGACTGAATTTTGATGAACTGCTGTATTATTGTTCCCCTACAGCACTAACAGTAAGTTCAGACATCATGCACAAGCTAGTTTTCATTTATTAGACTGTTTGAGAAATTGTACATAATATTAATAAATGAAGCAATAATATAAACCAAAACAGACTTCTGGTTTCATTTTACACAATAAATGTAATTTGTGAGCTAGTGATAGTGTATTTTATAGATACTGGCACAGCAGCAGGCAGACAGATGCTGCATCTGGAGGAAAGCTCTGAAAGATGCTATTATCAGCATTCTCTGCTGAGCTGAGCTTTGATATTTTGCTATAAAATCATTCAGTGAATGTGAGTTATGCTTTGGGACAAGGATTTTGCATTTGTGGTGGTAGGCACCACAAAAGGAGATCTGATTTTTTCAGAGTACTCAATCATGCTTTCTGTTCAAATGGTTAGAGCATCAGAGCATGTTTTTAGATAGTTGCTTTAAAGTGTCTAAGTCTAAAACTTTTTGTCCCTTCTATGTGTGGTTACCCAGGACTCCTAAGCACGCCTGATGTGTTTATGTGTGTTCTTAACAACTTTTGAACTCCCCAGACAGTTTCAAAGGAGTGAAGATCTTTAAGATACTGTTTCCATAAGTCTCTTGTATCTTATTAGGTACCAGGAAATTCAATCACACATATCAAACCGTCAGAAATCAATCCCTATCCACTGGTCATAGAAATATTATTTTTTTTTATAATTCTGCTTCAGTACTTACTTGGTTCTATGTCTATTTATATAATTACCTTCATGAAACTTGTTTAAACTTCTTAATCAAATATCAGGACCTCTTTGCATTCCTGGGAAATGCCTAAACAAGTTAATGTAAGCTGTGGGGTTAGATTCCCAGCTAGACACACATGGGTGAGTCCAGGTGTAGCCTCTCAGCTGTTTGAATCTTCAAGACCTGTCCAGGAGTGTCTCACTTACAAAGTGCTTCAATTAATTTCTGTTTGGTTTGCTGAGTTGCAGTGATGGGTAACTCTCAATAGGGTCAAGGGGAAGTTTGACTGCTTACAGACAGGGAGCAGGGGGACAATAAAAGTTTCTTTAGCCTACTCAGTTACTGTGAGACAGTGGGTCCCAGGCTGGTCTCTTGAGACTTCCGCCCCAACACAGTAATATTTCTTTGTGCAAAAGCAGACAAAATGAGAATCAAACCTAAGAATCATAGTATTAGTTGAAACAAGAATGGCTAGTATCCTTTTTTTTCCCAGTTTTAGCTTTCAATGAACAAGAAAGAAAAATGTCATTGGGCTTTGGTAACAACCAAACGGTGCAATGTTGTGCAAACTTTTAATCTTTACTTCAAGAGAGAGGAAATTTGAAATCTAAAGTAGTATGCCTGAAGCTAAATTTTGGAGCCACTATTTCCACCTGGGAAACAAACTTCAGTAAAATCTGAAAGACCCAAGTCATACAAATTAATCTCACCTCTAATTAAATGCTATGTTGAACAGTTCTTTTAACTGAGTGGCATTAAAGGTACTTTCACTTTCTTCCTCTGTATTGCACATCTATTTTGAAATTCATAAACTGTGAAAGCCAAGAAGAACCACATAATCCATAGCCTGACTTCCTGTCATAGGGATCTATCTATGTAGATCCTCGCTCAGTCACTACTGCTTCAGGCTCAGAATGCTGGATGAGTCAGTGAATATCTTCAGGGATACACCAACCATGATCTAAGAATGGAAATTCTGTCCCCACAGAAGCACATTGAAAGTCTGCCCCTCATCCTGCCTATATAATAGCCACCTAAACATTTGGCTATGATGAAGCTTCAGCAAATATGAAGAAAAATCACAAGGAATCTGGTGATATTTGCTTTGTACATCTCTGAGATCTGCAGTGATATTATTTGATGAAGTGGTTGGTCTCTGGAGCTCTGAGGAATTCTTCGTTTCATTATGTGTGACCAGCGGTAGATTCAAAAGGACATACAAACACACTGTAATCAAGGCAATCATCATCAGTGCTACAGTTAGCAAAACTCAGGCCAGAAAATTTACCAGGCTATAATATCAGTTAATTTGCAATCTGGGAGAAATCAGATTTTCCAATTGACCTCATGGCAGAACTGATTTTTTAAAAAGGTACAAGAATAAGTATTAGCAGATGAAAATAAATGGCAGTGGATTCACATGTATTATTATTCATACCATCAGTATTCTTTCTATACAGTGGCAGTTTCAAACTGCGAACTGTATCTGCTGATGATCCGCAGACTGTTTCTGAGAAATCCAAAAAACATTGTCAGGAACGATATACTGATAGTACCTTATATTGACTCAACAAGACAAAGCAACTTCTTTGACAAAAACACAGATTTACAAACTGGAAAAGGTTAGGAACTACTATTATAAGAGTCTATTATCCTGTTCCCTCAGTTAGCAAATTGATATGACAGTTGACCCCTGGAAGAGAAGCCGAGGGAAAAGAAAGAGAAAGTGATGTATATTTAACAAAGAAATTTCAAAAATACTCATGTTAAGGGATAATGAAAAAATATCATTTGTTCTAAGAATTTTACAATGAAGTTAGATTTCATTCACTCTTTTTTCTGAAGAATGGTACTACCTGAATCCATATTTGAGTTACCAATCTGGTGACTCATACGGAATGACTATAGTCACAAGGATGTAACATTCTTTGACACTTGATGGCGCCAGGACAGCTCCAATCTAGTCAATGCCTTGTGTAGTGTTGAAAGTTTTGGAATCACCTACATTATGTCCCATATTTGATGGCACTGGTGACCAAGGTAGGTGGGAATTTCTACATGCTTTGGAAATACAGATTAGCTTTAACTTAGAAGATAATAGATTAGCAATGAGGGTGTCAGTATGTTTTCTGGGGCAATAGAATTTGCACGTGTAACTTCTAAACCTGAAAAGAAAATGTATTTTCACCACAGTGCCTCTGCTTGACTTCTCTTTTTACATGCGGTGACTACACTCATAATCCTGTTTGAAATAATTCCTAGTTTTTGTACAACACATATTTCACACCAGTTCATGACCTGGAGAGTTACCAAGAACTTGTTGCTATACATCTTGCATTTCAATTGTTACCAAACCACACAAATATAACCAAACATGAATCTTCTGTGTGATGTATGTGCTTGTCAGGCAGGCAAACAAAACTTGCTGCAAGTCAATTGAGAGTTAAGTTAGTGATCCATTTTTTGTTTTCTGCATATATTTTTTTTCTGTCTTCTTGTGGCCAGCAAGCTTTCTTAAACCTGACCAGAACTTTTGCATAGAACTATTCACCACAAACATTACCATCACTCTATGCTATCAAAAAATTTTATGGTAAGACTTCAGTCTGCCTACTTTTACTGAGAATTTAAGTAAGTTTCTGTTTTCAGAGTAACTAACTAAATTAAATCTAAAAATCATTCTAAAACAACCCATATTAATATTACCATTTTTCTTCAGAGTCAGAGCCCAAGGCTTTCTAGAACATGTTCAATCCAGTTTGTGATGCAAACTGCAGAATTGCAATGCTTCTGGAAACAGATAGGTGTGTAGCCTGGGCTGCCAACCTTGTCTTATTACTGAGAGCAGGTTCTCAGAAGAGTTGTACAATGATGATGAAATTCAAGTAGGATATAAGCACTGCATATAACTTCTGTGACAGTATTTAGCAGGAGAGATTTTATTCACTATTAGAAACAGTGCATATATCTAATTTCCTGATTGACTGTTAAATATTTGATTATGCACTTGCTCCTAACTCAACTTTCTTTAGATCCCTCACTGTAAAACTTATAATTTGCTCACTTTTCACAACACATGGATCAACATTTTTTTCCTTCTGACAATGGCCTAAACCATTACATCAGTGCAGATGTCTGGATTGCACATTAGCTACTTTGGTCTTAGCTTCACCCATGAGAAAAAATAAAATTGAAGCTAAAAAAGTGTATCTGGTCCATAAACCCAGCATTGCCTTGTTCCAGAAATCCCTATCTTGGATTCACGTACTCCTCATTACTCAGAAAGTCAGCCAGTAAGCTCAGATACATTCCTTTACATCTGGAGCTAACTATGCCCTTGTCTGAGGTCTTAGTGAGAATTAAATTCGACCTAATGGCTGCCCTAACTTAGTCCTGGCAAAAGATTATTTCTCCTCCCTGCCCATGGAAGCCAATCCTTGAGCACTTTTCCAATACAGAGTATGTCCCATCTGTTTCATCTGTTTGTTCATGCCTACTTATTAAGCCTGATGGGAAGGCTGCACTGAGCCAGGCACCATTTGTAGGGATTGCTCATGCTGGGGCTTGTCGAGAGTCTCACTGTGTCTGAGCACACAACACCACAATCTGATGGGATGGTGCTGGAGCCCTTATTTTTCATTTAGCCTACCATTTAGGGTGCATTTATCCCATCTAGCAGCACTCTCCTGAGAGGTCTTTAAGGCAAAGACTATGAGAAACTCCACAGTTGAATGGAGTATCAGAGCGTAAAACACTCATCACACTGTGGGCTGAGGTGGAAGGGGAGCAGCACTTTGCAAGCAGGTTAGCTCACAGTCTGCACTCATTTCACTGACAGCCCCTAGTTCCAGGGAATTGGGCATAGTTCGGAGCACCTTAACTTACTACCTATGAGAGCATTTGTATGTTGACTCTCACAAGAACAAGATGTGATAAAGTGATGCTTCGATTCCCCCTCTCAGATCTGGCTTACTCTTTAAATCCACACTGTGCTCATTAGACTCCCAGGTTCTGGTCTTGAATATTGCTTTAATGTTCCCAAGGAACCAGAGCACAGATGGACTGCACAGTGTTTTAGAGAAAGATAGGTTTCTTTATGCGGGAATAGAATTCTGCCTGTATCTTAGGTCATCTGGATAAACATAGGTTTTGCTACTAACCACAACAGTGTTTATGGGAGGCAATTTACAAAGCCTATTAGACAAGAGGGCATTACCCTTAAATGCAGAAACTTCTGTACACATTTTCCTGTAGCAAATGTATTCCATTTTTCATTATCTATTCTATCTTCATTATCTATTAAATGTTGTTTTTTAAAAATGGAGTTGAAGATTCACTAAAAGGCAAGCTTACAAATAGTTCAACAAGGCATTTTACAAATTTCCACATGTAGTTTTGTCTTTGCACTTCAAATTCAATCATGTATTCCACTCCTTGCTATCTTTGAAACAAAGGCTGTCAGCCACATACAATTATTTCATGGTTTTGTGATAAACTACAAGTACAGGAGGTTTAGGACAAAAGTAGTCAACTCCCTCATATTTATGGCAGACACTCAAGCAATAAGAAACTCTTCTGTGAGATCCTGTAGCATGATGAAACCAAGTAGTAGATCAACATGAGCTGTACGATGTGCATAAAAGATGATAAACTTTAATAAACTTCAGATACAGTGAATTTATCGGCAGAATTTAATTTTGCTTTTCCTGTTTCTTATTTTAAATGCAGTGATTAGTTGAACTATGATGAAAGAAAATTATAGTCTAAATACACGAAGAGGAAATTTGAAAATACCATCAGTAAAGCATTGTCACCAATACACGGATGCTGCATGATCTGTCCTGTGTTTTCTACAGACCGGGAGATTAGCAACACCGTCCAATATAGAGATCAGCTGGTACAAATGTGGTGTTTCATTGTGTAAGAGACTGTCCTGAGCCTCCAAGAAAAAAACATGGTAACATAAAAAAATATACACTAAGAGTTGGAATTGACCAAAGCTGCTAATTACCAGTTTACTGACTTTTCTCCTGTGCCAAGGCCTATATACAAACAGCACAAACTAAAGCAAGACTTACAAGGGAAAATTAGTCTGAAACTTACTGGTTTATTTCTATAGTCCAGGCTATAGTAAACAATTTCTTAAGCAAAATCCATTAAAAGATGTTGAAAATTAAAAGAAAGAAAGGTAAGAGGGACAGAGTATAGAGTATATCATGATCAAGTCTCTATCATCTGATATTCATTTATACATTTAGCTTCCAATTAAAAGCAATGTTCAATGTTTCTGACTAAACAGAGATTTGGACCATCTCTTTTCAGAGACGTTGGGCTCATCATGATGTCGTGATCCCTCTTTGTCACTCTGAAGAAGACACTTAGTCCTGGGAAGTTGCATCTCATAGATTTCAGAAGAGAATGAAACCTTCTATTTTAAAAAGTTAAAATGAAGCAGAGGTTCTACAGTATAAAACAGTCTTTCTATCACTCCACCTCCCTCCCCATCTGCAAACACTGAAAGCAACCAGCAAATCTGTGCTCACTGTCGTCCATTGCTGAGCTGCATTGCCTGGCTTAACATGAAAAAGCCGCCTAGGCAGAAATAGATAATGCCTGGATACTCTGCCTGCTGACCAGACAGAGCTTCTAGACAGTTAAAAGTCTCTAGCTTTAGGTGGTGGAGCAGATGCTCGTGGTAAGACAGGTTTATGGCCACTCTCAGAGGCACCCTCCTCCTCTTCACCTGGTTCCTCTCCCTCCTCCAAGAAGTTTGTAGGCATGTGGCTGGGTCTCTCCCTCTCAGCTGCATCCAGGTGAAGCCCCTTCCCAGCCGCCCTAGAGGCATCGCAACCTATGCTAGTTTGCTGTACTAACTAGTAGGGAACTACTGTACTAATAACTGTAGGGTACCATTCAAGCCCGTAGATAATCTATAGGTACAATGAAAGAAATAAAAGACAAAGAAAAAAATCTAATTACACTTTGCTTGCATCTTTACTGAATAAGAAATACAAAAGGAAATTTATCTTTGTTGTTCAGATTTAATCATCCTTCTCAAATCTGCTCTTAATTTAGAAATATGCTGGTTTCTTCTTTCACATTTTCATTAAGTGTTTCTCAGACTTCCTAGATCTAAAGGAAACCTTGGGATTGGCCATGTGTGGTAGTTTGTCCCTGGTTGAAGGGATACCACCACACCATGCAAACAAATGTCTTTTGGAACAAAGTACTGGAGCCACTGAGATACCAAAGACCAAATTCAGACTTCACACATGGACAAAGAAAGAATCCAAGGGCAGGATGGATCTCTTGTACTGGTCAGAAAGTGCTGCTGTGAGAGAGACACTGCACTCAGGAAGGGAAATTTGCAGTCTCCTTTCCACCTATGTCTCTCCTCTTTTTCCCCTGGGCATCTCTGACTTTTCCTGTTCATGGGGGCCTTGTTGGACTTTCTATTTTTCTATGTTTACTATTTCTATCCTTGTTTTGTTTCCATTCCTCTTCTTTTAACCTTTCCTTACATTTCTACCTGCTATTTCTCCCTCCTTGCTTATTGTGTCGCTTTGTCTATTCCTCCCTCATTCCTGTATGTGTCTTTAGCACGGAGTTCTGGCCACCTTCCCCAGTTTCCCTGTGGTGTTTCAATGATCCTGTTTTAATTTGTCTCTTCTGTCTCTTCCTCTACTTAATTATTTTTATTTTATTTTATTATTCTATTTTAAACTGTCTAATTTTTTTTCTTCCACTTCAGCACCTCTTCCTTCACATATTTTGTGTGGCAAAAAGTTTCTCGAAACTTCTATAAAGCAGCAATGATACAGTTCAGGTTACTGGGACAAACAGAGAACAAGCTTCCTTCCTCAATCCTGAGAATTCAACATAAAAAAATGCACTGCAGACTGAGAAGCACAGCTTCCACCTGCAAAGCACTAAAGAACGGATGTGTGCAGACACTGTTCCATCACATGCTGCTGTGCAGAAAGAGAAATTGGTAGGTGGGAGTTGGCTTAGTACATACATCTGTATTTCTCAAATGCCCTTTAACTCATATTGACTCCCACTCTGTTGAAGCATGACGTTTTATCACTCTGATTTGATGGAATAAGAAGCAAGAAGTCAGGGTTTGTCATTGATGACACAGGGCAGGAGTTTTCAATGAAATACAGCCCATCGAAAAACCTGAGCTGTGGAGTCATTTACAGCACCTGTCATCGTGGTCTTTCTTGTGTCTTTTGTTCTGGGTCTTGGTCCCATTAGTATTATAGCCTGGGGGTCTCAGAAGACTGTACCTGAGCTGTGGATTCAGGAAGACTACCTGAGAAGCAACACACCAACAGAACTAGAGATGTTCCTTGGGTAGCAGTCAAAGTGGGGTTTAGCTCACATCTGAGTGAAATAACTAGTAAAAGTAGAGATATGCTAGATTATTTCAGGTTTGAGGATGTTTGCAATCAGTCCCATGGCAGGCTTGTTTAGCAAGCAGAAATAGAGCTGTTTATATTTCATGGGTCACTAATTCACACTGTTTCTAACTGTGTTGCATGGATACAAACTAGTATAAATACCCTTACCAATACTGCAGTTTTCTTCATGTTCTGTGTGTATACAGTGCTCAATCCATCAGTTCATCAAGTCCCTGTCCTGTTAAATGAAAATTTAGCATTTCTTTGCCTCTTACAGGGATAGCAAGGCACTCAAAAACTCAGATGAAGCACAACAAATTAATGTTTGGAAACCTGACTTCTTTCAGACAAATATGATTTTTTTTAAAAAGTTTGTGGAAGAGCAGGAATGCTGATACCTGTCACAGTATCTAATTTTGTGACAAAAATTGATGTTCAAATGTGCCTTTTCCATGTCAACACCTCAGGCTTGTTAGATAAAGGAAAAGAAGTTTCAATACAAAAATAACCCATCAAAAAATACCTTTAAAACTGAAATTTCATAGAAAATCACATGAGATTAGCGAATCATGGTTCAGTGAAACAGTTTCTCAATGGAAACTTCATTCACTTTTTTTCCCCTCTTTCTTCCTGACTCAATATAGGCATTTTCATGGATGCACTTCACATACTGATATAAATCTTTATAAAGTGGTTTTTATGGCTTATTAAAAAATTGCGGCAGTCCAGCTACAAATCTCATAGACTGTGCTGATCTTTTGTGAGTGATTTTCTTCATAAAGTATCCATTTGGCCAAGAATGGATTACAACCTTGCGCAGAGAGGGATTCTGTATTTGATATGCATTGAATTGATAATAAGAAAAGAGAGTATCTAGGGAAAGGATGACTCAGATGACTCTATTTTATGGAAGGTGGATACAATAAAGGCAAAATACTGCATATATTTCTATTGTTATCCTAGATAAAAATAGAATTCTCTCCGTTCCCCCCCATGTTGGATGTTGTAGAGAAATGTGCTGTTCTGAATGCTGTCCACATGAGTTTTAGTTTAAAGAAAAAAAAATAGCATGTATTATTTATGCTTTTTAAACAAAGGGCATATTTTTACTTATAAAATGTGAACTAAAACAATTAAATGGGACAAAAAGTACAGTTTGTATCAATAATTTACTACAGTCATTCTAATGTTTCAGACATCAATAAACCTAGTTGTTTTCTATTTAATGTCACATTAATTACTCCAGAATTACATCAATTTGCAATCCTAAAAGAAACAAAAGTAATAAACCTTTCTATTTCTCCATTAAAAACTCTCTCATACTAGTTTCTTTAACTTAACTATGTAATACACTAGTGTAAATATTTAAATGGGACAACTGTATTATCCTAGCCAGCAAAGATTTCTTAACCTCTATTAATCCATCTTTTATTACTACTGCAAAAGGAAAATATTAATTAAATCTATCAAATCTTGGACAAAATTAAATGTTTTTAATTATTCAATCTATATTTTGTTTTCCTTCCAACTTTCTAGGAATGCTTATTTTCCTCCATGGCTTATGGCACTTCTGAAGGGCAAAAACCTGGTTCAATAAAAAAAGTAGAGTGTAGTCCTCTATTTATTTGCAATGAGTATTGTTAATGTCTTCTCCCTTTCACTTTTTTTAATATCTGAAATGACATTAGCAAGAGAAATTTTCCTTCAGGCAATCATCTAGGTCCCAGTTCTACCACATGAATATCTGAAAAATAGGCATTTTTTTAGACTGGGAGAAGACTGACAATTAAGTGGTTTTGGTAAAACTTGAACTGTGAAATTGGCCTATATTTAGGGATGGAAACAAAATGAGAAAGTTTTCTGAAGTGTTGACAAAACATGGAACGTTTCTCACTGTGTGGCCTGTTGACTAATGGACTTTGCAACCGGCTGGACAAATCACTGAATACATACACATTTTCCAAACTTTATAGTTTTCTATTTACAACCTTATAAAAACTTTAAACAAATATGTTCAGAAATAGCTGGAACTAGAACAAATATTGGTCAATGAGAAGCAGAATATAAACTGTGTTTTCAATAAGAACAGAATTAAAATTGAAACTAAACTGTTGCACATTGAATAGGATAAAAACTAGAACTAATTAATAACTGCATAATGAATTAAACAGTGGTACTGTAGTGTGAGCCTCAGGACCTATTCACATGGGTGAATGGGCTTTTTTGTGTCAAGTCCACACTTGGTTACAACTAGAAGGACCAAGATTTATCCAAGTTTAAGTATCCTGTGGATATATGGGAGATACAGGAACCCAAGGTGAATCTGGCAAGTTTTCAAGTGTGGTTCCACTAAGGATCTGGACTCTAACTGCAACTATGAGAAGTCAGCATTACTTATATTCAAGTGGTGTAATTATTGGTAATTGAAATAGACCATAAAAGTGATGACACAGAAATATGTACAAAGAGGAAGTCCCTCATGTTTCAGACACTGTAGAGTTATTAAATTACTGTGTTGTAGAAGCCTTTGAATACCTAAAAGTGCCTTTAGCATTTATTTCTGTTCTGTTCAGCGTTTAAGGCTACTCATTATGTAATCACACGGCTAGTCCAAATCTGCCTCCCCACACACCCTCTCAGTTTAAATAGGGTGCACTTTCAAACAGTGAACACGGCAAAATATATGGCAGCCTGCATTTATATTGTCTCCAAAGGTCACAGTGACAAAATTAGAGGCTTCTTACAAAATGCTGCTATTAACCATACTGTGACCACTTAATCAGGTGCTTAAGCTTAGATGAAAATTCTCAGGATTTGCATCTCTCTCCTCATTGTTTCCAGACAAACTGAAAATTGCTCAACAGGTCAGACATCCATTGACAGGATAAGGTGTCATCCCTACCTATGCCACATCCCACTTTGCTGAGAAGAGACCAAGCTGAAACTATATGGAGATAGTAGCAGGATCTAGCCTCAAAATCACTATTTTGAGAAACCAGTGTTATGAATAAGGCATGAAGACAATTAAATAAAGGGACAAAGAAAGAAAATAAGATGGACACAATGTGGAGACATAAGGTTTCTTATAAAATCAATGCCATGGGGAAGTCACCCCTTTTCCAAACATGGCTTGCTATGTTGCAAAATTAAAATAAAAATCACCAACATAGTTTCATAACATACTGATCTTTAATCTATAAAGGAGATTAAATCCAAGGTTTAACAGTATAAAAGAATAACAAATATTTTTTAATACAAAAATACAAGATAAAGCATAGTTGCATCTTGGTTTCTCCTGCTGCCAAAGCTTAGAGTACAATTTCTGGGGTACAATTTCATTCCACACAGTGTTTCCTATCACTTCAGCATGTGTTGGAATCGAAACATTTTTATCTGCAAAAAACCTTTTCCAGGTACAAGCTCAAGCCAGGGTGCTATTATCATTAGCTAGTAGTATATCAGATCCCACTCATTATTTAAACAAACCAAAATGAAAACACTGCTTGCTGCAACATTCCTGCCTTCCCATGTCAGCTCCTAGATGCCAGCAGACCATCTACTACTGCATCGATCAACCCAGCTGCTTGTAACTCACAACTACTCAAAAGCAGAGGTTTTTTTTCATTGGGTCCTGTCCTCTAAATTCACATCCTCAAGTTCTTATTCCCCTCAGGCACACAAACAAACAAACAAACAAAAAAATGGCGTTTGGGGGGGGAAAAATGACAGAGAAGGTATAAAAGCTTGTGAGAACTTCTTTCAAACAGCAAGGAAAAAGCCTCAGGCAGGGGCTTTGTGATTAGCCCCTCCCGACAGCAACTGCTCGTAATTTATTCAGCTTTACCTCCAGTGGACCCGGAGGCCAGCCAAAAAGGATGTAGGGGATAAAAAGGTTGAACCATCTGCTTTCTTATCCTTCTCTGTCTCTACAGTAAGATTTACAATTCTGACCCTTATAAACCCTGCTCCTGCTTTGCACTGACCACAGAAATATACTTTTAGGTCCAGGCTGAACCAGACTGGAATGACACACCAATCCAATCCACCTTACTCCTTTTTGTCTTTCTGTATTAATAAACCAACTGAAAGCACAGAGGAAAAAAATCCTACAAAAACTTATAATAAAAGGCACTTCAAAAATGGATAAAAGGATACATTTTTCTACAAGCATCCCAAGTATAATTGTTTTTTGAACCCTTTAGTGGTTGTATTCTCATTGCATGATCTTTGGAAAGCCTAATAATTACAATCAAAACAAAATAAAATATTGCCATCAATGAAAATTCTCTTCAGTTAAAAACTGCAAAACCAAGTAAACAGCAATTTACACAATTCTCTCTGTCCTACAAACCTGAAATTTTCAACACTGCTTGGACAACATTGAGAATACAGTAGACTTTTCATCATAACTCTACTTAAATGACAGTATTAAGAAAAACAAGATATACTATGGAAACTAAAATACATAAAAGAAGGTTTCTATGCTACTGTTTGCCACAAAGTTATTTCCTAAAAAATGGTTTAAATGCAAACTTTTACATCTCCAACGTTTCACATAATTCAGACAACAAAAGAATACACATACATTGTATGTGATAATTTTTCAAAACTAGCCATTACATTTTCACAGATTTAAAAAAAAAAAAAAAAGTCTGTTTAAATATTTAATTTCTACAAAGTGAATTTACATTTTTAAGTACAAAGTGCAAATACTACAGGTATTTTTATTGCCTTTTGGTGAGGAAATCTCCCACATGTCAAAGAGATCTGCCTTGGATTGGTAAGGTGTTCATCCTTGCTTCTTAGAAACTTGCTGAAAAGAAGTTGGAAAAGATTGCATTATTAATGATGTTTTCAATTAATACAGTATAAGTATCTATCTCTATTTCTCAACAGTGTCCACATGCTGCTATCAGGAGAGTTCTGCACAAATATATATGGGGAATAAAAAAAAATCCCTTCTCTGTAGTCATCCATGGCATCTACAAGCAAGGGTATGAGCAGTATCTTTACTATTTCTTACCTATGGCCCCACTAAATCCATACGTGTTGAACACACAGTTTTAGCAACAGTCTAGGCAAGTCCCTGCTGCAATATACCTTTCTATAGCATGCAATGTACAAGGAATCGGCTGCTGACCAAAGTCTCATGACCAGTCTGTAGTTTCCTTATAAACTTTTTACTAGGCTGCAAAATACCCTCTGAGTCTCACTGACAGCATGTGTGCATGTATGTGTATATTTGTTGGACAGGGTAGAGCTGAGCAAGGGAAATATGCCTGACCTCTACCTTGGTTCTGTCAGAACCATCATGTATTTGAGCTCTTTCAGAGTAACCAGATTTGAGACTCAGTTAGATTATTAGTATATGTTTCTCTATCTGCTTTCTTTCAATAAGCTTGTATGTGCCTGTACACATACAGATGTGCACATATGTGAAAAAACATATTCAGGAATACATGTCTAAGCATACATAAGCATATATATATAACTTAACTGCTGTAATAAGCTAGCAGAAAATGAACTTTTGAGTGTGCGTCTCCTGAGTGGTGCAAATCTGATCATGCCCTTAGATGGGTGGTTTCCTTCAAGTGGCTCCTATGCTTTTCAGTAACCTCCTTTCATGTAAGAACTTCTGTGATGAAAACCACCTTCGGCATTTGCAGCCATGTATTGTTTAAGTATGAAACTGCCAACAGATGGTTTGTTTAGCCAGCCTTAATTTAAGTCTATCATTTGTCAGCAACAACTCTAAAAATAATTGATGCTGACTCAGCAAAATTATTGGACAAAACTAAAAAAACATAGTTGTTCTAAGGACACTTTTATTACAGATTCTGCAAGTCAGGATCAGATTGCAAGAGAGGGGAGAGGGTTTGTCATGCTTCAAGTGAAATGCACGTGTGCCAGTAATTGTCATTATATGACTTAAATAATCCCTTTGAATGTTTCTGAGTTCCGACAGGATAATTGTTTTCAGGTTGCCTTGTTTAAAGGCGTAAGTGATTTGTGGGGGAAACTCGAAAAATTACGACCACAAACATTTGTTTAAACAAACAGAAACTTATCACACTCTTGTAAATGTGAGAATATTTTATATTCCATCAAAAGTATGTAGGAGGTCTTTGGTAAAACCCACAACCAATGCTGAGCTTGCCTTAGGAAGTGTGAATCTAACACCAGCTACATGAGAGACAAAAAAGAAGAGACAACAAACTGATGAGCAACAAAGAAGAAGGATTTCTCTTGGCTTTCTTGTGGGGAGTTTCACCTTGGGTTCAGTTTCTGACAAACTAATCTAGCTTTATGATAGATGGGACAACAGTTACCACAACTATGGTTTTGGGATATTTTTAGCCAAATTCCTGTTTTCACAGGTGCAGGATTACCTGAGCTGTTCTTATATTAGGTTTACATTAGTATTTTTTAAACCAGTTCATAATTGTGAGAATTAATAATTTAATCCCTCTAACTAATATAATAGTGAGGTAAGAATAGTGTGAAGATGACTCTTACTAGACCAGTCAAATAATTTGACTTACAAGTCCTCCTTCAGAACCATCAGAAAGTATTAGGAGTATATGGTGATGGTGCTCTGAAAACTGGAGCTTTAGAATTAATGATCATAAATTTGACACACTCAGATTAAAACCCCTTTTTTAACCTATTTTCCTGAGCTTTCATTCGAGCCTCTCGTTTTCAAAATGTATCTTTCCTTTTTAAAAACTCTGATTTTGTGCCTTTTACATCTCTGAATGTCTCAAGTAGCCAAACCTCCAAGGATGACATATACTGGTGTTATTTTGAAAAACAAAATCAAGTCTTCACAAATAAACTGATGCAGAGCCAAATCATGGATTATGTTGTCAGCACACTTGATATTTTATTTGCCACAATAATTTTGCAGACCAATCCAATTTCAGTTTAAATGCACATTAGCAGACTGATGCAAATCCTAGTTGTTCAGCAGCATTTTGCTCAGCCAGAAAAGGCATTTGAAAGTGACACTAAGATTTTAAAAGGTGTGTAAAGCCAGTGTATAATAGTTCAGTGAGGTTTGTGAAATGTACAGATTTTCACAGGGAATGCATGGTTTTGTTCACAAATAGTAATTTCAAATTTCACAAAGGAAAACTGACACAATTCAGTTAAAGCAAAATGTAAATGAAGATGAAGCAGCTAGTGCACATTTAAAAGTGTATCGAAATGTTGTCATTCAGGAATTCAGAAGACTCATGAGGGCTCGGTTACACTTATGACTAACCTATATGTCAATGTACACTTTCCTAGGGACTTTCAAATGCAAACCTAATCTACTTTGCACTTTATGTACTGCATCTGTAATTGACTGATTCAGCATTCCCTGGATAGAACTTAAGCCAAAATCTGTTAATTGGGATGCTGCTCTACATTTTTCTGGCAAGTCTGCAGAGTAGCAGATTAATGCTGAAGCTTTCATTAAGTTTGAAGTTAAAATACTAACTGCCAACCCCCCAGCTGGGTAGGACAGAAATTAAATCTTGCTCTCCTTGGTACTCACCTGCCTGCTGGATGAAGTGCTCTCAGTGTTGGTTTTAGGGGCCGCTAAAGGAGGGAAAAGAAAACATTATAAATATTGATTGCAAGTCATATGTAACATCCCCAAGAACTGAAGCTCTCATTCTGAAAAGGTAGTTTTATTAGAGTAAGGTAAGTGCATAGATTTCAATAAATGAGATAAAGTATTTCAGATCTTTCACTGAAACTTCCACATTTTCTTTCATCAATAGAGGTGTTGCTTCATTTATGGAGTCATATGAAAGTTGAATGACACCATCTCTTCCCAGGTAATATTCACTTAGGAGATCACATCTAGTTATCGTTGAACACTTCAAACTTATTAAATCTTTGGTAATAAATACAGCCTATTACAGCCTAAATACAGCAAGAAAGAAGCATGGAGAAGAAGACTATCTGGAAAGCATTCACTTTGCTTAAAGATATTGTACAGAAACAGCTCTACAAGTCAAAGATATTGTTCACATTTAATCTGTAAAATGACAAGATTATCACTGTCTTTTAAAGTTTCCTAGTGTCAAAGTCCAAGACAACATCCAAAACAGGGAAGAAAAACCCAACAAGAACATGAATCAGCTGATACGTTCAACTTCACAAGCAAACTTCAGAGGTTAGGAAGGAACTCACTCTCTTGGTTTTCCACATCAGTTTGCATGTCAGTCAAGCTGTACTGGGACAAAAGGGAACAAAACTGGACCTTGAAAAATACTGCAGAACTAGTACTCCCCTCAGAAAACATGCTTTGCAACATTTTGGCTTTTATGCTGCTTCAAATGGTTATTACATGAGAGAGCTGGGACTCATGCAAAATGGTACAGAGCCACTTTGTTATCTCAGGTCTCACACTTCAGGTATCAGTCTCATCTTTTTCTATAAATGTAAGGCCAGCTGCAGTGAAGCAGCAATTGATTTCATTTATGCAAGTGAAAGCATTATCAGAAAGGAAATTTTAACTCTCACTCAGAAGAACCAAAACAGAATAATGATATTCCAACAAAATAATTTTTTATAGTTTTGTCCTTAAAACTACGTATTTCCAGTAAAGCAACCCAAGGATTTGGTTTCAACTTTTTTCCAGCTCAATGCCATTAGATTTTTAATGTCAAAATTCTGAGATTATTTTGCATCCAAAGTTGATTGTTCTCTTTGAATAGACTTATTGAAGAAGATCTGTTAAAAAAATCCTGTTGCGGTGGACCTAATTTGTGTGTGATCTTCATATGATTTCATGCATCTTACAACTTTCATTTCCAAAACAGGCAGTTTATCTTAATCTTTGGGGGGGGTTTTCACTGGAATAAGCACAGAAAAGACCGGGGTTTACTTTCAATCTTGCTATGGATGTCCTTTACCTCCAAGGTAGTGATTTTGGACCCAAATTTCAGCCACAATAAGCCCTAGGGGTGCCTGCTGCAGAAAGAAGCAGCATTTTACTTTCCACATTTAAGCATAAAGATAACAACAGTCATCCACCTTCATATACATTCTTTTAATCTCCATCATCTAGGGAAAATTGCAAGGTATTATTATTATTAGGTCCACAAAAAAAAAAATCAAATCAACCAACCAAAAAACAACAACAAACAAAAACCAAAACAAAAACAAACAAAAACACAAACCAAAACAAAAAAACCCCCCATGCAACAGAAAAAGAAACCTGGATTTGCCTTGAGACTTGTTTTGAGAGATCTGTTTCTGTGAGCCATAGAAAATTGATTAATAAAATGTAGAGTTCTTCTGTCTTTCTGCAGTATTCCCTTTCTGGTCTTGAATACAACAGATTACACCTTTATTTTACCGTCCTCCTTTCATTTTAAGGTGTAAGACAAATCAATTTGCTTACATTCGTTGTTCTATGACTTCTTAAAGCAGAGGGATCTACTGTTGTAGTTTACAATTTTCTTTAGAGTCTTGCTCATTTTTAGGAATTTTGTGATTGAACTCTACAGGGCCTATTCTACACCATAGTTAATTGTTCCCCTTTCTACCAGTTTAGCAGCAAGGTGGCTATGTAGCAGAAGTTGTTCCACCTGTTTGGCAGATGACCACATTCCTCACTATCTCTAAACCACATTTGAGAAATGAGAGGTCATTAGAAAGTTCAACCATGTGCATCCTTCCAGGAATCCAAAAAGCACAGGTGTGATGCTTCCACTCATTCAGAACACAGTACTGTAATAATATTAAACTGGCTCTGATGATTGTTAATGTTATCATATGCTCTTAGGTTTCCTGCTGTAATACTGTAATGGTCAGAATCAACAGGAAGATTTTGGTTCTGTTGCAGCAAGGTGATGATTTGCCTACACAGAAGGATCTTTGCTACCATCAGCCCTAAGCAACAGTTTCATTAGCTACAGACAGGTGCATTCTTTTATTTTGCATAATTCTGGCACTTACAAAGATCAGACTTCATCAGCTCTGAAATATTTAGTGAAAAAAGACAGACAGAAAAGGTTCTTACTATGGCGTTTCTTTGTTTCTGCTTTACCTTCTTCTTTTGTTACTCCCAAGCAGCCCATTAGTTCTTGAACTGACAAGGACTTATCGTTGTTCACATCGCAATATTCCACAAACTTCTTCACACACTTTTTGGGCTTTGATTTCTTTCTGAGGAATCTCTTAAAAGGCTTGATTTCTTTCTTTCCAATGTCACCACTGGAATTTTTATCTAGCTGTTTGAAATACCAATGGACCACTCTCTCTTCCAGGGTATGATTTGGATCAGGCTCTGAAACCCTGAAGCAGGAAAAAAGAAGAGAGTTTAATCTTAATTCTGATGCATAAATGTCAGTTTATACCTTAATTCCAGAATAGTTACATGACCATCAGATGTAGTTTTACATAAACCTCCCTGCTTTTGGACACTAGCTGCTTACAATAAATCACTCTTTTTTTTTTTTCACTTTGACCAACTCTATCCTAAACTTTACACTAAAGGCTGGAATCTGCTCTTAGTTAACTCTCTGAAACCCTGTTGAGGTCAGCATCACTTGGCAGACAGCACTTTCCCATTTAATTTCCTAAAACAGAGAAAAGTGAAGAGATAAATAAAAAAGAAAAAGACAGTTTCATAGAAAACAGATGCATTAAATGTGTAACCAACTGAAGCAGATCAACAATCAGCATCGCCAAATACCTAGACTCTAATTACATCCCACGATGGATGCTCTTACAGATAAAACACCTAAATGCATCGAATTACAGGATACATTTTAACAATAAATGCCATCACCGCTTCACATGGTAAACACCTGACCTACAGATGCCCAAAGTCTGACAGCCCTTAATGCATTTTTAATGCTACCTGTGACTACTGATAGCACTAGTTTGTTTTGCAAGCATGTAGGCAAAATATGAATCAGGAAGGTAGCACACATTCATCAAATAAAGACTGAGAGAAGAACAAAGGCTGAGAGACAGTTGCACCAGCAGCTACAGATAAACTCTAACCTGTGCTGCTGAGAACTCATCTATCAAGTGCGTCTCTGTTTAGTGGACATAGTCCACAGGGATAACTTTGAAGTAAACTCTCCTAGATAGGTTCTCAGAAATTTACCCTTTGTGAAGGTTTCTCAAAGTCCTCAACAATCTATTCATCACTGACAGAATCCTTTTAAAGACACAGGAAAAGGATCTGAAACCCACCGGCTAGAAGACAGTGATGGATCAGAGACCGCATGCACCATATCTGTGGACAATGCATCCAAAACACTAGTCAGGAACTCATTCTTCTTGGCCCCAGGACAACCTAGAAAACCAGATATTTTTCCTTTTCTTGTCAGCAGTTTTTACAACATTTATAATCCAATGAAGTTTCAAATTTAGAGATAGATGTGACTACTATACACAGATTTCCATAAATTATTGACATGTTCATGATTCAAACTCAAGTATCTAAATCCACGTACATATTTGTAACAGAGCAAGAATAAACAACTGACCTTTTGAACTCAAGCAAGTAAGAATCTGGTTTGCATACCTGGAGTCCATTTCTTTCAATTTTGGCCATTATTTTTCCTTTTTGAGATATCTTTTACATGGGTGTCACATTTGAAAATAACACCTTTGAACAGAAGTTTGTACATGACACAGAACGTTTGAACCATGGACTAAAAGCCCACAGCACGAGATGTCTTTTAGTTTTCCACTTTTGCTCTTCTGAATTTCTGTTGGTTTTCTCAACACACATTCTTTCAGTGCATTGGTTTCCCTCTCTGTAAGATGCCAGTTAACTCCTTTCCTCATTCCCTTTTCTCTGGGGCAAAGGTTAACTCCCACTATATGGCACCTAGCCTAATCAGCTGCTGTGAGTTGGTACTTTGGTTAATACTGAGGAATCCTGTGGTGATGCTAGATCATTCTCATAACTACTATGCTAAAAAGTTCTTCTCTGAAAGAAACCGGCAGAACATTTCAGAAACATATTATGTCAAATATATACTGAAAAATCCCCTCTTCAAGCAGCACAGCTGGAGCAGATAAATTCCTCTGACAAGGGCATGGATGTTGACACATGGAGGTTTGTGTATACAATGCACCTATTTCCTCTTGTCTTCCCAAGAGCCCTGAGTCAAACATCAGGTCTTCCCCTAGCCCTCTAGTAGCTGAGTTAAACTGTAGGATGATCCATGATCAGTGATATAGAGATTATGAACTTGAAGCTGGAGCCCATGGCAGGACTTTCACAGACAATTCTGTGTTGGCGGCCATTTACCCACAGTTCCGCTTTAAAGTGAAAAATGGAAATACTTTGAAAAGTTGTGGTAAAAGAAGATTAGTCAGTCAGCAGGGATTTGTTATTTTATTATACTTCTCAGCAACCTCTGGAGCAGGCCACAGGACTATATTGGCCTGAAAAGCGTCATCTTGCCCAGAAAATTATTTTTTAATACATCCCATGTTGACCCAAGGAAATAAACCTGTGTTATATTAGCCCTTAGTTGTGTTGCAGTAAGAATAACTCAGCTGTTATGTACAGCAGGAGCACCCACTATGTATTATTGTCTAACACAATCATGTAGTTATGAGTTCCTTGTCTCTTATGGGTTGGCCTTTGGCACCAGGGATATTTTATTCCTGTAACTGCAAAAGGTGTATAACAGGAATTTACATGGCAAGTCTCACTGCACTAAAAGTACACATATGAAAGCAGTTGTCACTCTCTTATATATGTTCCTCTTGCCATACTCTTTAAGCACTGGTGGGTTTTTCCTGTCACAACAGGAAAAAAAGAGAAAGAAAAAAATGATAAAACAATCCAACAGCTATGACTGTAAGTTTGAGTTCAGCAAGGCAAGCACTTGAGCTTTCTCTGTAAGGAGCAAAAGTGAGAAGGGTGGCAAGAGATTAATAGGTAAGGACAGACGACTATAGCAAGAGGTCCCTGGCAACACTCTGTTCATGATTTAAAAGCATATTCTCTAGTGCAAAGAGCTTGCAGTTAAGTTAGGTTCAGGCACTGTGACCATGTAAGTAAATTGTGCATTGTGATTTAAATGAGGTCAGATAGCTCTGCAAGCCACAAAAGCACATTATTCCAGAGATGAGCAGGCAGATGCCAAGCAATTCCCATGCAGAATACACGTCCAGTTGTGTTAGCATGCATGAAACATGTAACTAAGTCTCTGAGCAATCTACTGAGCTCAGTGCTACATCTTGCTAAAAAGGACAGCACTGTGGACCAGAGCTGACACTCTTCAAAGGACAGGCAAAAAGAAGCCTGCCCGAGGCTCTCCATGTAGACCTATTATGAATGATACAAGTTTTATCCATTTCATGCTGGAGCATTATTACCATCATCACTCAGAAGTCTGAATCCTGTTACAAACATAAGTTGTGAATTAATACAGGACTCATGGAAAATACAGAAAATAAGACGTCAGCATATAACAATGCAGTACAACACTGAGAAAAGGCAATTTGACTTTTTTCTTTCTTCGTCCTTTTTGGACAGATAATAATGATAATATCCAATTTGATTTAGGAGCTCCACCTGAATTTTTGAAGCTGTTTATGAGTGTATTTCTGAAACACCTGGAAAAAACAAAAATCTATGCTTTAGGTAGTTTCTACTGCTGTCCAGGGAGCTGCTGAGTGCACACATGCTACAGATGTAGAGATCAAAATCCTGACTTAGGCTGCTCTTTATGAGATAGAGCTAGGTAAGGGAAAGTAGCAACTTCTGTATTCACAAGAAATCTTGGGGAGAAAATTCCACAGTTTAAAGCCTGTCTTTGACAATTTTTCCCTAAGAAAGGTTTCTAAACGTGTATTGCATAAAGTTGCAATAGCAGCTGACAGTAATAAAAATCTTCACATAGAAAAGAAAAATTGCTGTTAAAACAAACACAATCAGTTGCTGTGAAACATTCTAAACTATAACTCTACTACTTAATGTAAAATGACACCCCACAAAATCCTCACCAGTTAAATACAGAGAAAATATTCAGTTTCTCCCAATTATAATTTTTGCTGACGTGTAGGCAATCACATAGCAATTTACCTCACAGTGAAATCTCTGTTCTTTGCAGGTGTTATTAACCCAGACTAATTCTCTGGAGGCTTCATGCTGAGCTTTAATTTTCAACAAATTTGTGGATGAACTGGTAAGTCTGGAGGAGCTTTAGCTTGATTGTAATGAATAAATCACTCTCACTGGGCTAAATACAGAAAAGGGAAAACTAGTCTCTTATGGGAACCTTATACTTCTCGCTATGGTTTATATATTTCAGTTTCTTCTGCAGCTGCCTGTCCAATGTGCATTTGACACCTTACATAAATAGTAGTTTGTTTTTAAGGGTGGAAGTTGAAACCACATGGAGTTAACCTACAGATGCAGAGATGTAGACTTGAGTGTTTGCTTTAAGGATAGTTTTACCCAGAGTAAATCTTAGACCAACAAACACATAAGACAAATCACAGGAATATACAAACAACTCATTTCAGCTATAATATAAAGGAAATCAAAGAATCATCGTTATGCATTATATATTTCAAATGTACACATTTCTCTATACATATAAGTACTTTTAGTACTAAGAACAGATTGTTGAAGTTAAAGCTGTGGCAGTGTTTTCCATAAACCTTCTGAAGTATTCACCCAAGTGCCTTGGAGCTCCCTGCTTGGTTGATAATAATCTACGACTGTCAGTCTTGGAAGATTATATTTTACAGCACATCTGAAGCCATGGCTAGAAGAGCATTTAGTTCATTTCTTTAAAAACGGGAATACAATAGATAAGATTAAGCACTTTAAAAGGGATTTTACATTAATCTTCCTGCAAGAAAGGAAACTGTCTTGAGTGAGTCACGCGACTTATTAAAGGTATGACAATTTCCAATTAGCAAATCTAAAGCTTGTTTTTTATTCCCTAATTGTTAATAGGAACATCAGGGCTTAGCAGTGATCTTAAACACAAGGACCACTGAAATACCTCTGAAGACTGAAAATAAGTTTTTGATCTCCTAAAAATCAGAATGATCAGAACTATTAATGCTTCTTTTGTGCCTTTGACTTCACTGGAACATAGTGATACACAGAAAGAAAATAATTAAGCAAAGATTTTCAGTGCTACTGCTTATCCTGGCAGAATGGACAATACAAGGAAAATATCTTTTCTTGGACTTTTAGTCTATACACACATATATGTACAGTTCATGAGTTTATTTCTGCTGATCCATATGAACCACAAAGTTTGTGTTTGTCTAGATACACTGAGGGGCCTCCTCAATTTTTGGAGGATTTCTTGAGCTCTTCCTTAGTCCCTTTCCAGAAAAAAAAAAGCCCTTCAAAAGATAAGCCTGGGAAGTGAAATTTGTAATTTTGTTGATAAATAAAAATCATGGTTTCAACAGAGACAGTGCCTTTATATTTTTATTTAATGGTTGGACTCAATGACCTTAGAGGTCTTTTTCAGTCTTTACAATTCTGTGATTCCACAATTCTATGGCATATCACAGTTTTTCTCACTACAGCTCCTGGTAACCTCTCACAGACAAAAACTATCTCCTTATTAGTCTCTATTCTAGAAGTGTTGAGGACATTATCATCATTCCTTGTTAACATCCCTCAGATATTACTTTTCTTTTAATAATTGTATTTCATTCTTTCTCTTAAATATTCTTACCATTTAAAATAAATAAATTAAGCTCAGAACCAAATTCTCTTTTATATGTCCTTACCCAAATTTCAGAAATAATGAAAAGCATTGAATAAATATTAGCTGTAGGGGAGCTATTGTTCCATTGCTTTATAGCTCCAGATCTTTGTATCTTACAGGGAAGAAGTATTATTTCTTGAAAAGGGCAGGAAACTTATTTCAGCACTTAATGTATATTTAACTTTATTTTTGTACTATTTTAAAATTTTCTTTCTGTTCTAATTTCAGAGGATACATACACAGTAAAGAGTTAATAAAGTATGCTCTCCCAAGGTCCTACCCTTCAATCCTAGGCATTCATATCATACCAAAGTGCATTGAATGGGATTTGTTGAACTTGAGCCTGCTGAAATGAGGTGTCTCACCCATAACAGTTATTTAAGCTCAGTATAAAAGAAACCATTCAGAGGGCATTCATCTCAACTACCTGAGATTTTTCTTTTTTCTTGGAATAGAATAGGATCTCCCTTGAAATGTTTCTCCTCTTCTCCATTAACTAAGCCCAGATAGCTAACTTACATTCCCAGGTGGTCTAAAACTGTTCATGATTAATTCTACATGTATGTTTTATAAATGCATTTAGGCTCAAGCTACTCTTTTATTCTTCAGGTAAATGTGGAGGAAAGAAGGGATAATATTTATAGCAGAAACACATGACTTTACAAAGAGTTTTTTCAGGCAACTGAGTCACAAAGTTAGACTAGGGCATTTGTTGATAGGGAAAGCAGTCCATTAGTAATGTTACTGCTAAACAAAAAAAGAAGAATCAGAACATCAAAGCATAAGACAGGCAATATGAAATGACTAACTTCTGACTACGACTTCTTAGTTTGGTTTTTCCTCAATGAGTTTGAAAGGCTTTTGAGAAGTTAATGTCTTGCTGCTAACAACTCAGAGATGTCACTGGCAGAACAAGCAAGGATGAACCAGCTAGAACACTGTAACCCTTTCAGGGGCCATTCAAAAATCAAAACTGAACATGAGAAAGTCTTTGGATCTTTCTTGCCATTCTTAAACATTCTCTTGTAGACCTTTACCTTTCTAGTTTTGACAGGGAATGGGAAAAGGGTCTAAAAACTCAAATGATAAGGAGATCTTGACTCTTTGCTGCCTAATTGGACAGAAGGCAGCTGATGTTTTTATTAGGCAGTCGATACCTCCACAATATTCACTCCACTTCTGTAGGTCAAAGAGACTTTAGCATGTTGAGAAGGATCTGAAATTCTGAGCATTTAGGTTCAGTCTGTGCCAATGCACACTTCTAACCTTCAGAGGCTTCTTGCCTTAGGTTTACCATGACCTGTAATACAGCCATGTGGGTTCAGCTCCAGCCAAAGAAACACAATGTATTTGACTAAAGTGTTGGCACAGTGTCAGAAGTCAATCATCCAGCTAATTAGGACACAGAGAGAAGAGTTTCAAAATTAGAAAGGGGCCCAAAAATATTTAGAAGAGAAAAGCAACTGGGTCTGATTTTCAAAAGGTTATACATCTGCTTTACATACCATATTTCATGACTGCCTCCCCTGAGATATACAGTTGGTACTTCTGACTGCATAACACTTTCAACAATAGCTAGTTATACTGAAATAATTTGGAATCCAGTTTTATACAGTATTACAAGCATCTGAATATCTACATTATCACTCTGAGAATCTTAACAATTAGAAGCCAGTACTGCTCAGGGAGTAAAAATGCAGTTGTTTTTAGTAGACATTTATTACTTCCCATTCACTTGTATTTTCATCATGTTGTTATGTTTCCTCTCAGGAGATGAGTATAAAAAAAACCCCATATTACCTCAATTTAAATATCCATTAAAAAGGAAAAGCCATTACAAAAAATGTATGTTGTTGCAATTATGGAAGTGACCTCAGAAATAAGGTGCATAATTCTGATCTCATGATGGAAAAAATTGAACTATGGGGACTTGCCTCAGTGGGGCTGTTTTTTACATTACTTAATTAATCTAAGTGGCCTGCTCCTTGGAAACATTAATGAAAAACAGCCTGATGTTGATTTTAACCTTTCTGAATATCTCTTACTGAGCCTTTTACCATTGGAAGTATCAGCTGAAAATCTCAAAAGCATCCAGTCTCATCTAAAGCCACAAAAAAGGTCACTATTCAGACACTAAGAGTCAATAGTCATTAAATCAAAAAGATGAAGGAAATCCATGGCTGTCAGGTCAGTGGTACATATTTATGTGATGACAATTTTTAGAGTCCCTATGCACTGAATGGTACCTTTATGCCATTCCATGGTTCTTCCACAGTCATAATACAGGACAGATAGAGATGTAAGGTCAGTACTCTTTAAAGATATCTTTCAGTCCCTCAAAGATCATTACATACATGATGGAGTTTTTCAAATACACCTTTGAAACTCTGCACATTTGTTGTTTTGGTTTGGTTTTGTTTGGGTTTTTTTGTTTCTTTGTTTGTGTTTTTTGTTGTTGTTGTTGTTTTTGGTGTTTGTTTGTTTTTTGTGGTTTTTGTTTGGTTGGTTGGTTGGGGTTTTTTGGGGGTTGGGTTTGGTTTGTTTTTTTTTTAATAAAAAAACAAATATAGATGGTACAGAGCAACCTCAAACTGTGGCACACAAATCGAGCATTCTACAGATGACTTGGTGTCTCTTGATCTTGGAAATAAAAGCAGTGGCAGAACCACCAACTGCAAAGATAAGTCATTGCCACCAGGGCTCACAGTATATGCTTGGATGGTAAAGGATGAGATGGAAAAAATTATGGGAAAGGGAGAAGTAGAAAGGAGGCAAAAGATCTAGCTATTTTGAAAGCAGCCAGGTGAAGTATTAGAATTTCTACCCGTGCTTTTATTTTGCTTATAGAGATACCTATAATAGTGAATTTGAATTAGGAGATAAATTGTCATCAGTTCCATCTTATTTTTTTCTCCCTCCCTTCCATAACTGTCAAGTGAATGATTCAGATATTGAATTTCTAACACAGAGGGGAGCTAGAAATAATGGCAGGCAGGCATGTCTATTTCTTGGAACATAAACTACATACTGAATTTTAACTCAGAATAGATTTTTACAACAGTGATTAAAAGAGGTTTATAAAATGAAAAACCTGGAAGTAACTGAAGTGAAACAAAAGTCAGCAAGAACCACTAAAACATTAATTGAACACGATGAAATGAACAGTCCTTGGAAACCTGGCATCACTAAAATCTCCAATTCGTTTTATGCAGTATTTAATTTGGGATCTGCAGTTGTTTTACCTTCTGGGACACTTTCCACTAAATATGATATATTTCCTCTGCAAATAGCATTTCAAGTCTCACTGACTCATCCTCTGCTAAATAAAAAACACTGTAAAATGACTAATACAAAAACATAAATACATCCTTAAAATTACGCAGTGTGAAACTTTTACAAGGTATGACATTATGTAAGAGTTAAATGCCCTTAGTTTCTCCTGAAAGAAGTGAGCATACTATGAAAGGCTGAATAGATCCAGGACTTAATAATTAGATACAATTCATTTAAATTAAAGATGACAGTCCATTCCTAATTCACTCCTAATTACCCAGCTCTCTTCCCCAGAGCTGATAGAGGTCTCCGAAGTTACAGCAGGTTCTCAAATCAAATTTATTTGCAAACTGATCTCCATTTGGAACAGATCCCCCAACCACAATAAAATAATGTTCAAGTAATGAGCTTGGTTTAATCCCACCAAAAGTGGGGCAATTGAGAGTTAATCATGCCACCCTTAATTTCCAATTTACAGTAAGCACTAATGAAATGAACACATCTCACTTGGTAGCAAATACCCTGCAATGACAGAAGCACAATGGAGCAAATTAAAGATGGAGATTAATGTAATTATGGTTCTAAAGTGTCTGCCAGGAAGAATGCAATGCAGCTGACTTCATGTAATACAGTTTACAGTGTGTGGTTTGATTACAGAGTGCCTTGGGTCATTTTACAGCAGGAAGATCCAATTCCATGATAGTACTCCATTGAGGATAATGCAGACAGTTTCCTCAGTGGACCACTACACTGTATGTTAGTTTCTTTGTGTTGCCTGTTTCCCTTGTGTGCTGCACATCCAGCATTTGGTCAGGAACCAAACTAAGAATATCCTGCAGCCATGTTAAGGCCTGGATTTCCTTGCATTTGTGCAGAAGTCCACCCTGTCAACTTCAGCAGACATCACGAATCTTAATGCCAACCAGGTTCCACAGAGTCAGTCACTTAGTATGAACAGATATTGAAATGTGGAAACCAGCTCAGGCTTGCTGACCATGGGACTTGAGAGGAAACAAAGAGATAAATACCTTATCATACCCCTCCAGCAGTCAGGCATGGTATGCAATAAAATGTGACTCCATTTTACACACTGGATGACATGACACAACGTGAAATGACATGCTACAAGACTGATCATGTGTACAAAATTATGGGAGTGTGTGTGTACAATTTCTGGAGCAGGCTGTAGAATCTCATTCGTTGATAACACAGCAACACAAACACGAGGGAAGTTCTCACACATCTTACTCTGTGCTGCTGAGTGAATGGAGAGAGATGGAAACAAGAAATCACATCATATCTTTGTGCCCTGGGTATTACAGGGGATAGGGGAAAATACAATCTGAGCACACAACAGCAGTATCCCAAAGGCTCATACCCAGCAAAACTGAGTCCCTCTTGGGCTTGTATAATAATCTGATTTCCAACCAGGTATTTTACAACAGTGCTTGCACATTGGTGAATGAAACCGAAATAATGACTCTGATTATACTTCATAAACCCTGCATTTCCATTCTAACTCTACTGTGAATAATTCTTTGGAATAAATATGCACAGTCTAATGTTGATTTAGTAAATGGGGGTAATTTTCCATTACAAGTAAATGAATGTAAAAAAACTCTTTTTTGAAACTAGAGGCCCATGTTCCATACCTGGAGATACTCAACACTGTGAATTCCGACATAGACTTTCAGTCTATGAACTTTGTATGACTAAAGTAAACAAGCTCTCTCCAGATGGCTATAAAAGGGTTCACAAACTATATTGTCAAAAATCAATAGGTGGTCTACTGCTGGTTAAAATCAGGAGACAAAGGAGAAGGTAATGAGCAAAGAAACACACTTAAACCTTTAAAAATGCCTGGGATTAGATTAAGAAATTAAACATGTGTGTATGGATTACAAGGACAAGATAAACAGTTAAAACCCATCCATTCATTTCTGTCAACTGATATAAGCACATTTGCAGAGGATTTTGCAGCAAGTTTGCACTATGTGTGCCATTGCAAAGACTAAAGCTTAAGACAGAACTACTCTGTGGAAAACAGAAAGACATGAATATATCGTAATGGTAGTGAAAGGAGAAGAAAACCATGGAAATTAGAGAGAATCAGGTAGAAAATCAAGGGAGAGGAGAGTGGCATGGAAATCAGTGGCGAAAAAAGCTGCTTGAAGTTTCAAGCAAACTCATAGGGACAGCCTGTGCTCTGACACAGACACCTCTGACAGCACTGACAGAATATTAATCTTCCTCCCCTATTCTCCTCCAAACAAAACTGTGGTTCACTGAGATAGCTCTGGTGTTCACATGAACTGGCTTCTGGTGGTTTTGTTTTCTCTGTCTCTGCCAAAGCCATGTGGATAACATGGCTGAATCTCTGCATCTTTAGCTGCATATGCAGGGACAAAGGGGTTTTATATCTTCCTATTGCTTCTGGCGCTCTCAGTATGTGACCACGAAGTAGCTCTCTCTAGGCCTAGCCAAGAAACAACAATTCCATCATGTGGAAATAAATAGGATTGGGTAGACTTTACTCTGATGCAAAATGAGCTTTTTAATGCTTTTTCTTTTTGTTTGTTTGCTTGTTTTGTTTTGTTTGCTTGATTTGTTTTGCTGGGGGATTTTTTTGTGTTGTTTTGCTTTGTTTTTAAGAACAAAACACCCTGTCCCATCTTGGCCAAATAACTTGGTGATAAGGGCATGCAGTTGAGATGGAGGAGACTGGGGTTCAACTCCCTGATCCAAACCAGACAGAGCAGGGAGTTGAAACCTGGCTTGCTGTTATCCCAGTGGAATATCCTAATCTCTGACACTAGAGAGTTTAGGTTCAATTCCCTGCTCTGTCTGGTTTAGATCAAGGATTTGAACTTAGGTTCTTTCCCCTTCAGCTGAGTAGTCTAATCATCAGGCTATTGTGTGTCCACAGAAGGGTTCCTTTTGTTGTGAGCAAACTCTTCAGAACAAAGAGAGTGTCAGAAACCACTTCTGTTGCTACATTAAAATATTTTCTTCAGAAGAATAATAATAGCATCAGACTGGACAGCATGTTCTATAAGTCAGGGCTTAATCCTGCGTGTCATACAGAAATGCAACCAACATCTTCCAAATAGCCCGGCAAATATGTCAACTGAGTACTCTGAATAGATCACATGAATTCATGCACTCAAAGAAAAGCACAGGCTCCAAGGCTTTGCTGAATAAAGGCCACTGCACTTTGCACACTGAAGGGTATACGTCTCAGTGAAAAGACTTCTTGCCTTGCACGTGTTGGACAAGGTTTTCTCCTTTACCCAACAACAGAGTTGTGGGAACTGATGCTTAAGCAGCCCTTTATCATTCTGCCCATACTATAAGCCACTCTCTAATTTTTTTTTTCAACAGTACATATACAGAAGAGAAGATTGCTGTTTGATATAGAAACTCATTAAGTCTGTAGATTTTTTCTAATTTTAAATCCATTCTATTTAAAACTGAGTATTTAGCTTCTCTATTATTCAAGACAAGTGTTTCACTTAGAAGACATAAAGAGGTAGACAATACAACTTCCAGTGGGATAAAGTTGAATTCAGATCACAGTGGAAAAAGTAAGGTAGCTGGAGGGAATCAAACTTTCAGGAATCATGGCAAAGAGTAAAAAGAAAAAGGAAAGATCATTTCTAGGGGCAACAAAAAGCATAGGGTACTTCAGTGCTTCTATCTCGATCTGACAGTTATATTTTCATTCACAGCACAGAGTACAAGTTTCATTTCTGTCACTTTTCTGATTTTCATGAGAAAGATTTCATTCAATTGTCTAAATTTTTAACAGAAAGGGAACTCAGAGATCTCACACAGTACTTTCAAAAACTTCACCAAACTTTATGCTTATTGACTTGACTTAGTAAAGAGCCTAGGTTTGTCTGTAATATCAAGTGTATCTTGAGTTGTTCTAATGGAGCAGAATCAATATGATCTACGAATTCCTTAAAAGTTTAAAGATATAAACATCTATCAAGCCAAGGGAAGAGGATGGGATTTCCAAATTCAAGTTTTACAATCATTTTTTAGTGACTCTTGGTTAATCTGTTCTCTGGTTGTTCTGCATGAAAAGGATTACTTTTCATCTCTCAAGTATTTGAGAAATTCCATTAATGTCGCTGATGTGTTTGGAAATGGTTACCAGGAAACCCTGAAAAAGAATATAAATGCCTAGCTATCAAAGCACATTTTAAGAATAAATTGCCCTTCTTTTATGACAGACATTTATCTGTCAACTCTGCTGAAAATATGAGTATAGGATGTCCTCACTTTATCTGTCCTGTTTTACAGCATTCTGCTTTATCTGTAAACAGAGATAAATCACTAAGAAGGAAACTGGCGTTTGGGAAATTAGTCTTTTACTCTTACTTGAAGAAAGGACTACAAATTTTGCGTTGTTTACAAGCAAATTAAACCAATTAATTCCTACCTGACTCCAAATAACAAATGTTACAAAGGGAAAGTGCGAAAGCTAAACATCTGAGAGGAAAAAAAAAGAAAAAAAACAACTCTGAGGGTAAATGACCTCAGCCTGTGCACAGGCTATAAATCCTTACTTTAACATAAAATTCATTTGTAAAGAAATAATTTTTTAAATGTATTCCTCAATGTTAGGATTGAAAACAGGACAATCTATGAGTTTCATTTAAGATATAAGGCATACAACATACCCTTCTGCATAGTTGAACAACTTGTGAAATTCATTGTAGGAGAAGGAAAAATTTTAGCATCAAGACATTCACTGTACCCCACAATGAACTCACCTTCTGTATATCATCTACATCATTACAGTTAGTGTAATATCCAGTGGATTTCATCTGTGGTTTTTTCACACTCCCTCGAAACTACCAGGTTTGATTTGGAGTGAGGAGTCCAGGTTTAATAGACTCATTCAGGTAACAGTTTTATGATATGAAATGCATGCCTCTCATATTAAACTAGAGTTTTCTGACCTGCTTTCCAGGGCAACTTCCCTTCAGCGGATTGTAAAGAATCAGAGCAGTGTATATCTGCTCACATTCCTCCTTCCCTCACTGCCTTCTACATGAAGTGACTATCAAGTGAAGCCTGTCTGCAAGATGCTCCACAGCCAGATATGAACGAGAGCTAACAACAACAAAGCATTCACCCAAATGCTTAGCTAGGCCTCCAAGTTTAAAGCTCAAGCAGCTAAGGAATTTGACAAAACAAGGTTTCACTGTAAAACAAGGCATAGAGTTTTCACTCTCCCAGAAGAATCCTGCCTTCCCATGTAACCCTAGTTTCACCAAGCCACCTGTCTATGTCAGGGAAATTAATGAACTTCAAAAGTAAGAAAAACTTGCAATGAACAGTGAACCTTGTTTTTCTAAATATCAGAAATGCCAGCATCATAGCAGTGTATCTTCTTTTTTACCAAACCACACAGGGAACTGTAAATTAAAGTCTGATTCCCGGACCTTATGCATCCAGCCACTGCACTACACATTAATCTCTTTCCTTGATTCAGTTGCCAAGTTTGCAATAACATTGTTGTTGCATGTCTGGAACCACAAGCTTGACTCCAAGAGGACTGTGCACCCTGTTAATGAAAGGGTCCAAATACCTGTCTTTAAAAAAATCAACTTTTTACAGGAACTTCAAGTGACATTTTTGGTAAACCCTGTTGGATTAAACTTTTCCTCTTGACAATCACACCTAGTGAACAAAATGCTACATATAAATCCTGGACAGTTCATAGTATTAATGAAATGGGCTTGCAAACATGTGAGACACAGATGTTGTGGCTCTGTTTGCGTTCATTTTCTTAAATCAAGAAGCAGGAACAAAAAGAAACACAGAAGACAAAGGATGAAATCATCACTGGGTCAAAGAAAGTGGACAGTCAAAACAGAAAACATTATTTCAAACATCTCAAAACAGATTGGCATTTTAGTGGTTGGGGAAAAAACCCCACTTATCTCAGCTTGCAATATGAATGCATCAAAGTTTCATGGAAAAATTAGTACAACTTCAAGGAAATCAGAGGCCAAAGTCTTTTGATACAGAAGAGACTAGCTTCCTTTGATTTAGTAGGAACCAGACAAAGTTCAGTCAGAGAAACATATTTCCTTTCAAAATCTGACACTAGGATTGTATATCTAATATTAATTGCTTTTATTCATGACTTTGGTTCAAATTGATATGACAATGTCAATGACACCTAGAGCATGAACTCCCTGTAGGTGCTGTTTATGCAGCTTTGATGACCCCCAACCTCTACAGCCCAGCTGGTGTTCTAATTATGCTGAAGTATGCTTTACACAGAGCCGATAGGAAAACTTGGAGCCAGCTAAACTATTAAGGAGGAAGAGAGATATTTACCAAAAGCTCCTAATTAAATAAGTGTTCTGGCTTGCCAGAGGGGAAAAAGACTCACACTGTATACAGAAAGCAGTCCTCTGGTATACATGTAGCATAAGATGCATCAGTCGCATTTTTTCAGAAGTAATCTTCCTGCTTTTCTAAGACAAAAGATGCTGAGACACAGTTGTAATGGATGTAAAGTTAAATTTTATCTCATGCTTAAGTACACCAATTTGTTAACAGGTCTGCATGAGAAATTTGAAAGATAAGTATGCAGAGCAGAGAGAGAAAGGTGAAAAATACAGCCATTTCTAGTGCAGTACATGGTAACCTACCACTCAGAAGCTTTAAGGTAAATTGAAATAATTGATAAATGGAGAGCGTGGATATACTCAAGGAGTCACATCATCATCATGCAGTGAACTCAGCATTACCTGAGGCTGTGGATCTCATCACCACAGCATAGAGTAACTCTCCTCCCCTGGAGCAATGTGTCACACAACAAGCTCTAGGCAAAAAATGCAGGTACATACACGTGCCAATATGAAAAGTGGCTAGTCAGAGCAGTTTATCCTACTTCTGGGAGGGAAATAGTTCAAAAGTCCTGCTAGGTCTCACTGACAGGGAAATATAAAAGGAGCTCATTCATCAATTCTCAGCCCCAGCCCAGACTCATGTCTGAGCAAGCCAGACTCTGCCATATGTGGAAGGAGCTGACACTCTCAATTCATCTCAGCACAGCAGGGCACAAAGAGGGTGTCAGCCCAATCCTCACCTCCTGTAGACCCACCAGAGTCTGGGGTCTGAGATGTCTTGCTCAAGAGTAGGAGAGCAAAGGCAGAGAAATGAATTTCCACTCAAGAAAATTTGGAGAGCAGAGGGTGGGACATCTTTATTCTAATTCACAGCACTACCCACCCAGGATAAGTTAGGACTTGTAAAAGATACCTGGACTGAAATACTGACACTGCTTGAAACCTTCTGACAACACCTACCGAATCGCACTTTTTAATTCCCTTCTGTGAAATAAAAAGCAATAAAAATACTAATGAAAATATCAGAGATGTCTGTATTGAGCTCTTTGTAGGGATTGGTAGTCATCCTGTCCTAGTTATCAGTGTCCTTTGTACCAATTTAAACCTGGTTACAGTGAGATTATTTTTTAATTCAAAGCAATGAATCAGGAGCAGAATTTGAGCCACAGTTTTACATGAAGATCTTCTTTAGAGCAAGTAACTGCCATGCATACAATTAGAAAGCTACTTTCAAGCATCTGTCTATATAAACATCAGGATAATATCAACTATAGGAAGTATTAGCATAATATGTACTTACTTTTTTTTCCTTAACACTTTCTTCCAAATTTTGTCCTTGACACTTAATGAATTTTAAATTTCTCATAGCAATGTCACTGTTTTCTTAAATCTGTATAGTACATTCAACTTGAGTGAAGCTCTGGAAAATGGTGATTTATTTCTTTAGGGTACATCACAGCAATTAATTACAAACAGTAGAGGTAGGATACAGCTCACAGAATGGGTTCAGTTCAATTCAATATATGAGAAAACTATTGAGAATATATATTGAATATGTTCTTAAGTACAATTTGTTTATGATTCTTTCATAGAAGGGTGAGTTGAGAGGCATAAGAGGATCTCTGTGTGTATATGTGCATGTTAGTATAAGCACAGACTTAAATTTAAGGCTATGTTAATTATCATATAAACACATTTAATCTACATAAATCAGACATACATTAGCCTCGTGTGGTGAAATTGTAAGAACGTATTACACTAAATAAGCACCAGTAGAAACCATTCCCCAATGCACCTTCACAAACCCTGTGCAAGCATGAAAAAAAGAATCCAAAACTCTCTTGTATAAATATTTTAGAGAGTTTTAAAACTTTTTATTAGGAATAATTTTATCTCCTTCCATCACTTTGTTTAATACTGTGAATTCAGCTATACAGATCTTAGAGTAAGATAAAAATTCTAAGTAATAATATTTTCTACAAATAAATCTGCCCAGCTCTAGCAAACATTTTCCTTTAGAACTTTGGATGGTTACAAAGCCTAGGAACTCCATGCTTATCAGTACTTTTCCCCATTATAAAGTTCACAGCATATAAGGGTCTGTAGCGATTAAGAAGTAATAAGAAAAGCTGATGAATATTCACTCTGTTTCTTAAAGGAACTTGATTCAATGACCTTTTCTTTGTATTTAACCATGTTCCAAAGCAAATTTCAAGTTGAATCACTACCAGATTCAAATCCGGATTAGGTACTCCAAGAATCCAAAACTCAGATTTGTAAGGACAGATTCTACAACTCTCCAGTTAGGGAACAGGAATAAGGCCGTGTGACTGAAAAACCCTGACTTTGCATTGGTTTTGAGTGCCTGCATCTCATTTAACAAACAGAGATGACATAGCACATAGAATATCAAGGGTTATGGTTCAATCTAAACCTTCATCCTACAAACACTTATGCCTGGGCTTAACTTTACAACCACATATAAAAGTTCCTTTGATTTTAATGGAACTAAGCACAGGAAGAATGTGAGTAAGTGTTTGGAGGATCAGAGTTCAGCAGGTCATGAATTGTATTTTAGGAATATTTACAATGAAATGCTTGTGGACAACTTACAGAGCAAGAGGCTTTACCAGAAGACATTTCTAGATAGCAAACACATTCAAAACTTCACAAGTGTAAAGGGCAAAATTTATGATTAATTTCTTTCCCAAGATTATTCATGGATTTTTGCCATATGTTAACATCAGGAATCTATGAACAGTAGCACTCCTGCTGAGCTATAGAGAAACAAATTTCTGAACCTCATGAAGCATTCTGAACCCTTTGAAAGAATTCCCAGATGTTTGTATGGAGTAATTTCATCTCCTTCTCAAGGGATCACAGTTGTGGAGGCCTAGAAGTTGTATTCAACCAAAGAATAACATCATTTGAAAACCACTGAGATAGTCTCATATACACTGTCATCTTTGTGAACATGAATATTTGTTCTACATCTCTTCACTGAGCACAGAGAAATGCATTCTCTGCTGTCTAAATACCTGATGTGAAAAAGGACCTGGAGGAAAGCCAGCTGGCTTAAGCTCAACCAGTGTGAAATGGAGGTGGCAAGTGTTGGCAGACTGAAGCACTTTGAGGAATTGGCAGGAACTTTCACTGCGTCTCCAGCTGATGGCATCTGTCCACCCGTTGTCCAAGTGGCTTTGCAATCAGCTTGACTGCATGATTTCCAGGCATCATCTTGTTATTCTGTGTTTGTACAGTGCCCCAGACTGTACAACTACAAGCTCCTGTGATACGAACAACTAACAATACTAAGCACAGACATTTCCTAAGCTCATCTCTGGTTCCAGGTTCTCCATATTAATAATAGCAGATATGGCATTCTCTATCTGTGGCTGTACCAACGCGGCAGCACTTCCCCACCAAGACATAGCACGTAAAGTTAATCAAGTCTTTCATTCAGTATGACTAAGAGGACATAACTTGGGGCATTACCTATGAGCCTCAGTTGGAAACTATGTTCAATAATGATATTTTACTTTGTAAAATAAAGCCAACCTCAGTGAGAGCATGCAACACTGGCTTTTCCTCTTATACTGCTGATCAATTCCACTGGTCTCTTCAGGTAAGCCATGCTGGTATTCAGAAAGTGTGAGCATTGAATCGACTCCATGACTGTCAGATATCCTTTTCCTCAAAAGAGGTTAACAAAATACTCTCTTTTTTTTTTTACAGAAAGCTAAATATACTGCATGACAGTGCACATGAGCCTCAGTCAGTGGTTTTTATATACAGTTATTCCTTAGTTGAATAATACACCTAGGCCTTCACAACTGAGAGCCCACTGAAAAGAAACAACAAGAAATTGTTTTAGCCTTTTGTAATGGGCTAAAATAAAAATATTTTCTTCCAAAAAATATACCTAATGATGTGAGATCAGAGTATTAACAATTTTGACTACACCACATTCATTCTCCTTGACAAATGAACTAGACTCACTTCTTAACACAGTCAAAACTGATGTTATTTCTGTATTACACATTATGTTACTCAAAATATTTGGAAGTAGGAAGTCTTGCACTGGCTTAATTTTTCACAATTGTCATAACTCTGCATTTCAAAATGTTACTGATACAAAACACAAAATTTCTAGAGTGGTTTATTATACCACAGGATATTTTCAAAGTTGCTGGGAACTGAAAATCCCACTGAACTCACTGTGAGGGAAGAGCTCCTATTAATTGAAATTTGAAACACTTCTCCAAGTGATTAACACAAGGAATAAATGTCTAACCATTGCTGTTCTCTCTCAAAAATGTAGTTGCAGATATACACTCAATCTGAAATGAAAATATGTGTTTTTCCCTGTCCAGAAATTAAACATGAGAGCAGTTTCTGCCACATAATAAAGGAGAATTTGTATCCAAGTAAGAAAACACAACAAAACAAGATATTCATTCTGAAGGGAACAGCGATAGAAATCCATGGCATGTTTTTATTCAGTTTATACTCAATCAGATTATAAAGGAGAAGCCCTATACCGTATGCCTTGGAGGAAGTAGTGTCTTATTATGCCACTCCCACTTACTGTCATGATAAGGCTCAGGTGTCATTTTTCATTATGATTACAGCCCTGGCAGAGTAAAAGGTTTTTGCCTTTTCCGTTCAGTCATACGAGTTTTTCCTGACAGCTTTCAGAGTGCAAGATGACAATGACTCCAGTCATTCTGGCAGAAAACACTGAGGTTATTCTATAACAATCTTCCCCTCTTGTGCTGTTTTTTTTTTCTACTGTTCACCTAAGAGCTGTGATCCAGTTGTCCCAAGTTATTAGGGGATACATCTCCTATGTCTTCACTGTACCAGAGCTTATTTAGAAACTTTTTTAAAGCTTAGAAGCTTTAAGAATACACAGCATCAAAGTTTGTTCAATTAGGACAAATACTTAAATTCCTTTTAGGCTTCAGTGTGATCAAAATTTCACTCTGCTTACACTAAGATTTTATACTGAGCACAGACAATACCTCAGTATCTACAGTTATGTACTTAAGAATTGCTTTAAAAGTGTCTGGTATTCTTACTGTAAACCTTAGATTTCCTTTAAAAGACAGTAAGGATCTTGATTTTCATACTAGACACGTGCTTTCTGCAGAGCCCTTGTTAAAAGAAACACAGTTGTTTAACATGTACTGTTTTGCTCTGTCTTTTGGATTTCTTGATGAGGCTAATCTCTGCATTGAAACATTTCACACAAATTAATTTCTAGCTTTTTCTTCTTTGTACTAGGAAAAAAAAAAAGATAAAAGGAGAGTAAATATAATATTATGAATTAAATTTATAACTTAAAATGTAGAGATAAATTAAAGGCAGAAAATACAATACTTTCCTGAAATGTCTTTTTTTTTAGTTTCACCTAAGTTTTATGGTAAAACAGTTTTCCAGTTTCTTACTTCTCACTGATGGGAAAATAAATATTTTTATACAATGTATTTTTACATATATATACATACATTATATTTGCATGTATGTGTTCACTCTAAAATAAGAGTTTCCCTGATAAAGATGAAAGACAAGGGTCCATCTTTATTAGAATCAATGACCAAATCATAAAGTTCAGAAGGCTGCATTTATCTACATTTGTGTCATTGACAAGTAAACCAAAACACTTCCCTTAGAGTCAGTAGAACTTTCTGATATATACTCAGACTTAAGAAAGGCCTATAAGGGAGAAAGCATCCCTCACTTATTTACTCTTAGGCCAAGAAGGCATAGAATACAATCAGAAACCCATTTCAAAAATGCTGGTGCAGACGCAAGCATGGTATGGCTATTGAGTGACCACTTCCTGGGAAGTCAGCCAGACACAGGAGAATGTTCTCCCTTTCTGGGCATGTTCTCCTGGAAGTGTCTCACTGCTCACACTGACAGCAGGACATAAAGGAACAGAGCAGCACAGTACGCATGGCTGCTGCCCTTAAAAATGGGCTTGTCTGAAAAATCAGGACAGCAACAAGTGAGATGAGAAACAGAATTTATATTCTTTGGCACAGCCAAACGCTGAGAAGCAAATGAAGTCAATGTTTATTAGTCCCAATACAACCCTTTGAAATAAATATGAAATTGTTGGGTATTGTGAACTAGAGCAATCAATGAAATACTATTACTGAGCCAGTAGCATCACCTTTAATTAGCAAGCTTTTCTCTTGTTAGCTATGAAACAGCTGTGTCTTTCACTGGCATTTTACTAGCAGCACAATTGGTTTTACTGTATTTTTTATAGACAAATTCACACATGACTGAAAGGTACAGCTCTTAGGTTACATGCTTGAGATTTTTTCTTGTTTCAGCTATTAATATTTCAGCTTTGGGTTAGAGGAAAGATATCATTTTGGTAAGAAATTACTACAATTTGAGGCAAAAATAAGGCAATATGAAGAACTGTGGCCGGATCATTAGTAATTGAATCAGGATAGGGAGATGGACAAAAGAGGGTGTGAAGAAAACAAACGCCATCTGCAGAGCCTTGAAAAATGACTTGCAGGAATTTCTCCCTCTGGAGCAGAATTGCCCACCAGGAGACTAAAATACAATCATATAGCCAGAAAATGGGCTCATAATATCGAAGTTACTAAATCCAAAAGCCCCAGGAAACTGTTGTAGGTTTAAAAGGCAGAGTCCTCTTTTGAGTTTCAGCTGCTCTGAAGCCTTAGTAGTGGCTCAGGACATACTACTACAGACCTTCTTCTTTGCATGGAGGCTTGACCCATAGAGGTATTGTAGTGGTGAGGAGTACTGCCTCTGCCCAACCTCCCCAGGCCATCACTATGTACACTAGAGGAGACAGCAACTGCTTTGGGAGGGGAAGCAGCCATTTCCCAGCACATGAGATTGATGGGAGCATTCCTGGCCCTCCAATACCCCTCTGCACAGAACCACTGCATCATCAGAGTTGAAAGAGACCGTCAAAATCATCTAGTCCAACTATCACTCCAGCACAACTTAATCATACTTAAACCACATCCCCAAGTGCCACACCCAGACACCTTTTGAACACTTCCAGAGACAGTGACACCATCATCTCCCTGGGCAACTTGCTCCAACACCTCAACACTTTTACAGTGCACCATTTTTTTCTAATATCTAATCTGAACTTCCCGAGTTGCAATTTAAGGCCATTTCCTCTCATCTTTTCATTTGAAACATGACAAAAGACACTGACCCTCATCTCACTACAACATCTCTCTCCAGGTTTCTCTTTGCTCTCAGGTGCATCCCATTTGGGCTCACAGAATTTTGGGAGTCTAATGGACATAGCAGGTTACCAACCATTTCCTCTTGGTTTATGGGGACTTAGCTTTCATCACTAACTTCCAGTTCTGGGAGTTGCTCCTCGCTGTCAAGCCTTATGTCCTCCCTACAGACCTCACCATGCTCCAAGCAGGTCCTCTCCATTAACTTGCCATGAAGCTGTTCAGTTTTGCCATCATTGACATGAAGTTCTACACCAGCTTTGCACCAACATTTCCTGGTCATAGTGCAAACACTTTGCTAGACAAGTCTGCTCCACAAAGAGCCTTTTTGCGAAGTACCTCTTGGTAAATAAAGCAATAAAGGGCTCAGGACGATGGTTCATTCAAAACAGATGGCAACTTCAAATGGTTGGCTGACAACTTGGACCTTCAAGATTCAATAGGAGAAAAGGGTATTTTGAATATCAGCTCATGCAGCAACAAGCTGATTACATCACAAAAATATAATCCTTTTAAATCACAGCTCAGTGGAGACAGGTACATGCCAACTGACTAACAATTTGAAGTTTAGGAAGGCAGGCATGTGTATATAATCTGCATTATGCCTTGATACCTTTAAAAACAAACAACATTTTAGTTATTCAAATGTTTAAGAAATGTGAAGGAAGATAAGATTAGAGTCTACTTGGTGCTGGTATCAGACTCCATAGAGGAAACAGAGAACTGTGTGAAACTGCAGAAAGCAAGATGAGGCAGGGATAGTACCTCAGAATTTTAGCTGAGAAATAGTCTGGTACCTTATGAAATCAAACACAATCATGGTCAAAAATAGAAGCACTGCATAACAGAATATATCTCAAAAGAAAAAGCAGTTAAGCCTCTATCACTTTCTTTTTTTTTTTTTTCCTAAGATGCCTTTGAAGTGAAACACTTCATATGATTGCTGTTTGGCTGTGGGTCTTGCATCATTGTGGTTTGAGTGTTTCTGATTATTTCTCTTTAACTTTGGAAAAAGAAGATGCACTGCCAACAATGAAAAGTAAACTGTACTTATCCCCACATAATTCACCCATACCTTAAATCATGAGTTTTGCCCCACAAAACATAAACTGTTCATGGTCAGTGCAGAATTATCCCATTGGAAACACAGTAAATAAAGCCATTACAATAGGAAGAAAATTGGTCAGTTAGAATTCTTTTGTTTCTCTTAAGAAACACAAATATGAAATAAACAAATGAATTAAACAGCTCTCATGCATGATTTTGAGAAAAAATATTAACTGCTTGAATGCCAAGGTTAAACCAAGCTTAAGACCAACAGGACAAAATAATAACTGAGTTATTCGTAGGCTACAAATTAAGAAAACAATCTGTAGTTCATATTTAAGGAAGAGTTTTAAGAGATTCTCCTTGTTGTTGTTCAGTAAGGTGACTAACTATGCAAGAGACCTGAATCAAGACAGGTAATCAATTTAGTAATATTTTTTAATGTTCTAAGCTTGACCAAAACTGTAGACCACCACAGCACCAACACAGCAATTAGCAGAGGTTAGGCCCTGGATGGAAAGTACTATATTTTGGGTTTGGGTTGTGGGGAGGAGGGGACATGGTCTGTACTCCTGTTCAAACAGAAAATTCAAAACTGTCTCATGGAGGCTTGCCACTGAAATCTTTCAGATGTTTATTAACTCAATGCTTTCAAAAATCCAAAATACTACTTTTTTGAAAATGCTCTAGAATAAAAAATAGTGATGAGAAGCATCTGAAATGAGAGACTGACAGGAAGGACAAAAATAGTAAAAAACTAATCTCATTTCACCAGTAGAAATTTACAGTAGCTCGGATGCAATTGATGCATTCTACTGGACTCCCACTAGGTAAACTGAGATCAGTGCCTCAGGAAAACTAAATATTCAACAGTGAAGAGCTATGCTATTTAGAGAAAACAGAAAAGGGAGACTTTAAGGACTTTCAGGAGATCGACACTGAACCTGCAACCAAGTCAGTAGATTGTATTTCTATTACAGTTTATGAGGCACTGTCATTTTCAAACTATAGTTTCCCCTCCCAAATTACCCTTTTTTATGAAAGGACGTATCACAACTGCAGTAACTTAAAACAAAAACAAACAAACAAACAAACAAAAACCAAACAAAAACCCACAAAAACAAATACACTCCCCCAAAATAAAACCAAAAAACCGAACAAAAAAAACATATTGCGTTAAAGAAAAGGAGAAACTTAAACAAACCCAAATTAAATGTTAACATAATTAGTGGTCTGACTTAAAGCCACAAAACTATAACAACCCAGTAAAGTCTGAAAGTCTGAAAATCCAGCCTGGCATTGTGTCCCTTGCTGAAACTTGTGCCATTTACTCATTTGTTTGTTGTTTGTGTTGGGTTTTTTTGGTTTTTTGGTGGGTTTTTTTGGTTTTTTGTTTGTTTGTTTGTTTTGATTTTTGGGTTTTTTTGTTTGTTGGTTGGTTGGTTGGTTGGTTTGTTGTGTTTTTTTCATGCACAGAAGGGTACTTTTAATTAAAAAATACTGAGTGAGCAAAATGACATTTCCCATACTACTTGGAAAATTATTCCAATTACTTGTCAGATTTCAGGTCTGGGTAATGAACATCATATTACAGGAAAACCAGATAAATTTCCAGGTGAAGTAAAAATACAAAAATCTCTAACCATATAAAGAATTAGCCAAAGTTTATCCAGCCTTCACACATAGTGAAGCCTAAAACAGAGATTTCTTGCACTCAATGCATACTTTTTAAATAAGAAGAAAATTTGCCCATGAGGCAAATTATCTGAGTAGTCTGATACTGTCTCAGTATTCTCTCATGTCTTGCTCTCCTACATATAGAAAGTCCCTTTCTTCCAGGTTGCTCAGAGCAGAGGTAAGACTGGCTTTATGAACAGGTAGCTGTTCATAGGTAGCCTCCAGGGGAGGCACAGGGCAATCAGCTGAAGTGCATGAAGAAAATATTTTTTTGCATTATTAATACATGAAATTTTAAACAATAACATTGTGGTTATTTCATCCTTTTCAATTTCTGTATTTGCATATGTTTTATAATGTACTTAATTTATTATTACAGTAGTACATACATATAATTTATAAACAAATATACCTCTAATGAGGATATGTGCTTAAAAATATTTTACTGATTATTAAGAATGCTTGAAAATAGCTTGAGCCATAGACTCAGCCTGAAAAATTACAGTTTCAGGAACTGATATTTCTTTTGCTTTGTTGAATTTGATCTATCACTACTCATGATTCTAGGAAAATACAGGGGTACATACACCTCATTCCATCATACTACATGGTCAGCTTAACTAGCCTTCATGCTATAACCTTTTAAATGCTCTTGATCTGTTCATGTAGAAAACTGAATTTTTGTTTAACACAACAGTAATCCAGAAGTATGAAAAAAACTATTCAAGATTCTTTTCAGAATATGTCAGTTCATCACAGGCCTCCCATTTTACTGTACAACACAGAGGAGAACAAAAGGTCAAATGTTTGAAAATTCCGACTGTGAGAAAAGTGAAAAAAACCTCTTCCATTTCCCCAGTATGTGACTCTCTCTAGACACTTTTCTGAGTTAATTTTCATTATCCTGGAATAGCTAGTTTCCGAGAAGTACTGCAAGTAACCTCAGAAAAATGCTTTGGCTTTAAAAAAAAAAGAACTAGAAATCTAATGGGAAGAATTATTGTTATGTAACTTCCAGCCCAAACTTGGAGATACAGGTGGCTTGGATCACCCTTATAAACATTAGATTAGCCTTCAGTTTCAGATGCTTTATATTAGGTTACCCTTAGGATATGAAGACATAGTCTTAGTTCAGTTTAAATCAGTTGGAGTTTTGCTGTAGACTCCAAGAGGCCCATTCCGTCCACAGTTTTGCCTTAATAAGATATCAGTGCTTGCCAAAAATTGCATCTTCATTTATTTGCAAATTATTACTAAAAATATTTGGCTTAACATGTAATGGATTCAAATTTTCAGGTGGTATAAATCAGTGTAGCTGCAGAAATATGTCAATTTAACTCACTTGAGGATCTACTAGTGGGGTTTATCCTATTTAAGATCATTCATAACAGTAAGTAATTAATTTTAAAATCTTCTTGGTTTCACCCAGGGTTACTGCATTTTTGCAGCTATAATCTTCAAATCAAGCAAACTCATCCTCTCAAAAATGTACTATTCCTTAAAAATAAGTAATTAACCTACTTTTTTCTTTATTCATCCCTGGCACCACTCAGAAATTATACACTATATTTAAATTTAGGCCACACAAATGTAAACATGCCTTTGCAAGACTGCTTACCATAGAGAAACTTTGAGTTACTCTGGTTCATTTCTACTAAAAAGTTGATTCATATTAGCTATTTGCACAACTTTGTGTTACTTGTTAACAACTAGACACACTTGTGCAAGATCATCTTTCAACCTCCTTTTCTCAAAAAACTGCCTAAAGTAAATTTAATTCATTTTTACTTGATGCAGTGTTTGCATGGTGAGATATTTGCCAGTTGAAGACTTGTGCATTTAGCCTTAGAGAGAAAGGAAAAAAGTAAGCATCTTAATGCGATTGCAACTGGGAAGTAGCCCCTTCTCCCTGTTTCTTCTATAGGCATGTGTTTATTCTGTGCTGCTGCAGACTAGAAGGTTTTTCTATCTAATTTATAAGTATTTAAGAAATGTTGGGAGAATTTTGTATTTCTTTTTTATTTTAAAATAATACAAAGCATTCAAAAGTCAAAACTTAAGCAATGTAAGATGAGGAAGAGCAAATCCATGTCATATACATAATTTATGATAATTATGAGCTTGCCTTGCTGTAGCGGTTTGTTGGACTAAAGTTCACACAGTGCACAATACCATAATGTAAAAAAAAAAGAAAACCAAAATACCGTTGCCTAATTTAATGAAAATTAATTTATCGGGTAGGAATTTACAGCATTGAAAGTTCTTGTTAACTGTTTCACTGGAAGTTTATCATGATTTTGGATAAATCTTTGCTACTGTACTGTACAAAAGCACTACCAGTTTAGAGAAGAAATATATATGTGAAAGCTTAAAAACCTTCACATGCCCATCCTCTCTCTACGATTCCATCTAGAAAATGCTTTTCAAAAACTTTTAGCAAAATGTAGGAGTGACTGGCAAGTGATATCTTTTACTACATAACTTGCTTCTTCAGCTGCTGCTCTGCTATAGTCTCTTCTGAGTCAAGTTGTTTATACTTGGGAAAAAAACCACATAAAATCACATAATTATCCAAGTCTGAAAATACATAAGCATTGTGTGAAATAAATTGTTGAAGATTGTTAACTTTCCACTGGTTTTCATGGAGTAAGGATTGTAAAATAGCATAAAATAATTTGAGTTGGAAGGGACAATTGAAGGTCATCTTGCCCAACTCCCCTACAATGAGCAGGGTATCTTCAACTAGATCAGGTTGCTCAGAGCCCTGTCCATAAGCAAGCTCACAATTATCATAAATTATATATATGACATGGATTTGCTCTCCCTTATCTTATGTTGCTTAAGCTGTGACTTTTGAATGCATGGTGTTATTTTAAAATAAAGCAATGAATGTTTCCAGGGATGGGGCATCCATCACCGCTCTGGGTAATCTGTTCCAGTGTTTCACCACACTCGTCATGAAAAACTGCTTCCTTATATCTAGTCTGAATCACCCTCTTTTAGTTTAAAACCATTATCCTGTTTCCTACCATGAGAGGTCCTGCTAAAAAGTCTGTATTTGCCACTAAGCTTCACATATCTGAGAATTTATGTGGCACATATGGTTATTGCTGAAATCTGTGAGCAGCTAAACAGCAATAGTGCAAGTCAGGCACACTCCATTCCTTTTTTTGCAAAGGAAGAGAAATGAGGACATATTGGTAAGAGATGCAAAAATCATGCTCCAAGGTGAATTTTTAGTGTAAATCAGCTTTTTATCTCTTAGTATATGTACATGTTCAGTATCTTAAGTGATAAGCTGTGATTCAAAGTAAGTACCTCACTCATTCTCCCACTGTCTCTTTCACAGAGTAATCAAGGCCCACGTAAAACCCTAACCAAATCTTCTGCCCCATTTCTATTCCATTAGAAGGCTGTTGCCTCACTGTTTTAGTAGCTGGAAACCACTTTACAACTCCCAGGTGAAATTCATTCAGGCAGTTCATACCTATTTTTCTTGTGCCAAAGTCATCATGGAAGGAAAGAGTTTATCTTTCTCATGATCTCGAAGGAACAAGATCACCTCCAGACCTTATCTTGTTCGTCTAAACAAAGCTGCTTTCCCTAACACATTTGAGCTAACTTTTCCTGTTGTTTCCCTTTTCCTGAACACAGATGACCAGAATTGTACCTAGATAAAATAAAAAAAAAGTAATAGGGATATCTAAAATGTCATGATTGTTTCCCTGTCTCCTCTGTCCCATCATACATAGCTAGGTGTTTCTAGATCACACTTGCCATTTTTCCAGCCACATTAATTGAGTGTCTTATGGTTAATCCTTTGATTAACTTATTTCTATGTAGAACAGAACATAGAGTTATATCTGGTATTTTTTATTACATCTTGCAATTATATTTATTTCATTACAGAGAATATTAATGTGTCCTTCATTCAATATGGATTTTTACACTGATGTGTATGTTTAGTTAAGAACTATTGTCTAAAAATTTCTCTGGGTGGCTAAAGTGGAATATTATTCATGATACAAAAGATCTGTACATATTACTTGTTTATTTCTGGTTCTTTAAAATGGATGACAATAACTCTCACAACACGTGCAATATCGCTAAATCTGCTACACTTCAAGTTATTTAAACATATTAAAAAGCCATTTCAAAAATTAAGCAAGTCTACTGTCTTCTGTGTAGCTCAACTATCCAGATCTCTCACATGCTTATAAAAAGCGTGAAAAAAAATAGAAACTCTAATAAACACCAATTTATTTTTTTCCCTACAGAGAAGAATTAAAAAAGTACTATTCCAAGGTAGACTGACAAGGATACTCTTGGGAAAAAAGGTAAGATTTTTTAGACTGATTTGAAGACAGAGGCCAGTTCCCTATGGATTTTACTAGAACAAGGATTATGAATTGTGTGCCAAGTTATTCCAGATATATTAGCTGATTTCTCTGGTATGACAAGAGCAAGGAATAATTCCTGTAAATAAATGTGACTGCCATCAAACTACTGAGAAAAGTGAGCCTCTGAGAACTTCTCAAGATCCATACTGACATACACTGCTCCAAAGTCAAAAACTTCAGCCAGTGGCAAATCAATATACTGATATCTAAAAGATACATTGTTTTGATATACGATAAGAAATTGCTTTCTAATTTAATTGCAGTGAATAAACCAAACATTGGAATGCAAAAATGTAAATCAGTTTCACTGACCTTGAAGCTGGCGTCCTTTGTACAAATCCTTTGTTTTTGCTGGGTGAGCTCTGGCACCATTGTCACATTTAGGTTGTTCATACCTAAAGAACAAGCAGAAAGAGAGTAAAATCAGCCAAGGTTAATCTGATTTAGAATTAATTTATTTCCAATTTTGTAGTCCAAATAAAAGTCATCCTTGCTTATATTCAGGGAATAATCCTGTTTTTCACTCAGAAGAGCAATGCAAACTCATTTGCTTATTTTGCACTTACTTCATAGAAACCACCACATTCTAAAGGAAGAAAAACTAAGGAGCTGCTATAAAATCATTATATAATGAAAACTTATTTTGAAAAATACACCAAACCCCACCACAAAACCTAAAAAAAATAAAAAGGTACAGCTGTCCCCCCATCTACAAAACCAAAAAGCCATAAACAATATGACAAACTATTCATGTTGGGAAACACCAGACGAGCAATTTCAAAATCACAGCAAAGCTGGTACTCTGGTTAGATACTACTGCAGCTCTAAAACTACGTGTTACTGTATCTTCACCAATAAATATAAATAAATAAATGAAATGAAGTAAGAAGGACTAGCCATGAACAGCTAACATTTTGAACTACATTGAAGAACTGATCGGATTTCTACAAATAATGGAATTGGGCTGGAACTGCTTGAAATGAATTGTGAAAAAGACTGAATCTCCACATGCTACTGGAATATTCTGGTCCTTTTGTGCCTACTGAGTTTACCTAAAGCCATTCTGTCCATTGAACCGGTCACAAGAAACTGTATTATTCATACTTTTGAGAAACACTGACTTAGGCAACACTACTAGTCATATATTTTATGCAAGACCTGGAGGCATGGGAGCATCTCAGCTGAATCTCTTTTTTTTTTATGTCTTACTATCAATACATGATGGTTTTCACACAGCTCAACAGAATCACTTTCTGCGAAATTTTACTTTCTTATTCTCCTAAAGTAGCTTGAAGTTGCAGAATTCAATGTGTAGCATTTCAGAGAAAGTTTCAATTCTCAGTGAAACACACCAATACAAATTGTGTCCACATACATGTGTGTGCACATACACGACTGCTCACTGAATCTCGAATGTTTCAGATTTTGTATGACTGAACTTCTTCTGTTCTAAGTTCACCAAAAGTACACTTACTGAGCGGCACACTAAAATGTGTAATTAAAATATACTAATACAAAGTTTTTGGAAGAAAAACATTCTTTCTAGAAACTTGAAATGCTGGCTATGTCCTGGGTCCAGGCCAGACGGTTCCTAAGAGCAATGTCTAAATATTTTGACCTTAATTATCAGGTAGCATAAAACCCCTCCCAACATTATTTTTCCTTTGAGTGCTTAATTTATTTCTGCACCATCTAATGAAACTGACCACTGGCCCATCAAATTTTGGCTTCTGCAAGAAGATACAGTGCTGTTTCCACGGACATGGGAGAGCTAAGGACCCTTTTTTCCCTAAAGAATAGGAATAGAAGGTGCTTTGATAACATGGGCTGGATTCAGATACCTGATGGATGACCACTTCAATCATCCAAAAAAAAAAGGTGAAAGGGAAATCTCTGAGCAATACTCACTAATGCAGTGTCTGGCAAAAAGCCTGGTTCCCAGTTAACCTGATACCTGAGTGCATTGCCCTCATCCTCTTCTGTTACTGTTGTTGCTCTGTGCCTACCCTTTAATTTTTTGCCTCTACTCTCCTACCTTTTTAACTTATATTTTTGATATATACATGCATAGTTCATAACATACAAGCTAAATCTATTAAAGCCCAATAGGTGTTAAATGCTGAAATGTGAAAAGTCTATGTTTAACTCTTTAAAGCAACTGAAGAAAGAAAAGGAGTCATGAGAAATTTACCATACAGGAACAGCCATGCTAAAAACTGATAAGAAAAACAGACTTGCCTCAGTTTTCATGGAGAGAGTGGGAAAGGGATGGCATATCAGAATGGAGCACTGTCAGGTTAAAAATAATGTAGTTAAAAGACATCCCAAGTTACTCTTTTGAATTTTAAAGGTGGAAGACTCTTAGATGTGAATGTATATCTAGAATCATCAAGGGCTTATGAAGGCTGCTTTATACCTCTGATCAGTCTGCTGGGAAGCATTGAGATTTACTGAGGTATAAAAGCAGTAGAGGATGGAGACTTTCACAGGGATTCTACAGTGTGGGCAGCCTCATGAAACAGGTAAATTATGTCTTTTTTTAAGTTTAGAGAATCTTGTGCAAGTGGACTGAGGATTACTTTGCACATGATCCTAGTTGCTAAAAAGTCCCATGTAAGAACACAGCCTCATTGTCCCCACTGAACAAAAGGGGTGAGGGTTACACTTGATGTCCAGTAGGCATTGGGAGCCAGCTGGTGAGGACCATACTGATAAGACTTTTGGGGGGATGGTTGCTTTTACCCTTTAAATTACCTCCTTTTCATTAAATGGATGTTTCCTCTAGGTTTTTAAGCATTCAAGCTTTATACTACAACTTCACCTATTTCTTCGCAGTTTTGCTGTCATAAATGTTCTAGAGTGGCTCTTAACTGACATATCTTTATCTCAACTTCAGGATGAAATTATTTTTTTCTGAAATACCTTTACTGACTTGTCTTTTTTTTCAGATGATGATGTATTAGAAAGTGAATGAGTATTAATAACTTAATTTTGAGGGTCTGAATTAATGTGACTGATTTTATTCAGAGCCTTATGATATGAAAACTATCATCCTCATGAATACATGCAACGTGCAAAAAAACATGCAAAATGTTAAACTGTTCTGGCAGTAGCTTCCCAGATCTGTCTATCCTTTCACTGTTGTCCACCATGATTCCATTCATGTTTGAAGATGCTTCAGCATGCTATGCATCCATATTGCTACCAGGAGTTATCAGTTTCTGCAGAACCATTTTAACATCTTTTAATTTCTGTTTTGTCATGGAAAATGGAAAGATAGTACACCCAATTTTGCACAAGCCCCTGGTTCTTTAAACTAAGAGAGTCACATGATCACTCTTTACATTCTATAGAAAAAAAAAATTACAAAAAGAAAACTGTATGTTCATCATCATATTCTGATCTCTCTTTACTTCTCTTTGTCAGAGAAAAAAAGTTTAATTTTATCAATACCAAAAAAAAATTAAAATCAGGAAATAATTAATGGAATTCCAGCCCATCTAAATCTTTCTCAGAAATGAGGTCTAGACATTCCTCTTAAACTCCCGGCAGTAATTCCACCTGCTTGTTTACCAAGCCTCTAGATTCCTAAATACACCAGTCATTCTTTATTTAGTATGAAATTCCTAAAACTGAGTACTCTACTTACCCATCTGTGCTCTGAAATGTCCTCTCCAGAGATATTACTAAATATTACTTCCTCAGAGCTTCACTGAGAATGGACCATAAGTCCAAGAAAGCTGAACAAATTGGAAATGGTCAAGGCCACAGCAGCTGATCTTTTAGTATCAGTTATCAAGCAGAGCACTTTTGTGTCTAAACCATATGCATGGAATGATTGAATCCAATTTTCCAGCCTTCCAGCTTTGGAGACATGCAATACAATGAAAGGCCTTCCTGCTACCTCTTCTCCCACAGCTGAGTGAATGTGTAGTTGCCAAACACAGGAGGCCAGGAGACCAAACATGAAAAAAAAAAAAAACAAAAAAAGAAAAAGACTGATTCAAGGTCCATAGGTGATTCATCAAGGGGTTGGGAAGACCTACAATTCCAGTCTGTATGACAGCAGGAGCCAAAAAGGCACATAGTGCATGCACACTATACATATGAATAGGAAAGTGAGCTGGCTGATTTTCAATGATCACCACCTCCAGTTTCATAAACAGTTCATCCTGGCATGCAGGATGTGGCAGAAAGCCTGCACAGATGAAAAAAGAGCACATAATAAAATTCAGACTTTAAAAAGAAGCATACAAAGGGTAGAAATAGAGTCAGGTTATACGGGAGGTCATATAGACACTGTCCAAGTGTGCTGGAATGGGGCTAGGGAAGCTAAAGTAAATCTAGTAGGGAGGACAATGGACAATGAGAAAGGCTTCTTACATTTGTAACAGCAGCAAAAAGAAGACTAAGAAAAGTGTGGATCTGCTGCTGAGTGGGACAGGAGAGCTTGTAATAAAGGACATAGAAAAAGCAGAAGTACTTAATGCCACCTCCTCCTTGATCTTTACTTTTAAGACCAGTCTTCAGGAATCTCAGGCCCCTGAAAGCAGTAGTAAAGTCCAGAGCAAGGAAGATTTACTCTGGGTGAAGGATCAAGTCAGGGATTGCTTGTTTGAACAAACAGGACATACACAAATCCATGGAACCTGATGGAATGCACCCACAATTACTGAGAGAGCTGGATGATGTCATTGTGGGCCACTCTCAATTATATCTGAAAGGTTGTACAGAGTGGAGAAGAGCACGGGAAGAAAGCAAATGTCACTTCTATCTCAAGAAGGGCAAGGAAAAACCAAATAAGAAGCCAGCCAGCCAGCCTTACCTCAATTTCTGAGAGACCTAAAAGCTATTTCAAAATATGTGAAGGAGAAGGTGACTGAGAGTAGTCAGCATGGAACTGGGAAGAAGAACTCCTACTTAGCTAACACCACAATTTTACTTGCTCAGTGGATAAGGTGAGAAGGGCAGATACTATTTAATCTTAGCAAGGCTTTTTACACTGTCTCTGATCACATTCTCATAGATAAAGTGATGAAGTATGTGCTAAATAAATGAACCAGAAGGTGTGTTGAAAAATCGCTGAACAGCCAGTCTTAAATAGTTGGGATCAGCAGCAAAATTTCTGATGGCAGTTGGTCACCAGTGGAGTGCCCCAATAGGAATAGGAAATAAAAGTTTTAAACTATAATTCAAAGAAGGATTAGCACTAAGAAGAAACAGTCAACAAACCTAGGGATGGAGAAGAGAGAAGAAGCATAAAAGGGAGTCTCTGGAATCTCAAGAGGACATCTCTAGTTCCTCACACAATATGTATACTGACTCTATGGTTTCAGATTAAATCTGGACTATTTTGTTTACACAGTTTATGAACCTCAATTTACCAGAAACAGTAGATCAACAGTAACTTTAAGTCATAGAATTATTGTTGTTGGCTGGACTTCGCGAACGAAGATCTTGGGATCAGCCTGCGCAATGGATTTTTTAGGTGAGGTACAGTGTGCGCAGAACTGGCCCCACTCCCTTTACACCTGCGGTTCATCTTGCCACGGCCGAGCAGCTCGGACGGCGACAGCGAGTGCCTCCAGGATTCGGACCGGCGTCCTCAGAGGAGGAGCCGGCTCCACAGGCGGGGGCCTACGCCCCTCGGCCAACGCCCGCCGCCTCTCAAGTGTAACATCTCAGATTAACATTAAGGAAAAAAACAGCAAACAGAAAAGCAATAATGTCAGGTTGTTGAGCAATCCTGGGAGCCCACATGGGTCAGAGCACCAGGGGAAGACCTCGCCTTGTCCTCTCTGCCACCGAATGACACAAACGTGGCACTGCAGCCACGCCTGCAACACAAGCTGGGGCAAGCATAGAATTATAGGCTCCTTAAGGTTGGAAAAGACATCTAAGTTCATCTAGTCCACTTCAGATGGTACTGTAAATGGCATGGCCTAGATTATGGTATAAACAGCTAGCATTAAATCAGCACTCGAACAGTATGTGGGAAAAAACCTCCCCAATAATATTTCACTAGTGACTTATATTGTGTGTTTCTTTAAAAAAAAACCTTATCAAATGATAAAAAATGATTTTCCTTAAGCCTGAAGTGCTATGATCACATCAAGATACCCATACTGCCTGCCAGTCTTACATGAGTTTCTATAGCATTATTACAAGGGCCAAACCACAATAACCAATCTAAATAACATCCTTTAGAACTTGATACATGCCTTGTCTACATCTGCTCTATGTGGCTTACAACACTTTACCATATATCCGGCCCAGCTTAGATGACTGAACTTCAACCTTCTATTAATAACACACTAAAATGATATTTCCTCTCTATGGGTTCCTGAAAAGTTGTTCCATCAAACCCTGTCATATGAAATAGTTGAGGAGATTGCTGGAAGAGAACCTGAACATTTCTGAGGAGGGAAGTAGTTTCTGTCATAGAGCATCATACTTGGCTCTTTTATAATTCAGGCTAAGAACTGTGAGATTTCCTCTTGGATCATTCATTATCTGCTGCAAGTTTTGGTTTCCCAGCGCAAAACAGAAGCAAACAACAAGACTAAGACAGCAAACTGCCCATAACAGACAATGCACTGAAAGAGTTTGTGGCCATCTGGCCTTAACTTTGATATTTCTTAAAATATTTCACTTTATAGTGAAAAAAACAAACAAACAAACAAAAAAAACCAACTTATAAGACATAATTCTACAAGCAATAGCACATGGACACTAAGGCATTTTCTCACTACAACTTTGGAGCACTGACTGTGGAGTCCCTTACCTTGTTGATGTACCAGGGATGGGACGTCCTGTATCCACCAGAACACACCAGCAGTAGCCTGTGGAAGGATGGCACTGCACTGGTTTGTAGAGGCCGCCCTGAGCACACTCTGGAATGAACACGTTGTCTTTCTGGGGCTGCTTAGCTTCCTCCAGGGCTGACTGAAGTTCTTGATCACATGATGATGCTTTTGGATGGAAAAGAAAAAGTACTGAAGAAGCTAGACAGAAAGGGCCTACAAAGGACCTATTAGATTTATCAGACAGTTTTTTATATGTTTGATTGCATATAAGGATTGTGTTTGAAGAGGCTTAGTACAGCTCAAATACCAGCTACACTGTTTCTGGTTGTATACTGTTAGAGGTTTTAGTTTTCTTTTCAAGCAGCTGCTTCATATTATAGTCCTAATAATATCTTAAAAAAACCCTTTTCCTACAATTGGTTTAATCTATGGATAACTAAATATTTTCTCTGTGACCTCAAAAAAATTCTCATCTACTCCACAGTCCCTAAACTACTGATTCTTTTCAGAAGGAACAGGAAAAATTCAACCTCTTAGGATTCCTTAAATTAATTGTTCATATAGATGTTAATTTAGATTTTTATGTTCTGCTCTTTCTTTCTAGTTTTGGAGCAACCTCTTAACACAGTGAGAATTCTTCCACATTCTTTTCTGGTGATTTTGGTATTGGCAATGTATCATTTGCTCTGGAAAGAAAAGACGCACAAGAAAAAAAATATACATTTTTATCTCCTATTATCAATATGTCCTAGATGTGTGAAAAACTTACATATCTACACATTCCCAGCCTTTATATGAAAGTGTGAGACAGGGGGGAAAGAGCAGAAACAACAGGGCCTAAGAAGGCTGTCAGCTCACATCAATCAGTAAAATAACACCTCTGCTGAGGACTTTTGGTCACTACTAAACTGGTACATGTGACACTGCAGAGATAATAAATGAGACAGAGTATTTACTCAAGCCATTATTTCTTCAGGGATTTTAATGTCAATCTCCTATCATGAAATTTGGATTGTTAATAATACAGCTTCTGTATAATTTACAAACTATCTAGTGGGGGCAAAATTTGAGTATTTGAAAAACAAGGATGTTAAGCACTCTACAAACACAGAAATTACTCATAGGAAAATTTCAAGTTACTAGAATTTCAATCTAAGAGATTCTCTTCAGTTAAAAAAAAAAGTCCTTTTATTGTTGCAATAAAAAATAAATATGTAGGTATATATTTGATCTTCTTTCTGGTCAAGTCATGGGATTTACTTCTTGATTTTTCACGGTGCAACACACAGAAGAACAAGTTGAATCCTGACTGAATTTTCTACTGAATTTTAATAAATTTCAGCTTTAGTATAATCTCATTTACTTCGAACCACAGGGTTCAGAAAATCCTTTACAAGATGTAGGCATCAGCTGACAGAAATTCATTCACTATATTCAGAATACTACTGCTCCTTGCCAGCTTTTTTTGCAAATTCAGATGTCCAAAATCAGTAAAATTTCTGTTGCAGAGGAAAAGGTGGTAGGAAGTTAAACAACTTCAGTCTTTAAATGGCACATAATTCCATCTATACAATGGCCTGGTTTTGTTCCAATCCATGTAAAAGGTTTAAAAACCAAGCATATCACTTCCTAACTTGATTACAAGGCACGGATAGACATGTTTGGTTGACTTTTTTTTGTCTTTTGTTTCACATAGTATTTGAGCAGGACATCTAGATAAGTTGTTTGATTTTGCATGTTTTTGTCTTGCACTACACACTGACATAAACAGATATAGAATAGCTCTCAAAGTGCCAGTGTTTCGATAATGATCTGTACTTAGAGAATCAGTGTAATAGGGACAGAAATGCTCTTTTATAAAAGGGAAAGAGGTAATTATTTACATGTTAAAATCTTCACAGAAATAGCTATGTTTTCACAAATCAGAAATTTGTCACCAACATCATCTCAGAGTAGCCAGTGAATCTGGATTATGATGATGATCAACTAACAAGGTACAAGGACCCTGGAAAGCACATCATTTAGCTTATTCATTTTTTATGTTTTGTATATAATCAAGCAAAAAAGAGCAAACTGGGTGAAGCAGCTGCAGTAAGAGGGAGGAAATCATTACTTATTTTTAAACACCACTAAATTAATTTATCTTTCATACTGATAAACCTTGGGACCATGCCATTAGCTACTGGGACCCTTTGTTTTATATCCTTGTAGCTAGCAACACAATCTGGTAGGTGTGCAGGTATTATTATCTCTCCCAAACCCAGAGGAGCAACACATTTTCATGCTTCCAGATTTTTTTATTAAAAACACATTGATGGATAAAGACTACATAGTCAGGTCATTCAGGCAAACAAAATGTGGCAGAACAAAGGGAGTGTGATGGAAAATTCCCAGTGTGGAAGCAGATACGGACTGTTTCAGCTCTGAGCATAAGCTACACTCCCTAATTTTTGTGAAGCTCTAATTTCTTCCTGTTGAAACAACCAGCAAAGAACTGCACTGCTGACCCATGGGCCAGTGAATCTTTAGTGATTGACCTGCTGAGGCCAGGTTTTCTACAAGCTACTGCTCAAGCTAGAAATCTGTATCTTTTGCACTAAGGTCAGGCTTGTTCTGGTCCTATTTCTCCCTTATATCTGGTTTTAAATCTCAGAGGTAGAGGAAAGCAGCAATTATGGGAATGTATCACAAAAGGGCTGCAGACGTGACTTACAGCTTTAGGAGGAACAGTCAGGAGACTGGTTGAACTTAACATTTCAAGTGAGACTGGAAACAGAACAGACAGTGACAGTAATCAAAGGAAAGTTTAAAGATAAAAAGGAAGGATTTTCCTCTTCTTGGAACCCTTAATTTCTTATCCTTCCCCCATAGACAGAAAATTGCAACAAGAAGAGGAACTTCTCATTAGGCCTAAGTCAGTTGTCAGATAAATGTCTAGATTATTTTTTGACAGATTAAAAATAAAAAAATAATATGAAGGACACTGTACCTGTCAGTTCTCTATGAGCCAAATGATCAAGTCCTATTCTAAATCTGCTGAACCCAGTTCAAACACTTTATTCAACAAAAGTGCAGAATAACTGATCATTTTTCTCCCTCATAAAATGGCTAATGAGCTTCAGATCAGCTACCAGGCAACCTGTCTTGTGTCTGCCCAAGGGAGTAATTTCTGAACTTTAATGATTTTGTACACTTTCAGCATGATCATTTCTGCCACCATTACTATTTCTGTTTGTTTTCCCCACTGTTCCAACGTAAAGGAAAACTGCTCTAAAGTGCTTAGCTATAACCCTGCCTGTCAGAGAATATTAGTCCTCTGTGTAACTTCGTCTCTGAGGGAACCATTCATTCTCTTTCAAACTTTTGGTTCAACTATTTACAACAGGAGAAACAGAAAGATGCAACTGTAGCCCTGGGATGCTAAAAGCTCTTATACAAGAACTACTATACTGCTGCAAATAACTGCTTTTTCAATGTCAGAAGAGTCATAGTCAACAAACATTCATTTCCCAGGAGAACCAGTGATAAACGTCATTAACTTAGAAAATGCCTGACAGTTTGTCCAAACAATCTGACAACAGCTATGAACTGGAATCCTAACAGATGAATGCCAGAAGTTCATGAAGTGAACAGTATGGAAAAAGATCTATGCCACAATAAAAGTAGTATAAGTACCTTACTCAAACGCATCAAACTTTCTATGGCATGTGTTACTAAAATAACACTCCTGGGAACAGAAAAGTAATGACATTCTAGCTTCTTCTTTTCAAGGAATGTGCTTACACTGCTGTTATTTCACTTAGTTTCTTCAGTTTTGTCTTGCTGGAATAAAAAGAGGTATTTCCCAAGCACCTTAGTGAAAAAAATATCTAGAAGTGACTGAAAGTCAGTATGACTGACTAGCATAGTCTACCATGCTAGTCAGTCATACTGTAGCTCAGCTGGGATAATTTATTTCAGGTTAATAAACATTTCTGCATTTCCTACACAAAACTGTATTTTATTTTAGGTTCATAAACATTGGTGATTCAACACAGACATTTTAATCATGTAAGGAAGTATTGTTTTTTGCCCAGTTTTACACCAAAAACCTTTGTACCATCACTTTTGAATGATGAAGTAAAACTCTTGCTCACCACTAAGAGTGAGCTTAAAAACCTGCTTTAGATGCAATATATGTTACACTTCCTATGTCACATTGCTATTCCATTTATTCTTTTTTTTTTTTACTTTTAAGGTTAATTACTAAATGCATTTTTGTCTTCTGATTCAAGATGCTTTTATAACCACTACAAGCAACCAGCTGAAATGCTGCACCTTCTGTCAATGACAAACATACTTCAGCTAATTACAAACTCTGTGGATAAGCTTTATGTTTTGTGTAAAATCTTTGGTCAATTCTCCTTGCCAGTTATCCCTAACAAAACAGTCTGGATTTCTATGCATGAAGTTAATTTACACAAACAGAAAAATACCTCAATAGTAGTAACACTGTAAATTGCTATTTATGGAAGACTTCATTTTTTTTTCTGATGGGCTACCTGAATTGTTACTTTATGTTTACTAGAGACTATCCTAGAGGAGAATAGCAGTGACTTTTCTGGAAAAGTCATCCTGAATAACGTATGTAGCTATGCAGTTTTGTGTGGCACATCTAAAACACCAAGTGTTGTATTATGCAAGTTATGATAATCATCTTGTTAGTCTTGTAACAGGAGATGTTTTGGCCCCTTGCTTCAGAAATTCTGGCAGTTTTTCTGCTGTGTCTTATCACAACTTCTCCCAACATGTGGAATTTCATGATCACAAATATTCTGAGTTGGGTTTTTTTGTGTAAATGTAAGTCTCTGCATTTATGTCTAAATTTCAATGTGTTCTGCAGAAACAAGTTATCAAATCTGCAGAAAATTACAAAGGCATCTGCATGGTACTTAAACATTTCCTGCCACTACACAAACATTTCCATCCAATTTCCTTCACCTCACAATGTGTATGTGACAAACAGAATTCATTCAAAGAAATTCTGTTTTCTGTTGGTTCCTTGTCCCTCCTTTTCTGATTACCATAATGGGCCATGACAGGACAAGATAGAAAGCCTGGTTCTCAGGGTAAATGGATCTCTTATTAGGGTTTGAAGCTCTATGTCCTCTATAGAAGCCGGGTAACAAGAAACCTGTGAACAAAAATACTTCAAAAAGTATTTTTTGAGTGCAGTGTAGCATTACATACACTTAATTTTGCAGTTCTACAATACTTCAGGGAGTATATACTGACAGAATGTAATCATGTCCAGATTTTACTATACAGAGAGTAAAACTGTATGATAGTTTCTACTAACCAGAATGTTGCTCACATCATCTCTCTGTCCTAATTAATTAAGCTTAATTTAAGAACCCCTTTAAAACATTTCAAATACTGATTTACAGAAGCTTTGTGCTAGTTAATTCCAATACCATCATGATTAAGATGTATAAATAGTCATCCTATTTACACCCATGCAACCCTCTAAGAAATTCACATCTCATGAGAATAAGAATTTGATACATTTGCTTAGGATGAACCCTCCTTGAACCAGTAAAGTGAATACCCCTCAAGGAAATTGATCACAATATGTTTTTACATTTTTAACTAGTTTTCACAGTATTCAAGTTTCATTGAATGGATTTCTACTTCGATTACATCAATCTGTATTTCCACATATGACCAAAATGCTCACTTTAGGGAAGAGGGATAATTTCTAGTCAAGCTATGCTCTGCCTGCAAAGGAGTTTATGTTGACTGAATAGCAAAATAATCCATTACAGCAGTGGTCCCATTAATCCTAACACCAGAAAACATGCACCTCCAAGGTAAATTAGCAGATTATTTACCTGTGGTTGAAATTTGTCAGAATCCATCATGTCTGTTCCTGCTGTAACTACAGCTAGTACGAATGACAAAAATTTCCCTAAACTATTTTATTCCAGTGAAAGAGAAATACAGCCCCATGGCTTCATATTCTCCCAGGTTGTCCAGCTTTTGTCTAGACATTCTCTAGCATGATAGGTTCCTTCTCTGAAGAGATAGATGAGGAGGCATAATACAGTTGAAGATGCAACTTCCGACCCTTGGTGTATAGAAAATTACTTTCTCATCCCTCATGGCCAGGATATGGGCATCTTATACCAATCTTTCCTAAGATCATCTGTTTTTACAAGAATTTGTCTGCCTGCCCCCTCTTGATAGTTTCAAGTAAGCTCAACTCTGACAGGAATCTAGTGCAGCTCAATGTTACAAACAAATGCAAGAACTAATTTTCTTATGCTATTAGCTTTGTATAAAGACTATACATTAACCTGACTGAAATAAGGAGTATTTATGGGGCCCAGCCCTCCTCCAATAGAAATCCATGGAAAAATACTAAATTCAATGGACAATACATCAGGTCTCAGATCAATATATTCACATGCACGTATGTTTCCAGATAAACCTAGTATTTGTTCATGGACTAAGTCCTGCTTGTAAGTGATAGGTAACATTAATAAACCCTCAAGCTTAGACCCAACATCTAGATGGCAACCAAAATGTAGGCCTAAATTACAGTATTAATACTCATCTTGTGTCACATGTTTTGATTTACATTAGGTTCAGATATACATCAGCTTGAGGGTTCTCAAGGCCTGGGAAAAGCTGGCAACATTCCTACCCATATTTTTTCTAATTTATGAAAAACCTTGTGAGAACCAAATATTGAAGGCCTCTTGTGTACATTTGCAGAAAGCTCTCAATGTATAGCTGATCACTATTTTCCACTTTTTGAGGCTGGGTAGATGATTGTGTCTAAAAAAAATTCATGGCTTCAACACTGTGTTAATGATTAATTTATGTACTTTACTCCACTGAACAAAGCCAGATAAATTACAGACAGATACTCTCAGTTATCTATTTGGTTTCATATGCAAAGATATTGCAATACACAAGGAAAACCATCTGGAAATGCACTGAGACCACTGAAAAAAAAATATCCAAAATACAGAAACCACTAGCTCTCAACTAGCTTTACCTGAAAAGAATATCATCACAGTAAATCTAATATATCTGTTACCCTGGTCTTGAGTAGCCAAGCCCTTTGTCAAATCAAGATTTCTGTAATACATAAATTCTGGTTCTACCAACAGGGGAAATTTTTGGGGGCTGTAAAGCAGAGGTCTGAAATGGAATGGAATGATTTGCTCTGTAAACAAAATCCAAATCAACTTGTCTGATGGAATTTTCTTTTTTGATGTTTCTAGTTTAGGGAAGGTTTTGCACATACCTCTGCAATTCTTTATTTTCTCAGAATTTTAAATAATTGGAGTATTGTGAGGAAGACTGTAACCACAATACTGTAGAAGAAAAAGAAGTGTTTTGCCACAGAAAGTTTGTTATCTTAGCATTGTTTGGCTGTTTCTTTTCTTGCTTGTTTGTTTATTTTAGGCTAACTTCTTGGTTAAAGAAATGAGAAATATTATGCAAGTATTCAATTTTTTCCTGTCACAGTATTATAACTGATTTAAATTACTCAATTATTCATTTGTGATCCTTTTTCTCTTCACTGAGTTCTCAAACTCATTGAACAGATTAAGGGATCAAACTAACTATCTCTTTTAAACAAAATATAATTCCATATTTTGCCATTCTTAGATTGAATAAAACATTAGTGTGAGACCTGTCCTTGTTGAACTGACTGTTGAACACTCACAAAAAAATTAGTCTTCATTTAGAAGCATGACACAATCTGATTCTTAATGTTACAAGATTAGCATTTACTCCTACTGTAGACAAATTGTTGTTGTTGCTGTTGGCTAGACTTCGCGAACGAAGATCTTGGGATAAGCCTGTGCAATGGATTTTTTAGGTGAGGCACAGTGTGCACGGAACTGGCCCCACCCCCTTTACTCCTGAGGTTCATTTTGCCACAGCCGAGCACCCTCGGACGGTGACAGCGAGTTCCTCAGGATTCAAACTGGCGTCCTCAGAGGAGGAGCCGGCTTGTAGATAAATAGTAAAAAAACATAAGGTTAGTATACATTAGATTTTAGATCTGAGTTATTTCAAATATGCATTTTGCATTAGAGCCAAAGTTTTTATCCTGAATTGTTCCAAGTCAAACATTTTATTATACTATCTATGACCTGTGAGAGAGCAGTGAACTGAGAGCAGCATATTTGTGTTAATCTTCAGCAGCAGTGTGTGAAAGTGGCAGCAAGCCTTTGCAAGTGCCAAACATGATCCAAAGACCATTTACACCCTACCCTCTACAATGGATCTTTAACTACAGTCTTTACACAAACCAAAAATCATTTAAAGCCAACTGGACAATCACATGGAATCAGGCTTCACAAGGAGAGTGAAAAGTCTGGTCTTCAGAGGAGATGATGTCCATCATCCCCCTTTTGCTCAATTAATGGAAAGAGAATAGAATAGCACCTCCAGGTTCCCTTCCTTGACTTTATTAACCTGACTTCCGCCAAATGAGCAAGCATAGTGTGGAAAAGACTGTCCCATCCTGCCAGAATACATCTGAAAGTAGCTATTTGCCAAATGGGATGAAATCTGGTTTTCTTACACAAGAGGAATTATCAGTACCTATTATTGCTACATATGGATGCCTCACCCTGCCAGAGCAGAGCAGCACCATTGAGCTCAAACTGCAAAACCAACAAAAAAAAAAAAAAAAAAGTCACCACCCAAAATTACAGCAAATGAAAATCACTGATTTTTCCCAAACATAGTGGCTAGTTGGCCAGTTTGCTACAGCAATCTGAAGGCTTATTCATTAAACCAAATTGCGCAAAACTACCATTCTTGCTTTATGAGTATGTTGACCAGCAAATGTTAGTCTCCTGCCAGTGGAAAAATCTCTCATTTTTAAAGATTTGAAGTGAAAAGAAAGCTGGTTCACTTTTTCCATAGAACTGTGAAAATTAAAGTCTTTGCCAGATGAGCTGAGGGTATTTGTTTGAATAACTCTACTAAAAATTAAAAAGGTGAAATGGGCAAACAAGGGTACCTGAAGTCACACTTTTGGCACTTAAATGACTCAGACAGCTTACAGGGATGTTTATCAATGCAGCATTTCCCCTTAGTGAAATAGAAGTTGTCTCTCTTCACCATTTGGGAAACTGAAATACTTACATCAGTGAGTGGCTATGACTTTGGATACTTTACCTTAGGCACCCATGTAATTTTCCTTTCAGAAATGTACACTGGCATCTCTGACTGCAGCCTGTGTCATGTTCCTGCCACTGGTCCACACTGCTAATGCTGCTGGCACCAGTGCAGTGTTGTCCAGTTATTGCTTAACTCCTGCCTGAGGTGACTGCCCTCCACCTACACTTAATTTTCTAAATATCAACTAATTTCCGACCACCTTACAGACAGAACCCTGACTATTGTTGCAGAAGCTAGCAGGAGCCAGGGGGACTTCTGGTTGTTTTATGAGAATGTGGTCTGAGCTGCGCAGTTGAAAAATGTGCAGATACACTCAAAAAATAAGAGAATGTTATTTTGCATTTAGGTTGTTCTCCTTCATATGTCTCAGAGTATCTTCCAAAATGGTCAGTATTGTATGCAGCTCTGTCTAGTTCACAGCAGACTGGATGGGCATTACAGAATGGTAAGGATTTGGCCCTCTGACACTGAGCAGGAATACAGAGATTAATAGGCTGCTGAAACAGAGATCCTCCTTTTTATCTTAGCGTTTCAAGGAGTGTTACCTTGACAGTCATAATGCAAAAGTTTATGCTACCATCATTTCCACTGCCCATCAAATATGTACCCTTAAAACCTGCTTAGTTTAAACAATCTCAACATTTAAAAATTTTAGTAATACTGAGAACATAATTACACCCCTAAAAGCTAACATGATAGATGAATTAAAAATTGGCCACTTTTCACCTGGCTTGTTCTTCTTTTTCTCGTCATAGAGAAGGCAAGAAGCAGGTGGAAACGCATGCATATTATTGTTTCTGTAGCTAATTACAAGAACTGTGTTGTGCAATGAAAAGTCTTTTAACAGAGTAACAAGCAAATTCTGTAAAGTGCTATCATCTGTTGAGTCACACTGCTTCCAGAATGCATTAACTCTTGTCCTCAGTATGAGATTCAACAACATGAACATGAAGCATAGTCAAAGGTAACTGCACTACTTTAACCCCACAAAAATCCAAAGGTTCATCTTAGATTAAATGCTGCGCACATCTTTGCCCCCTACCACATTATATTCAAAGCACAGTATTCATAACAGGAGAGGTACAGGATTCAGATAGAAAACTGTTTACTGATTTTGGCAAAGTTTTGTGTGCAATAAAGAGGATGAGCCAAAGAAGAGTAAAAGCCAGTGAGAATAATGTAATACTAATCCTTTTGGCTCCAACAACTTTTAATATAGCTTTATGTTGTTCTTTCTTTTCTTTTTTTTTTTTTATTTTTGCATATGGCCATGGTTAAACAGCTCAGCCTATGCTTTGGTTTCAAGAGCAAAGCCAAATCATTGGCTTGGCTTTACCTTCAAACGTCAGAGAAAAACAAGTGCAATCTGAATTAAAAATAAAAATGCCAATCCCACCCCACTTTCATCTCTGTTTTCAAAAAGAAGTAGTTCTCTGAAGTGCAGATAATGCTAAATATGGTATGATAGTGAAACATCCCTGTGTTTTTGAAGAATGAAGACCTACTATCGCATTAAAAATTCCAGGCCAAAATTTCTTCTCCTGTAAACTGGAACCATTCCATTGTATGCAGTAGGGATCACCAGTAGAAAAGTCAGTCCCAATAATATTCAGCACAATTTTAAAGGCTTCTTAGATGATGCACAGTAACAAAGTCAAATATTTCTGAACCAGTAAAATGAGAGTTTTAAAGTGTAAGGATCCTTAATCCTTTACAATGCATTATTACTTTAAGTTCTCAGAAGATCACTAGTTTTAAATGTTTAACATGCCACACAGAAGACCTGTATCAATGAATTAGGCCTTATATAAATAATCCCAAAAATCTATTGTGTGGGAGTAAAGAACAGGTTATAGAAAGTACTGTTTTTCACTTGTTTCTTAGCTTCTTTCCCAAGCATATTTCCAGCCCTTTCAGACCTGCTCCTGTCTTCTCTCCCCACACAGACATGCACATCTACCTCAGGTCTTATTTATTTTGAAGCTCTCTACAACCAAGAGAATACATTCAAAAGACTGGTTTTGGCAGTACAGTTCAAATAAAACAGATTCTAAATATTTAATTTCTCCAGACACTGAGCATCACAGGAAAGAGCAGTGTTGGCATTCCGTCACCTAATAAGGAAATATTTTTATTATCGCTCATGTGAAGACAGTTTTGTTATTGTTTCTACATATAATACATTGTATAGTTTGCTTTTTTTTTAATTTGCAAAGATCAAATGTTGTTTGATGACTTGAAAATAATGGAAAAGGAAGCTCAGTGCATCGTGCTCCCAGGAGGTTGTGAAGCTATTGCAACCAGAGCTGTTGTTGATTAAATCTGCCTATTGTTATAAAGCCTTCTGTGCCAAGCCAATCAACCACTGGCATAATTAATGAAGTCCACAAGAGCTTTTAGTGGTACTTGTTTTTATCAATCACAAGGAACAAACACAGGCTAAGGAAGAGTGGGAAAGACTGTATTTACAAACATGCTTGCCTTGGGTCACATTTGGGAATAAAAGTACAGACCCGTAGCAAAGACCATGGAAACACCAGCAACTTTGCCTCAGGCATGTATGTTCATTTTGATAAAGAAAACACAGAGAAGACATAGGCTCACCCTTGCATCAAGTTCAAGAATATCTTCCTTTTGTTTGTGTTCTACATATATGTTCTACAATCACACAATGGCAAGTACAGTTTGCAGAATGAAGAGGAGGAATCTTTGAAGTTGTCAATCAGTTGCAAAGAAAAGGAGTGTAAACCCAATGCAATGATTTACATGACTGAAACACAGAGACTGATGAACAAAACGAAAGGCAAGAAGTCTAGGTGCAATATTGAAACTGGGTTTCATTTGTGCCTTTTCATTTAGAAAAATGCAACTATTTCAATCGATCAGTATGACATCTTTTTTTTTTCACTTCCACTTCCTTTACTATACAAGTCTGTAATGTTCCTAAATGTATTCCATAGTCCTCTACTAGACACTATTTCAACCACCTCTCTGATGAAACTTTTATTTCTTTTTGCATTGATCTGTTCAGACTGCACTAGCTCTCCCAGAAGCAGAGCCAGGGTTAGAGCCATGGAATTCCTGGCTAAATGCCTCAAATGTAAGCAGTGAAGCCACACTGTATCCTTCCACCAGCTGACATCAGACACTTTTGCATAAAATACTTTATAGGCTGCTTAAGTCTCCACAATGACATCCTGAGGGAAGTAATATTGGTACAAAATAGAGACCAAAGCAGAGACTAAACTCTAGTCAACCAGATCAACAGCATTGACATTATGACACTTGTATTAAGTTTTATTTGAAAAACTCAAATGAACTTCCAAAAAAAAAAATACATAAATCACAGCCTAAGGAAACATTTTTACTTAGAAAAGCACTGAATTAGTACTAAAGATATAGTCCACTAGCTTTAGGATCAAATACTTAGTTGCTCCTGCATTTTGCTATCCTTCAGTATTCTGCAGTTTGGATACCACAACTGGACAAGTTATCCCTGAAATCATCTCTGAAATCCTACATGGATAGGTAATGACACCTTTACAAGCTTACTCAGTCTAGGAATCAAACTCTCTATCCTATTCATTGCACTGTTCAACTGGGTACTCTTAAGAACTCTCAGCTTCTCAGCTTGCTTTTGGAATGCCTGTAGTTTCACAGTACAGCCTGCAAACTTAAAGCAGGATCTACAGCCATTATTCTTTGGTTATTCCTCTCATAAAACTTCTAGTTTAGTAATAATCAAATAGTTAATTGCAATAGTTAAAAAGAGAAGGTGGAAGAAAAGAGATGAGAAATCAGCATTAAAAAGTCCAGCAGCACTTGAGGTTGAAGAATGACATCTAAGAAACAAAATGAGAAACATGCAGTGAAGATCAGCCATTGACAGAAGAGGAAGATGCAAAAAAAGGACTGGAAACAGAACCAGTGTGTGTAACCAACACTGAGGATGAATAACAGAGACTATAATAACATTGCAAAAGGCTCCAACAAAAGCAAGTATTAAAAGAAGGTAAACTAAGCTTAAATATAGTATTCTGACTCACAAAGCATCTTACTCAATTAGATGGGGAATAACAAGGTCTGAAGTAAGGCATTTTTCCTCTAGCCTTGCTGTGAACAGGGGGTGCTCCACAGTCACACACAAAAGTCAAACAGTCTCATTTTGACAAGTGTGTTGAAAAGGCAACTGCATCATGACATCCTTACAGCTATCACTACAGTTAGCTAAGTGATGTATTCTCAGACATGCGTGAAGGTATTCACGAAAGTTCAATGTTTCTGAATATAAATATGCTTCAAAGTACAAAACATATCATCTGGAGACAAGTTGTACATAAAAGTAATAAAGAGAGAATACATTGTTCAGTCTTTCAGCTGGAAATGCAAGTGGAGTAGAGGAGCTTTTGTGCTGATAGAACATTCATTAAAGTCAAGGTATTCTGGCTATGCAATAGCAGACAGATTGATGTGGACTGTCCTATTATCACTGATCCAAGCTGACTGATATACTACGTATTAGCTATTTTAAGAAATGATTGGGCACTGTATTTCCAAGACTACCATCAGGCCTGGACCACTAATGTTCCCATTCAGAGGAAGACTAAATTAAAATTAAAGGAAACCCTCCAGGCCTAATTCGCACCTCTCCTCATAAGGCTTCCTTCCAATTACCCTTCTAACTGCAGTGGAGTCACTTTATTTGCACTGCTCTGAATAAATGAGGCTCCATGACTGCTGAAACTAAACAACTTCCTCCTACAGTCATTTGCTACTATTATATTGGACTGTTTAGTTAAAGGGATGAGCTACAAGATGTGTGACTTACATTAGAAGTCACTGTTTCATACTAGAGATGTTGGTAGGGAAATGGAGAGAAGTGACTTTTCAAACCACTGACATTTATACTGATATTTTTGGCTTTGCTGCTTCTCTGTTGTATCAGCTCATAAGAACTAAAAATCATGCCCTAAAAATGATCTTAGATTGCTTTTTAAATCTGTTTAGAAACTGCAAGAACACTAAAATTTTAAGTACCTTAAGCCAAGGGACCATTATTCAGCCAAACAGGAGAGCAAGGAGATTAACAATTTCCTAATTACCTTCTGGCAGTATGAGATTTTGGCTTTAGTTACATAGTGGGAGTTTTGGGAAAGTCAGAGAGGAAACAAGATCAGAAGGTACTTACATGTCTCTTCCCCAAAGCAATTAGGCAAGTAAAGAAACAGAAAGGGTCCCTACCTCCTTGCCGGTCAGGATAACTGGGCACAGTGCTGTTCTGAAAGATCTCTTTTTGTTCTTTGAACTTCTGTCTTGAAGATACATTTTAGGTGAAAATGCATATATATAAAAGTTCCTCACTAAGTCATATGTTTCCATAGAAGGTTGCATTTTCAACGAGTTTGCTATGTTAAACTTCGTTCTCTCTTTCATCTTGTATTTTGCAGCACACCAAGAGAATTTAAGATCTGAAATTTAATTTACAGCCTTAATCTTATTTAATCATAGTTCTATTTGTGGCTGAATGCAGATACTTGACCCGCTGTTTTTAAACTAAAACAGGTATTTAAAATAGCTGAATGAAAAACAGTGGTCTGTCTCTTCAACCACTGCTTCTTCTCCAGTAACATACAAACCTAAGTGCCTTATGGCAACAATTCCCAGGCAGTTATTCCTAGGCAGTGCAGAGTGAAGAAAAAACATATTGTCTAGCATTTATCTGGAACAGTCTGATTTGAGAGATGACAGAGCATGATGGACAGAGTGCAGTGAAACAAAAGGCAAGCCAGTAATACAATATTTGGGGTATAGACATCATCTTGCAGTTGAAAATATCTCAAATTCTCAAATTAGTACTTTAGCAATGTAATTTGACTAGAACAAGTTCCCTTGCTCTGATTATGGCCTTTGGCATGACTGTTCATGCAAAACAAATAAAACAAACAAAAAAAAACCCACAAAAACAAAAGAACCCAGTCTATTTCATTAAGGGCAGACAAAGGTAAAGGATCCATGAATGACAGCATTAACCTGGGACCTTAACAACCCATAAAAGCAGACAGTGCTGTGAAGACTTGGAGTGAAGCAATGACTTAATTGCAGTCATGTGGCCAATGCACACTCATCACAAAGAAGTCCCTGGAGGAGTTGAATTTTTCTCACTTTTGTACCAAGTGGAAAACACTAAAATCACTGACGAAGCCTCAAAAAGTTTCTGCATCACATGGCAATTTTTTCAAGAATTAAGGAAAAAGGTCAGATTTTTTTTTTTAATAATTAAGCAATGCATGAATTGCAGCATGAGCTGTCAGTCTCTTCAGAATTTTTTTTCAGAGATACATCATTTGGCAAACAAGAAAGTTGGAAGTCATATGTGATCAGTCATTCAATTAAAAATCCCTCCAAATTTAAGCCACCATGACTAGCCATAACCTGATCTACCAGGGAATGTGTTACATGGCTACCAGTCCTTACATGGTCTGTATTTCCATTAACAGCAGTCAGAGGTTTTTTTGTGCAAATCAAGCAGTAGAATTCCACACTTCCCATAACAATTTTTTTTGTCTTGTTTTTCAAACACTACTTGTTAAGTTATTGGAAGGGTAGAGAGTTGTTTATTTGACTTACAGAAGAGGAAACTGCATCTCTGCATGGAACACAGGCATTTTCTCCTAATTATCAGATCACTGGGATGATGATGGAAGGCATGGCAGCTCTTAGTGTTTACCCTTTTGGAAGACCTATCTTCTATATACCACCCAACAATCATAGTATAGCCATAGCCAGATCCAGACCGTTTTGACTGAAAGTTTTATGTATTTCCCAGAAAGATTATATCATTAGATATGAACCAGTCTAATATATTTCTATGCATTAACATGATTTATGCAAATTCAATTTTTTTTGCATCTCTCATTACAATATAGACTGTTAGCCTGACATCCCACTTAGGATTTATGGAACTTATTGATGCTTTTATGATTATGCACTCTGATGTCTGGCAAACCATAGAAAGCTGTGGGTAGCGGAGGAGTGCATGTCTGAAAATTAAAGAACTTCAAGGAGAACTGTTGTGTCATTTACTTGCTGCAGAAAGTAATGTGATATAATTAAAAATGGTCAGGAAAGATTATTATCTTTTGGCATCAAATTTTAACACATGCAGTAAAATAGAAATTATCAACCTCGCATAAAACAGATTTTTTTTCTTCCCCATAGCGGGGGTCCAATAAAACCCTGGAACATCCTGAGCATAATGAACATCAATTGGATGTAAAACAGAACTCTATTGTTTAATGGTTTAGAATGGGAGTATCTTCCCCTATAGTGGGAGGTAAAAACTGGAAATGTCAGTTCTTGATCTTTTTAAAGGTTTTGAACTAATATGTGTAATGAAAATGAAGATAAATGGAAATCCTTGTGAAAAGGATTATTAAAGATAGGGCAGTTCTATAGTAAGCATGATCCAGCAGCCTACAAATTCAGAATGAATCATAATATACAAGCACTGTGGGGAGGTCAGGAGGTCTGGAAAGTTTTACCTCCTTGGAAGAGGCTGAAAGAACTGAAAGAAAACAGTAATTTTCCTTTACCAATTTAGGACAGGCAAGGAAAATCAAGGCAAGGAAAATAAAGAGAACCAGGGTATGATGAGTAATTTTGTTCAGAGGTGAAGAATGTGAAGAGGGTGAAACGTAATGTTCTCTCTCTGTGTAACAGCTAAATCAAGAATAAGATATAATTAAAAATCGTTGCTGAAAAGTAAGACAAAGTTCTCTATTAGAAAGTAATTCAACCATTTACTGATTACCCCTAATATTGTGAACAACCAGTAATTTTCAAAGCCATGAGTTTTTCAGCTGCCAAGGGATATCTTGCAACCCAGTCAAAAAGAATTCTACTCTGAAACTATTGTGGTTCTTGACAGAAAAACAACAACAAATGAAAGAGAAGGAAAGAGAACTACCTCCCACTCTTCAAAATATTTAAGAACCAGTAGTGGATATAACAAATTGAGGCAATGCTTTACACATCTTCTTCCCCAATAATTTCTTAACAATGCTGGTTTAACAGTAAAATAAAAATCAGAATTTAGCCTTCATTTCAAATAGTTGTATTCATTCAAGAACTCTAAAGGAAACATTTAGAGCCAACCCAAAGAGTTTGAGAAGGACCTAAGACTGTTGTTCTGGAAGCTTCTTACTAAACCTCCTCACAATGCTTTTAACTTCCATGTACCACTTTCTGAGACAACAGGCCAAAAAACAAATATTCTACCAGATTACATCTTTCAGCACCCACAGATTTTACAAGACGCTAAAGCCAGTTCTGTGATTATCACTAAACATTCAGACTTGCTATAGAAGACATGGAAAAATGTTAATGTCTTTTTTTGTGCAGAGAATTCACCTGCAGATGAGCCCAACCTGTCCATAGTGATATATTTGCATTTGAACTTGTCTAAAATTTGGTAGAGACTGATTGCCCATCAGCAAAGGATCGAGTTCCCATTGACAGAACCCATGTGTGAACTTACTAACCAATTGATATGTTTGAAGACACTTTAAATCAATACTTCTTCCTTCTACCTTCCTTTAATGATTTGAATTAAAGTTCTTAGGGCTCAATTCAATTCCATTTCAGGTGCTCTGGACAATTACCAGATTGCCAGAACATCACAAATTTCCAATAGGCTGTCATAACTTTTACCCCATGATGATGTCAGCTAGACTAGGCCCTGTGAAGGCATAAGATAGATATATTACAGCAACTTATTACTATACTTTTGATTTCTCCAGCTACAGCTAGTGGACGCCCTTATATGACAAGTCTGGAAATGCAAATCCCATGTTTGACTGTGGCTCATACCATAGCTCACTAATTGTTGGAAGAAAACATTGTCTTTAGGGATGAAAAAAGGTAATAACAGATAAAAAATTCTGGTTTTCCTATGTAAACCAGTGATTTGGAATTAATGGATCACTGCTACTCACTCGCTTCTCCTATGCAAATATACTTTATGTATTAATTTGAACTCAATTTCTAAATGTCCAATATATGTATAATGCAAGAGTAAGTAGGACTCATCCTCACCTGCCTTTCCTTTCATGCTGAGAATGACAAATTAGCCAGGAATCTGCAGGCCAACACATGACTTCCTAAAAACCTCTGCTGAAACAGGGAGGCAACAAGCTTTTAAAATACTTTCTTCCCCCTCTTGCCTTTGTTCTTTTCTCACTTGGTGATGATAAGCATTTTGATTTTCTTCTAACTGGTTTCATATCTCAAATCTTCACATTGCAAAATAAGCCTAATTCAAAATACTTCTAGAAAACTTCTAACTATTTTATAATAAACATGTAAGTGGAAATATACAACTGGACCTTTTTTTTTTTTTCTTGCTACCTCACACAACTTCAACGGCATGTAATCTATCTTCAGTCAATACTAAAAGCAACATCTGGGAAATGGAACAATTAATGAGAAAAAATGAGAAAAATCATTGAGCTGTTAGTGATCTGCCTCTAAGTTATTAATTTTCCTATGCCTAGAAAGGAATGGCTATTACAATTGATGCAATTGGGCAGACACACGAACTCTTATATTTATTTCCTTTGAAAGAAAATGCTATTTCGTTTTTTGGTTGTTTGTTGGGTTTTTTTCTTTTTCATGAAGGTTTTTTAACCGCAGGACTGAGTTTTGTCAGGGTAACCTTAAGAGCAGAAAGTTAGTCAGGTTCAGTTTGGAATGAACATGAGCATTAGAGTATGGAACAAGGTCTGTCCTGGTCCTTCATGAGAAGGTAATTTTCAGGGAATGATCAGTGCACAGGGATCCCACTGGAACAATTTCCTCTGAGAAACAAAACAAAGCAAGCTGACAGAAACGCCTCTGACAACCAGCATAGTTTCCATGTGAGAAAAACTTATGTACAAATGCTTTAAAGCTGTCAGATGACAAGGCAATAAAAACTGCATTTAACTCTTAGAATGTCCTTCCGTCATATTAGTCAGTCTCGTTGGCAGATTCTGATACAAACAGATAAATGCAAGTAGTTCTTTGTTATAGATACAGATCCATAATCACTAGTTACATTATCATTTTAAATTAGCCTGTTAAGAAGATGCTCTCAGTAAACATTGTACCAATTGCTTTCATTGGCATTTGCAGTCAGTCTATACTACATTACTGCATGTGTATGCCAGTGTTTTCCCAGATGGTGTTTTGAGAATGAAACTCCTCTTGAATTGAGCTCTCTGGGACTACTTGATATAAACTTGTAACAGATTTTTAAAGCTCTGAAAATGATAGTCTCTAGTAAAAAGGCAGCAATAAAATACTACTCCATTGTGTCAGAAAAATAAATAAAAAAGTATGTGTTCCTTTCATGTGTGCACAACCGAAACAAAAAATATTGATGGTTTTACATTACCAGAATATCCACAGTAGTTGAAATTTGGGCATTTGGTCACTGAAACCATACTTTGAGGAGACACTGAATTCAGATTTAGGACTCTTCATTCTGGATGAAAAATGTCAAAATCACACAGTCCACTGTGTTTTTGCATAGAAGTGTTCAGAATTTTGACAACCTGATCCTGTCTCCAAAGTCCTCATGGTAGACCAGAGTTGACCTTATTTTCTGCTGGATCATGTCCTCTAGCACCTGCTGTGCTGGCTTGTCCTCTAGCACCTGCTTATAGCATATAAACATAAAGATAGCAGAAGTCATGAAGCTTGCACAAAGGTTGTGTCACGTGTCTATGCCTGATCCAGATGCAATGTGATCTATTAGATGAACTAGTACCATGTAGTCAAACCATGAATGGTTGGAATGCTGTCTAGGAGTTCTGCCATTGACTGCAAGGGACCTTCAATTTCTACTCACTCATTTAATGTCCTTAAAATTTAACACATGAATCACAGACAACTTCAGTAAGGCACAAAGGAATGCAATAATTTCTTCCTCTCTTCTATTTAGCTGTTCAAACTGGATCATCGATAAAATAAATACCAATTTTACAATCACTTTACAATGCTCATTATGCAATAAATATATGCTCAATGAACATATGAATCATTAGTGCTAAGTGTTAAATCTTTAAGGAAACAGAATACAGAAGTATTAACAAGAGGATAGGACTGAAGGGTAAATAATGAAACTGTATCGTGTTCTAGTCAATTATATATTATTCAACCCTGTTTCTTTTATCTTGAATTATATTATCACCAGAATCTATAAAGTTCTTAATCACCTATGTAAGTGTATTTCAGATTATGGATGACTTTTTGTATCCTGTATTTGCAAAATTAACAAAATTTTACACTAAATATTACTTACTCTTTTGTGCACAGGTTCTACTTAAAAACTACTCAGTACTTTAAGAATCTTTTTTAACATTTGAAATGTTATCAGTTAAATGCGATTTATTTTTCACCGAAGTGCTCCCACAACAGACTATTAGAAAATAATGGCTCTTAAATCCAAACTAACTAATTAATCTGAAGCTTTACTGGGCATTGTGAAAAGGACTAAACTACAATTTCTTTGTCTACTCAAACTCAAAAAAGGGCATACATCGTCTGAAAAATGTCACACTTGGTTCCCACGAATACCACAGGCATATAAACTGCTAGTGGAGCAGATGTAGCAAGGAAAACCTGAGAGTTCTACAGTACAACCCGAGCTCTCCTCAGGGAACTGAATTTTCCCTGTTAGGTGATGGGAAAGTATCTGCACTGTCCTCTCCACTCATGTTCAAGTTGCACTGAGCCCCAAAGCTCAGTAACTGGCAATTGCTAAGAACATAGTCTTCGAGGCAAAAAGCCTTTTGTCCTCTGGGCTTTACAAAATACTAAAGCTCTAAAAGAATAGTACCTTGATTTTCAACTGATACCACTGTGGTATTAAGTTTATCTAAAGCATAGACACCTTTGTACCAACTAGAGATCTAAACTAATCGCTATACTTGATGAGGTCCAGTTGTCTAGCTAGCTTTACAGTCCTGTTGGCTTTACGATGAGATGGGTGGCTCTATCTGCTCCACTGACCACACTGATTACATCTCCACAAACTACAGCAGGAGTTTTAGACACTAAGTTCACATACAGACAGCAACATGTAGGCTGCTACATTCCGAGATCTTAATTAGAACCCATATATAGCCTCATGTTCAGTGCTTCCTGTTTATTTTTGATAGCTGTTGCTATAATCCTTATTTGTGTCAATCTGTGTGGCAAACCCACAATATTTTCTGTGGAGATACAAATGAAGAGTGCGGGGATATTCACTAAATCATCTCAAGGGCACAAAGGTATATGTATAAAACATAATCTCAGAAAAAAACTAGATTATTTTAGCAATTAGATACATACTTCTTTCTAATTATGGAAAGAAAAGGTATTTTGAAAATTACCTTCAATGCACAAAAAGAGCTAAAATGGAGACGTGTTTACCCAAATCAACACTCAAATAGAGCTATTGTAGCATGGCCAAAACTGACATGTTTTTTGAGAGGAGCAGGATTTTGTCCTCAAAAACTAACAGGTTAAATACCACTCCAGAAATGCCTTTAGTGAGCAGCAGAGGCCTACTTCTCTGAGCCAACAAAAAGAATATGCACTAGAAAGTCATTATAGAACATGGATATATAATCCACTAATTTCATGCCTTGCGTCTGCAAATCTTGCAAATACTAAATTAATTTAAGCTGATTTAATCAAATGAATGCACTGGACAACTAATAGAAACTAGAATTTCCTAAACCATTGTTTTCTATCTTCCTACACTTAAAAGCTGGCTAATTGTAACTGCTAAGTAATTTTCAAAGTAGCAAAAGCAAACCACTTCATGATGTTCACTACAAATTTAATGCACTCATTTGTGACCCATAAATCACAAAAAACTTTCTTCTAAGGAGATTGATTTCTCAGGTCAAAACAAGTTTCTTTATGACCCTGGCATGTTGATCATGACATATTAGATCACATATTCAGGAAAAACTAGGCGGGGGAAAAAGCAATACATACTAAAATAGTCAGCTTTTAAGTAGGATATTTGTAGTTTGACTGAAATTTTTAATTTTCTCTTTTGTTTTGGTTATAATTATGTTCTCTAGGCATGTCTAGGTGATAGTGTTATTTTCATCTCAAGAATTCCTTTGAAAGCACTTGGAATACAATAGAACAACAAATGAAAATTTAGCCCATTACAAATAAACTGAGCTCCATTTTTTGCCTTATAAACACAGTTCCTATGCAGAGAGAAATTCTCCTCATTTTACTCAGACAAATATTTTTCAATAAGCTTTCTGGCATATGTATGACCAAGTCTGAATCAGAGTTTGCTAAGCAAAATGAGTAAAGAATACATTTATATTTATCCTTTATATTGAAGTTTGGAAGTGGGAAGGTGGTTGGTTTACAATCCACTGCATCCAGTGATAAGGTCTTTCCTGTTATGGACACATAAGAGTCCAGAGTTCATTCCCTGTGGATGTTCCCAAAAGCCTTGGCACCACTCTGAGAAGTAATAAGAGGAAAATCTTAGTTTTTTCAAGACCTTAAAAATGTGTTTACTGAATATCAGGGAGGTTCAGCCAGCAAAAACAACTTGTAAATATATGGTCACTTACACATTATACCTGGGAGTCTGGAAGAGAGATAATGCCTGCCATAACTGGTGATAACACTGTTTTTAGCACCTAGATTTGCCTTGACTGATTATGCCATTTTACATATATAAGAGAAGTTACAGCAGAGAGTGCAGCATTCCCTTCTGGTGCACCAGGTATACCCACAAATTACAGCAAGGGTGGCTACATGGTGTCTCCTGACTTACTTCTGCTAGTCTGGGTATGGCACCACAGATGTGAGCAAGGCCTACTAGCAAATCCAACACAATTATACTTTTAATTCTAATGCACCAAGGAGTAGTAGTCACAAGACAGGCAAACTATGCTTCTGATTCTCTTCTTTTGTCAATACATGTTTAAGTGGACACAAGTTCCCAGAAATGAACACACCTTTTCTTTTTGTCTGTGTGTGTTTGTGCATGTCTGTGTGTGTATTGAAGCCTTGAATTCCGGTAGCTGCATGGCAAACTCAAGAAGTCTTGCTTTAGATCAGTTTTCTAGCACTTTAAAAATTAAACAAACACTCCTAAAAGTGAAAAATTTCTATATACATATTTTACACAACGGAAATCCCAAAGGAATTCTGGTCTTGGTTACAATGACTAAAGAAATGACAGAATAAATCTCTGGCATGAAAAGTGTTTGCTTCAAACTCTTGTCTACAATGTAAGCTCTTCACTTAAGTACCCACTGGAGAATCAAGGAGAGGAAAAAGTATTAATAATTATTGCATTGATGTTAAAAATAGCTTGCACAAAGGAATATGTAAAGTCTTAGTAAGGATATGCCTTGCGTTCTTTCTTATGATGATTGTTTGTCTTTTGTAAATCCTTTTGGGCCTCAATTCAGCAAAATACTTACACACAGTACTTAATGTAAAGCACAACTTCATTTTCTACTGGATTGGAGAAGTGGTTTGGGTGATTTACTGAATCATTGACTGCATCATTAAGGTTTCCTTTCAAATTCAACATTTTTCCCGAGAAAAAGAAACCAGGAAGATTCTCTTAAGTTTTTCCCATCAAAAGGAAGGAACAGTAAGAAAGGCAGAAGAATTTATAATCCACCAGCACTGAATGTGTCTGATTACAGGGACTTCAGTCTTAGGATATTCACCTGACATTCCTAGTCCAGGTTTACAAAGCTCAGTTCTGAAGAGTAGCAAAAATAAGTAAAGTCGGAATTTGACAACCTTTTAAAAAAAAGCAACATAAATAATTCACATTAAACTGGTGATCAGTCTGTAAATAACAGGTGCTTGATGTCCCAAAAAGCAGATAACACTGTCTTTCCAATTCCTGTTTGCTGACAACTAGTTTCTGACCTGCTTTTTTTCAACTTTGCATACTAAGATTTACCACCAAAAAATTTAATCCACACTCATTTTATGAGCACCTTCTTGCTACATATCCCCCAAAAAATAGATAGCAAGGAGGTGGAGAACTAAATAAGATGCAAAAAATAAATGTCAGATCCACTAAGAGATGCAAATAGATAGGATACAGAGACTTAAGTGGACCAGTATCATTTTAGCCTAATAAAGCCTCGACAAAAATACTTCTCTATAAAAAGAATATATGATGCATGAGCTTACTGAATCATCATCACACAAATCATTCAGTCACTGTCTTGCAATGAGAGTGGAAGCATATTTGTTATTGAAATAGCTTCATGCATGTCTTCACAGGAGCTTTGCAATGTAAGGACAATATAAGTTTCTTACCTGAGCTTTTATTGGTTTTGTTTTGCCTACTCTTTACTTGCTCAGTCCATAATGTAGGATAACGAGAAGCTATATCTAGAAAAAAAAAGACACCAGAAAATAATTGAGAAATGTTAACATTTCTTAAGACTTAGCAGCAACTAAATGGCTAATTTTATAGAGACATAGATTTGAAAAATTAAAATTAAAAAAAAAGGGCACACTGGTTTGTATTAGGACAATTAAAACTTTCGTACATGCAAAAGCATGAACAGACCCTTCCTTAGCCTATTCATAAGAAAAGGTTGGAAGAAATACTTTTAGACTAAAGTTATGCTTAATTAGAATAAAAATCTCCTAGTGTGGACCCAAAATACATAATGACTTCAGATCAGATTCTGCTAGACTTGTCAAGTGTGATAAGGAAGCCACCACACAGGACTATCATTGCATGTATGCCTCAAGTTTTACATTTAAAGAGCACCAAATTTCTCCAGAGGCAAAGAAGTCTGACAAAATATCACCCTTAACAGTGGCAAAAAGTTAAAGTGGCAAGATGCTGAGGGTAGAATTTCTTTTATTTCTTTATTTGAATATACAGTTTTAATTTGCACTTTGGTATAAATCCTGTGTTTGCCCTCAGTAGTGACAATTAAAATTGCCGATGTGGGTCACCATAGCTACAGTGTCATCTCAGGTCTATCACACAAAATTCGTTGCTTCTAAGTACTCTATTGTCTCAGTTGTCTTTGCTGTTCTTAAAAAGGTACATATGCTTGCAATTTCTTGTAATTGCCCCAGCAGTTGTAAATACTCATAAGGTAGCACTTGATGTTGCGGAATACAATCTATAACTACACAGTTTAATACCACACTGTTAAGTTTGCTCACCTTCTTCATCACCTTGAGGTTGAGTCTCCAGTGCAGGAGCTGAGGCATCATCTGAATTCAGAATGGAAAAGATTTGCAAGGAGACTACAATTATGAGAGTAAGCTAAATAAGTGTACATACATGATTGATAATAATGATTTGCACATAGCCCCGGCCATTAAACAAATAATAATTTAGACATTTTTTTAGTAGACACTACACAGCATAGATACATTACATATACAGACTATGTTTTATAAAGGGATGGTTTTTGAGGTTATGGTTGATGAATTTACTGCAGGGTCTTTAATGATGCATGAAGGGATTAAGTTGCTCTCTGGACTGTAATTCTTCATTTCTGATGCTGCACATTAATACCTATAGATTATAATTGATAAATCAACATTCATAAGGAAATTATTAGATAAATGCATAGAAGACATGGGACCTGTGAAAACAAAAACACTCTGTGAAGAATGAGTGGCTGCAGACAACTGGACACCTTAAAGTAAAAGCTTTTTTCATCACAGCAGGACATATTTAAGAGTCAAGCAGATTTTATAAGCAAGATTAGCAGATTATATAATCAGAATATTGTTTGCACAACTGTTATCCTCTAGTCATCCATCTCCGTTCATTACTGCAAGAAAAGAGGAAAGAAAATTACAAAAATTATGAGAAGACATGAGTAATCTTAGGTTCAGTAAAACACAGTGGACGTAGTGCTGGAAAAGAAATATTCAACATAAAGAAATATTCAAAGTAGAATTTGCTAGAAAGAGCAGTAGCAAAGATCCATCTTTACCTTATTATGTTATTGTTATTTAAAATTATTTCAGATATTGGGTCAATATAACTCAGGAGGCCATGTAGTACATATTTTCCAGTCATTGCTCTTTCCTGTAGCATGGAGTCAACTCCAAGACCAAGGTGTACTGCCATGCAAAGATTTTATTACTATTTCTTGCAGTTTCCCAACTGGACCTCAGACCAAAATAGTTACCAGGTTATTTTCCTGGCATTTCCTGGCATTTCTTTTGTCATATAGTCTTATTGGGGTAATAGTGAGGAGCAGTTTTAAGGCTAACACACTATCTTTTTCCATTTTCCATTTTCTATTTCCATTTCTTCCTACTACCGCAATTCAGAAGAACCCTGCTGTTCTCTTTGCGGTCACCATTACTGTTTTGCTAAATCTGTGTTGTCTTTATGCAAACCATGCAAAGGTTTTGAGGCCACTCTGACTTTCACTTCTAGAGGTCACAGCCTAGTACAGAGCAAATACAGATATCAAGTATTGATAGCAAGTAAAACTGAATTTCCAGCCATGGACTAGTGATCTCTGTGCTTTTCTCAAAACCAAAGCAGCAGCAAGAGCTTGTTTTCAATGCAAAATGATTTAACTAAAGCATAAGGAGATTTCATTTAAGAGGGCTCATTCTTCATGTTCATGCAATGGCAGGATTCTTCGCTACAGTGCTATGAGAGACTGTCACTCCTCATTAGTTTTTCTGGCATTTTTGCGGTATCCTCTGGGTGGTGGAATAACCCTACTGATTAATTTCAGAGAGGCCATCAAGTATTCTAGTGTACTGAAAATCAAGACATATATTTAGATCATCAATCAGTATGTGATTCAGAAAAGCCAGAATTTCATGGGGTAACTTATCATATGTAGCTTTTACCAAGAGCCAAGACAGAAACTCGGATTCGAATTTGAAGGACATTTTTCAAATCATCTTCTGGTACACAGTTTTAGTTTCTGACACATGATCTTCTGTTATTAGCTGAAATTAAGACATAATACTGTAATTCCATCCCAATCCTGAGTTTTATTCAAGGAGTGTTTAGAAGAGTTTAACTTTTTTTTTTTTTTTTATTTTTTAACTTGGTATATGTTTAATGATTGATATGGATTAGACATCTCACAGACTAATTGCATAGATCTTCCTGGCTGGCACATACATACCAGTCCATATATGCATGTATTCAAACAGAAACCTGTTCACATGCTTTTTGTTTTCAGAGCTCAGTTACCAAGAACATAGTCCTGTAGTCAGCTAAGACTCAGAAAAAAGGGATGTAATCCCAACTCTGACACCTGTGCTTTTCAGACAGTCTGAATATTTTCCTTGGATAGAGGAGACTACTGTGGAGCCAAAGATACTTAACAGATTAGTTTATAAACTTCATTTCTGCTCAGTACAATGTTTAAATTTACAACCATGCAAAGAAACCTCTAGAGTTTAAATATCTGCAGCTGGAAATTTTCTTTCAGCATTGGAATACCCAGAGAAAGCGAGAAGCACAACTTCAACAGATATGGCTCACCAGGTCCATATCTAGGAAACATCTTGGAAGATGAACTGTTTCAGGTTAAGTCTATTCTGCCTCTTTTGCAGAGTCCTGAAGACTACACCTTGGAGGTCTGGAGGATGTCTCCTGGAGCAGTGAGAATACTGTGAGCCTTGCCTAAACTTGCTGAGCTGCAAGATGGCAAATAGTCCCATGCAGGCACCCCTGCTTAGTTCAAAGGAACATACAGAGGAAAGATAAGCAGGAGTTTATGGTTATTTCAAAAAACGATACTATACCCTTGCAAGCTGAGCTACAAAATATTTTTTGCTACACTGACTGAAGCTGAAGCACAAATAGACAGATGATCCTGGTCTCTGTGACGGGATCTGAAGAGTTTGAGATGTCTCTGACAACACGACTTTAAAGCATAAGGCAGTTCTGAAAGAAGAGAAAGACAGCAGCATTTGAGAACCAGGGACCACCTGGGAATCAGGTCAGAGGCCCTTTGTGCTGCAGGTTTATGCTGGACAATAAAAACAGGGTATGAGTAAAATGCAATCATGTCACTTGAGACACAAATATATGTGGTGAGAAGGGAGATTTGATAAACTGAGTTCCTTGTTCTCTGACTGTTCACTCAAGGTTCAGCAATTCAGCCACCATGGCCACAAACAAAAATAAAAGATTCCAGACAAGTTTTATATATGGGATAGTTCATTCAGTTCAAAGCTGAAAATGAAAGTCCTGACCTAAAGCAAATAGGTAACCTAAGGTTATTGGAACCCGCAATTTGTCTGGAAATACATGAAGGAACAATTTTCCAGCACTTTGTAATTATTAGTCTTTGAAAAAGTACTCATTTTTCTAACCTAACAGCACTATAGTTTATTTAAATGTTAGGTATATTGTAATACTGCAACAGCTCCTGTAAAAAAATATTTCAATTACATTTACATTGTACCAAACAGACAGGCATTAACATCAGGAAAAAAATTATTAACTTTTTTAAAATTAATTTATGAAGTGTAACTGAGAGAAATATTCACTATGTTTTCAGATGAATTTAAAATTGTTTCAAGTGTTTGGAGTGTGAGTTTTAATTTTGTTTAAAGTATAGACAGCTCCCTCATTTAAATCTACCAGCTATGTTGGATTCACGTAAGATTTTGTCTTACCAACAAGATATACACTGTGACCTATATCTAATAACAACAACAATTATCTGCCCATAAATATATGTCACCAGATGAATTAATCACAATACAGAACAAAGTGCTCGGTTCAAGATGACTCAAGCACTGATTTCTATGGAAAAAAAAGTGAGGACTCCAGTTCCCAAGATTTTGGGAAAGAATGCTACCTTTATCAAAAGACAGAATAATCTGTCCTCCAGAACAAGTAAACAATATGAGAAAATATTTCAGAGTATAGCTATGGTAAGGAAAACTATCTTCCATAGAACACAGAATTGAGAAGTCTGTGTCTTAGAAGTCTAGTCTTCTAAGACTAGAAAACTATAGTGTCTATGTATATATATATATATATATAAAGACATACATACATATATGTAAGTTTACTACATATAAGTTTACTAAATATCTACAATGCAAATGTAAAATCAATAACATGTATGCATGTATATATATATTATATAAAGTTATAATACATCATGAATAAATAGCGATAATTTAGATCTATGGAAAATCACAGTAGTGTATCCCACAGCTATTTTTATTTCTATTTAAAGGCCAACTAAGATATTTACCTGTTTTGCCTGCACCTTCTCGTTGTGGCAGCTTCTCACTCACTGAACCTGCAATTAGAAAAAGGAATTAGACAGAAAAATATTATTTTCATTTTCAATGTTATCTAAGAAACACAGTTCAGCTTTAATTATTCATTTCTGTATGTCACAGCAACAAATACCAGCAATTTTTTCCCTTGCAAACCAAAGATTTTAGCTTTGCCTGACTTCTACATTTGTGTATGACGCATACACTGTCAGACTACTTCTTGGCCACCACAGGACCTGAGAAAAAGGTAACATTAGACACTACATAGACACAACTGCAAGAACATGCTCACATGCTGCAGAGTCACCATATCCCTTCCTCACTGACCCAGCAAAGACAGATTATGCAGTAAGAAGCATCACTCCACAACCACTCCCTCATGGATCCTTGTACGGAGCAGCACCTTCCCCATGCTCAGCCTTGCCTGCACACCTCAGCTGCTCTGAGGGGCTTCTTCAGCCTCTAGCCCTGTCCTGTCTCAGATAAAAAATGTCTCCTTTCTGTTTTAAACACTTCACACAAAGCCTTGTGCAATTCCTGCGCTGGCTGGGAAAATATATTTGTGTGCTGGGGGCAACAGCAGCACAGTGCCTTATTCTGAGTTTGAACCTGAGCTGCTCTCAGGACACATCGCCAGAGCTGGGGCCCTTAGGAAAAGTGACAGCAGAGGTGAGAAGGGAGTCAAAATGACTGCAAGAGATGAGTTTAAACAGCTTGTTATACCATCCTGGACTCAGAATCCAGGCTTGTTTTCAAGTCTTCAAGAAATGGAAAATCTCCTAGCTTTCTTAATAGTTTTTGGTGGAGGCAATTGTCCTTAGAGTTCAAAACATAAATTCTTATTTCTTGCTTATGTGTCCATATTAGACCTCTTTCTATGATTCTAACTCCCAGTCAATTTTAACCACATATCTGTATCTGCTACATTAAAAATCACCTTTAAAAGTGGTACTTTTCACTCTATAGAGCCACAGGGAGTGATTAAAAAGCAAGAAGTCTATCAATTCTTAACACAGTCTCCTATTACATACATGTACTTCAATGAAACAATAAAAAAACCCTACACACATCTGACACATGCATGTTGACTGTGTTTAAAACAAAGTAAAGAAAAACAAAATCTTGCATCACAATAAATCTGTCCTAAAAGGACAATTTAAATAAGAGAACCCACTAAATAACAGGCCATGCTTACCACGCTGAACTGATGGTTACTTCAGCAGGAAGTTTAGACAAGGAGTCTGCCAGAGGGAAGATGCCTAACACCACAAATCTGTTCTGATGATTTTAAAGCCTCTATAAAAGAATACATGGCAATGCAGCCAAGCTGGTATTACCTTCTAAAGGATTCTCCATATCAAAAATATTCTTGTTTAGACATGTTTCCTTCTGTGGCTATAGTGTATTTTTTTTGTATTATGTTTGAGTCACCAGAAATTCAATATACTTAGTGATGCATCAGTATTAGTTCAGGCAAGAAAAATAAAATTGCAATCTTGTAGGAATTATATCCAAGGGTGTTTGGGATAGTTTGCTATAAATAAATTGCAATACTAATCCATGTTGTTCACTCTGAAGAGGAGGCGGATTTTGCATTTATGCTGAACCAGAAGATCTGATTTTTTGGTGCTTGGCTTGCTTTTGATAAAAGGCTCAGCTTGAACTCAAATAAGATGTTCCAGTTTTCGGAAGTACTACATACAAAATTACAGGTTTTTCTAATTGCACGAAATACCAGTGATCTAATCTTTCCTCAAATTTCATCCACTTACAATTAACTCTATAGTATCTGAATTTCATTTTGATTAACAGGTTATGATTAAAATTTTTTTGCAAATCCAGAGATTTTAGACATGACTTTCAGCCACACTAAAGCATTTTTAACAATTTTTTAATTTGTGAGTCTAAATGGGGTCTCAGCAGGGGAAATGTGTGTGATGAATGCCACTAATACCGCTTCTGCATCAAACAGCATGTTAAGTAAAGCCCTAGTTTGGCAGCAGTATTGTCTCTCTATGTACATTCAGAACTACTAGCACAAATTGAACTTTAAATTCAGTTCATACCTAAGTAATTTAGCACATTGGTGAAATTTATATAATATTCCACATCTTAAACCAAAAGGAGAAAAATCTTTCCAAATGCATTCAGATTACTCCCTCTATATGTGAAATGATGAGAATGACTGCCTGATGTTCATGTACAGGCAGGGAGAATTGAATTCTTTTTTCTGTGTTTTGATACTTTTTTCCCTAAATTTTCAAGGAAAATTGAAGGATGGAGAAAGACAGTTGCATTTACAAAGACTAACTTTATCATAGTGAATCTAACTTCAGTAAGAAATTAGATGAATGCTAAGAGAATTAGGTTTACTGGGCTAACACGATTTTTTAACATCCTCCAGGAGGTTAACAAAAACATTAAAATAATTTATTACAAAGGATAACCTGTGCCCTCTGCATAGCTTCACCTGAAATTTTCAATTTATGCTTCAGAAACATTTCGTGTTGTCTACAAATCCAAGGTAAGTCTCTTTTTTTCTACCATTTTCTAAATATGTTTAAGGTAGAAGTACATCTAGCTTCAATGGCGATAGGATGTTGCATTTTCAAGTTTTTAGGAAATTATATCTTCAATACTCACAACGAATCCTCGCATTTTCAGAAATGTAGGAGACAAAAATAGCAAATTCTAACTTATCTAAAAGTTAGACTATGCATTTGGCTTCCAAATTTTCAGTACACTGTAAGCAACCAAATTGCCACATAAATAAATAAGGAATTGGAGAGGACAAGGAGGGATATTAAATTCAGCAACATTAACAAGAAGAAATTAGTACCATTCTAGCTTGTAATTTACTTAGTCATCTATCCATTTGTGATTATTATCAACTTTTCTTTTAAAAAAAAAAAGCAGACATATTCATGCCCTAGCTTACTGAACACCCCACAATTCCACCCAGTTTCACTCTAACAGCTTCTGAGGCACAATAAACCTTCCAGAAATGTGATATGAGTTTTGCGGTTTGTGATTTTAGCATATCCATTTTCTATAGTTCTGATTATATGTGACTGAGCTTTAAAAGAAAAGGTGAAAGTCTACTATTCTCTAGTTTAGATAATGATTTCTGATCTTCTACTGAAGGATATTTGATATGTAACCACTGAATGCAGATATCAAGATAAGTAAACTTCTGATGCCATTCTTTGTCTCACCTATGGGTGTGTCTGAATGTGTATGTATAGGCAAAGTACTGTGTATGGGGACAGAATATCTAGATGGTTCAAGGATGGATATTTTTCTCCAGTTAACAAAAACAATAAAATGCAAATTTTAAAAGTTCACTCCCTTCCCAAATATATTTGTTTTCATATCATCTAATCATAACACTATACAGGCTGAAAGAGTTCTGAATTTCTAACAAAACCAGTGTTTTGGCCATAGAAGATCATTATGCCATCTTAATCAAAAGGTAGCAAAACTACTTTAGGAGAATAGACAAGTTTCCATACCTCTGAATTGTCACTGGCAGAAGCCCAAAATAGCTAATGGGGTATAAACCCCCAACAATAGGAAAACACAGTGTTTTCCAATAATAATTTAACACCTGCTCTCAACTTCTGCCCCATTTCCCAGGACTCCATGCCTATGGAATTTCTGTAGTTCCCTGTGGTGCTGATAACAGACATGGAGAGTTGTAAAAATGTCTTTTTTTATGCCTGGTGTTCTTTAGTGAAAGTACTGGGGGACATTCATCATTTTTAAGGAGCTTTCCTTTTAGTGCTGTCATGGGAACGTGTTTGATTTACTCTCCTCACCACTGCTCCTGAAATAGTGAAGATTATTTCCGTGAAGCAGAATGGCACTCTAGGATATATCATATGTGTCTTAGCAGTACCAAGTGTTGGTGTGGGAAAAAATGGAAAGTATGGAAGAACATTTTTCAGGTAAAGATGTAGTAATTAAAGCAAAGGTTTACACTGGAGAGTCCTGCATTTTTTAATGCTGTGTATGACTTTCATCCTTCCACATCTTTTGTCTCTAGCAGAAAAGCTCTTAAATAGGAGCAATGAGAACAACCCAATGAGCAAAAAATGTCTCATACAGCTATTATCGATACATAAAAAATATACAAGTGACACTTTTTGGACCTGAGACATAGTTGCCCTAAATAAAGGGGAATCAATGGTGATCTGGAAAACATCAACAATTGTGGGGAAAAAAAGAAAAAAAAAAAAAAAACAAACAAAACCAAAACCCCTCTGTTATCCTAAACAGAGGGCAATTTTGAATATAGAGTGGGAAATGGGAGGAGGGTGCAGTTGTGCATCAGACTTTCATTCTGCAATATAAGGAGAAAGTTTTGCCCTATTATACCACATGACATTCTGAGAAAATCTGTAGCTGTACTCTCTGCTGAATGAGAAGGTTTCTCCAGACCTCTCAAAACTGATTTCTTAGCCCATATCACTGCAAAATCCCCTAGCATTTCAAGTCTTACTTCCAAACTCTGCTGTAGCTGGACTTCTTTCCTGAGGGACAAAGGAGAAGTGGTGAACAGTAAAACATGAGATACAAGGAGGGGAGGAAATATGCAGAGATAATCCCACAGGGTTTCATAACAAATGAAAAATTGCCTGCAATATTTCAAGGACCAAAATCAGACTCTGCATACTCACCTATGTCCTGGAGCAGTTTATTTATCTCTGAGCTACTAAATTCAATTTGAGTGTTACTATGACCTTCACCTTAACATAACTTCACATCCCTCAAAAAAAAAAAAAAAAAAAAAAAAAAAAAAAAAAAAAAAAAAAAGGNAAAAAAAAAAAAAAAAAAAAAAAAATGAGGTGAAGCACTCTGGAAGTTTACCTACCAGTTGCATAAATGTACCTTTGAGAGAAACTAAGGTTAGGTTCCTGTAGAGATAGAATAATTCTCATATTAATCTATTCATTAGTTTGGAACTACACTGCAGCTTCTCAATAATATCAGGTACAAATAGAAAAAGTGAAAGCATAGAAAGTAATTCAACCATATTTTGAACCAAAAATAGTGTCATGTGTTACGAGACATCTGACAAACAATTATTTATTGAACTTTAAGCACCAGATAATCCTTTTTTCACTGATGTCAGTAAAAGGACAGGAAGGAAGGAAGCTACAACTGGATTTTGCAGAGAAAACAATGAAGGTATGCTTTCAGAGAAACCCAGCTATGGACATCTAAAAGCATCTCTACCCAAAATTACATTGAAGCATGAAATTGCTATCTTAACTATACTATCAAAGAATCATAGAATAGTTTGGAAGACTTTAAAGGTCGTCTCATTCCAAGTCCCCTGCCATGGGTAGAGACCTTTTCCACTACACCATGTTCAATATTTCCAGGGATGGGGCACCCACAACCAAAGAAGACACTTCCAATATGTCTTATGAAGATGCAAACTACTCATAGACTATAATTACACTAAAATGAATGTACATTTGCCTCTCTTTTAAGGTTTCTGAATATTTTATATTATTTTTCACAATTGACCATCAATCCACATTGACTATTCTGACTGGATCCAAAGGAATATTCTTAAGAGTATTCTTTCTGTCTAAAGTTTGCTTACGGTCAAGATGCATGGAAGATTCTTCAAGTCATTTAAACAAGAAATATCTTAAAAGATAAATTAATTTTTTATAAACTTTGTTGAAACTTTCTCAGTGGTCTCTTCCTTCTTCCATCTATTTATTAAAACATCAGTAAATGATTGAAGTAGATAAGGCCAGGTGAATTCCCTCGAAGGCGCTAATCCACTTTCTTTTTCTATTTCCTTCACATCACAGGATTTGCTTTTTAAAGGTATTTCTTCTGTCCTCTGACAGAAAATAGTGCTACACCACAAATAGTAATGAAACAGACAGAAAGCACATACTTGTAGAGCTATTTCTGTGCAATTCTGTCAACCTCAAGGCAGGTGATAACTGTTCATATACTTGGCATTTATATTTATTATTAATTTTAATGAAATAGGATCAGAATCAAATCTCTAAAAAAGTGAACCAGTTAATTGTCCTGATGAAGACAAAAGGCAGCACATAAGGCAGTTGAGTTGGATTTACCAATTAATTTCTATGGACAATTATTTCATTGTGTTGTTAATGTTTTTTTTACTTTTTTTTTTAAATTCTGATTTCTCCTCTGGATTTGGTCATTCATGGAATCGGTTGTGGGAGTTCTCTCATTGCGCTATGTTGCAGATAATCCCACTCTATATTTTTTGGTGGCATAGGGATTTCTTCTGTACTCTTAAATATCTGAAATATCAAAAAAGGCAAATCCCTCTGAAAGTTTTTTGCAAGGATTCTATGTGCAAGAGAGTTTCAACATAAAATACTACATCAGCAAGTCAGTTGCACAGTTTCAAATATGGACACATAAATATCCCAAAAATAACCACCACAGAAAATCCCTACTATAGCTCATTAAAGTACAAATAAAGCAGATAGATCCTAGAATCGTAGGGAGGTTTAGAGTGGCAGTGACTTTAGACTTCATGCAGGTCTACATGAAAAACCAGACCAACTTTCTCAGAGACTCATCCACTCGAATTTTGCCAGTCCCCGAGGATGTGTTATCCACCAGCACCTGTCTCTGGGCTTAACTACTCTTCCAGTGAAGACTTCTGTTCCATAAGTGTAGTAAAACACTATGGATAAACTCTGCTATTCATGACACACTGTCACATCCTGGCCAGCCAAACAAGGTTTACCTGGGCATCGGGGAGTTTTGTGGGCCACAGCAGTACCACTGATAGGACGACCGTTGGGAGTGACACACCAGCAGTATCCAGTGTAACTATGGCACTGAACCTATCAGAAACAACATGAAACACAGGCAGCTTGTCACACAATAAGCCTGTTGTATTCAGCATTCATGACACATGAGTACAAAAGACTAATCCAGCAAACTATATTGACAAAACCTAGAACAGTAAAGCACAATGGACCTAATCTCAGGCCTATATATGATTTTTTAGCATAAAAAAGACAAGTGTGGTAGGTCCTTCAGAATCAAATGGAAGAGAAAACTATAGAAATATGTGGTTGTTTATACCCCATCTTAGATGAGTGACATGCAGGTGTTATAAAAACTTCACAAGGAAGTTCCTCAAGGGAAACATAAACTGTTCCTGAAACAAGCAATCTTGAGTTTTTCTCCACATAAAGAACATATTGTTCCACCCACTGAAGGAGCAGGACAGAGTGCTCCTGCCAGCATTATTCATATCCTAAGTTGTCAGAAAGGAAACTCTTTGAATTCCACTTAGAAATCAATTACATTATATTTCCTAAGGGCCAATATCACTTCTCTCACCAGGCTTAAAAAGAGAAGGACTGTCTTCTGCACAAGTCCACAACAAAAATGAAGTACAGGGGTGGCAGAATGTGAACTTGACTGGAATATGTATCACAGACTAAGCTTCTAACTGTGTCCCTTCTGAATTCTATGATCTAAGCTAAGTAAATAAGTCTCAGAACATGTGCTTGTGAAGAAATTCTGATGAGAATAAGGAAGAATCCTTTACTATTCCTGCTTCAGCACTAAGATATGGACTCTGGTGGTAAGATTTCTGTTTCAAATCAGAAACAGATCAGAAATTCCAAGCATTTTCCCATCTGATGAGTATTCAGGGGGCCACAAGAATGACTCAGCTGCCTCATCCTAGAACAGGAGAACAGGGAGTGTATTACACAAACAATAGTAATGCCTGGCTCTTTTGCTGACCAACTCTCAAAAAAAAAAAAAGAACAAGGACTCTACATATAACATGGATTTTCTTTCCATTTTTTTGGGGTGTCAGTGTTAGCACAAATTACATTTAATTTTGAAATTACATTTCCCTTTATTGTATTTGCCTTTTCTTTACCCTTTTCAAACACACGTATTCTGACTTTCCAGCCATGCAAGATACTGAATGAAAAACTTTCAACCTGGCTATATGTGCCATCATCATTGCATTCTGGGATAAACACTTGCTGAAATTCTTTGCGAGCTTGTTCCTGGGTATACTTCCTCTCAGCCACACATCTGGAAACATCTAAAGAAAGGGAAAAGAGAAGTCAGTTGAATGATGCAATATGAAGAAAAGATGGGCGACCATCTATATTCTGAAAAAGGGAGATGGCTCTGAGATTCTTGTAAGGAGAAACATAATTTTAATCTGTGCAAATGTACAGTCACTTGCATTATTTTTAAGGAAGAAAGCCAATGAAGGACAATAATCTAGATAATTCTGGACAATAATCCATAACTGCAAAATGAAATGGACAGATGCCTAGAAATACAACCTTTCTACTCCAAATTATGTCAAAGGGCAGAAGCCCAAACAGGGCTTCTCCTCTCAATTTAACACAGCAATAGCTGTCACATTGCACCCTACAATATTCTTTCAGAGCTGATGGCATCACCATCAGCTTCAGGAAAGGCAAAAAAAACAGCAAGAATATAGCTGCCTTGTACTTCCTACTTTGAATATACACACTGCATGCTGCAGTTAGGCAGCAACCTTAGCTATGGCTATAGATATTCCTACCAGACTGCTAAAAAAAATAAATTGTACTGTGCAGCTGCACTTGCAGGACTTACTGGAAAGATAATTGGGAAGATTAATTCATAGTATGTTAAATTTAATGTGACCATTTATGATTTAAATATGGCACAAGTCAAATCTACCATATGGTCCTTTTCTGTCCACTGTGAGGTTTCTTGCACCATCTCCTTCATTACTTGGTGCTGGTCTCCATCCAAGAGAAGTTATCAAACCAGCTAGCTTTAATTCAGTGGAGCTTTTATACCAACTCTCATTGCATTGTCTACTACATGTACGTTTTTTCAATTAGACAGTCAAGGGCTCAAAAAAGACACAGAATGCAAGTGTTGTACTGGGTTTTTTTATTTAAAGACACTACAAATGTTCCTCATGCAGAATCAGAACGTCAGAATCTGCTTGAGCTAAGCAATTTCATGAAAAATGAGAATACTAAGCAAGCTTAAGGTAGTACTAAGGATTTCAACATGCGACTGTAACATCCAAATTAGAATGATCTCAAACATACAAGCAGAGAAATTTGAGGCTTTTGATCCCTGCTTTATTTAAAGACTATTTGACATAAACTGGCTGATTACATTTTAGGGCTAAAACTGTCCAGGCATGCTGACGTGATTCATTAATGCTTGTGCAGTTCTTTTAAAGCACAGGGACAGGCTTTCTAGTCCATGCAAGTTGCACATTGAACAGAATCTGAACAGTGAAGCAACAACACTTAACAGGGTTCTGGCATTCCCAAAAGCATACAGGTGAGCCAGCCAAATTCCCACTCCCCCAAGCATCCTTTCTGTGCCAGTATGATCCAGACATACATTGATAGAACCAGCATGGAAACTTGGTGGAACTTCAGAGGTTCTTTTTACAGGATAAATCCTTCACTGGTCATCTCCACTGAGCTTCGCACAACTCATATGGCAACATTAGCATTAAAAAAAATCCCTTCAAGTCCTAGGCAATCTGGTGTGGAAGTGTAGCATAATGAGAATGGAAACTGGTCCACAGTATCTGCATTCTGAAAACAAAATTGAAGCCCTCTTAATTCTAATCTTTATATTTCCCTCTGGGTCTTGGATTCAAGTGCACTACTTCTGTCCATTACTTTACTTTTCTCACAGGAGCATTGTGAGAGTTCATGTTGGTAATACGCCCAAAATACAAATTATTTCACTTTGAAAAAATGAAAACCTATATTTCAGTCTTAACAATATTAATTGTATTATGCTGTTTCAGGAGAGATAATCACAGAGATGCAATGATATCTAAAATGTTCAGAAAAGTTCAACCATATGAGAAAGAAAAATAAAAAGGAAGTGAATTAATTTGTACTCTGTACTTTAATAGCTTGTTTCATCAAGGGAAAAGTATAGCCAATGTACTGTACAGCTCAGGTAAAGTCTGTTAATGTGTTCACTGCCAAAGATTTTTTTTTGAGGGAAAAAAAAAAACAAACATTTTAAGCAAACTTTGGTGTCATAAGCCTTCTTCTGAGCATGGTTTGGTTATACAGTACTTAATAACATGTGGTTTTAATGTAGCTAGTATTTTAACTGAAAATAAATCACCCTTTTGTTGGACCTCTGTCCTCGTTTTTCTAGAATGACATGTGGTTTAAATGTCTAAAAGGAAAAGTGATATAAATTCCATCACATAAATTCTCTGGTATAGTACCAGCAGGGTTGTAAATTATCTCCAGTATTTGAATTATCATGAAAACATGCCAAGGAGAAAGAGTTCTCCAAAACTGTCCACAGACTTGTTCCTAAACTTCCTGATGCTCTAAAGGCCTCCTATGAGTGGATGATCTAATATGCTTTAAAATCAACAATTACCAAATTTATTGGAATATAAAATTCACTTTTGAAGACTTAGTTTGTATTATATAGCCATGGAAACGTTTTTAAGCTGTTGGGCTTTGCTATACTTCAGTATGCCCAAAAAAAAACCCATGAGGAAAATCTCTTATCAAGTGAAGCATCTGAAACTATGTAGTCAAAATATTATTTCCAGTTCTGTTGTTTTTTATTTTACCAAGGTATTACCACAGAAGAATAACTGACAGAGGTGAGGTCCAAATCTGATAGAAGAAATGTAATAGGGTGATCAAGATAAAAATAAGACATATAAAAACATTCATACTCAGAATATTAATCATTAAATTGTTAATTCAGAGGAGCCAAATCCACTGAAGACAAAAGAAGTTATAATAGTTTTTTATAACAGACTTGGGAGATTACACCATCTGAGGGGCCTTCCTCTGTGTCCTGGTTGAAAAATCTTCAAAATCTACTGTGTAATTTCAAAAAAATTTTCAAAGAAAAAGAATTCAAGATATTTAGGGACTAGATATTTCTGTAAATAACAGCTGAACAAAGGATGAGAAAATTAATTCATGACATGACTGGGAGAAACATTGAAACATGAGCTCACAACAAGATAGCAGACAAGAAACAGTTGCAGGGAAATCTTGTACCTCCTAACATGCTTAAATCAGTAACGGGCGAGATCTTAATCCATAGGGAAACAAATCTTCCACATGGTTATTGCTCATGATCATTCAACAAAGCCACATCTGGGACTTGCTGTGAAAAGTCCTTTGAGTACACCCAGACAGTTCTTGTCTACAGACCCCTCTGTGCACCTTGCAGTAGTGTAACTAATGAAGATGACTCACAAAATCTCAAATTAGTAGGATGAGTTCTAGGCTGATATGGTTTGTCAGAATGAGGTTTATAAAAATAAATAAAACATTGTGTATATATATTTAAACACACACACACACATCTAAGGGGATACCAGTAAAGTCTCTCACATATAGATTCAAATTTGCTATTTATCTAAAACAGGAATCATTTGGATGATTGGATCAAGATGGACCTTGATTATTTTAAAATGAGGATTGGGAATGAAAGATGGTAGTACTTAACTGTGCTGTTAATCAACTCACAGCTTTAGATTTTTCAGCATGGATCCTGACCAAAAGAGGTCATCTCTTGAGGTGAGCGGTGTGCCTCTGGTGACAAAACTGCAAGGAGAGGGAACTCCAGGACTGCAAGGTGTTGGAAGAGTGAGAAGCAATGCTGCAAAGATTTTTTTTTTAATGTGCTTTTGTTCAAATCATTGGAATTATCAAGTGGAAAAATAAGGGACTTGAAACTGTTACTGATTTCTTACTGAATTTCTACTATACTTTACTTCTCTCCCTACCTAAAGTATTAATAAGGGAGCCAGAAAGCTCAAGCTGGAATCCAGTATATGACCTGGTGAAAAAAACCATTAGGTTCTAAGACCTGTTAAAAGCTGGCTGAAATGAGGCCTTATTTGCCTACAGTCATACAATGGGAAGAACTAATTTTGAAGATATGCATATTCAGCTGTAATTTGGAATTATGTCAACTCATCAACACTCTAACTCCAGGTAAATGGGCATTTACATTCCAGAACCTTGAGGGGAATGACAAAAATAAAAATAAAAAACCTCTCCTGGCATAAAAATGGATCATGAAGATGCATGAGTTTAGCTTAAATCAGCTCACTGGGACAGTATTAGATGTCAATCTAGGTTGTCACCAAGCTCAGAGCATTTAAGCACAGTATGCAGTCCAATGTGTTGACTGTGTCCCCTGTGATTTAGCACCAGGATTGAAAAGGCAGACAGAGGTTTGTTAAGACAAATACATCTTTGGGTGCATAACTGAAGACAAAAATACTTGTATAGGAGTGGACAGAAATACACAGAGCTGAGAGTACAGAGTTGTAGCTGTTTGTACAGGTCTTTCTGAATTGCCCTGGTGACAATTCTGGCTTTCAGGGAAGACCAGTGACCAGAAAGTACATGCAAAATATAGAGCCATCTTAATTTTTTGCTAAGATTCTATATGCAACAAGGAAGACTTTCACTAATGAAGTAAAATGATGCTGGTGCATTACTGAAGAATCTTTCCAAGATAGCACTGAAGTCAGTAGGAAATTGCAGTACCCAGGGAAATTTTGGAAACAGAATTAACCTCAAAAATAGTACCAGACTGACTTGGAACTAATCTCATTTTATGCCTTATTTCCAACAGTACAGCACCAAAAATGCAGAGCTTTGGGAAAGAATCCATCAACTCTGCTGGCTAAGACTTAACTAATAATATATCATACAGAGAGAAGTCTATTACTGCAAAGTAGAAGTTTATCTTTAAAACAATGACACAAATTCATCAAGGGTGTAAGCACCATCTCTAAAGTGACATTCAATATTATTGAATTTACAGCAACCTGGGGGCTCTCCAGGGCCCCTAATACAGATCTAATTCAGATTCTCCTATGGAAAAGTAAACAGTTTACCAAAAGAACAGATAAATCTCCTGCAAAGACTTTGATTTAGTTCATCCAGTATTTCTTGGTTTGTGATATATCTCAGTAAGAATAAAAGTACCTTTTTCAGTCCCAATACATGAAGAAAACTTTGACTGCTTTCAAAGAGATTACTGGATGTAACATGACTTTGTTATGTATTTATGCACAAAATAAACTTCACAGTTTATTAAGATATTTTATTATAGATTAACTATTCTGCTGAACAGATTAGAAACATCTACTACTTTGTAAAAACTACATGTAAACTGGTTAACTTACCAGTTTGAAGAAAAAGTTCCCTTGAGAGCTTTCCACAGACACTCAGATGTTCTCATGCTAAAGTGAAAACTTTTCTAAAGTCACATTGGTATGAACAAGCAGGCCTCATTCAGACAGGCATAATCCAAAAACCTCCCCCAGCTTTTCTGTCGGTTTACCACTACTATACCTTTTTCCTAACTGGTAGTGATTTGACAAAAGTCAAACAGTCTTAATTTGTAGTTAATTTATCACAAAGACATTTTATTGAGAGTACAAGATACCATTTGGTTTATACGGCATGATAACTTCCCATTATATTAAACTTAGGACTATTTATATTCCAAAGAACTGATCACGTCTAACAACAAAGATAAATAGCTGTAGCCTCTAGTGATAGGAAACACAGCAAGATACGCATGCTGAAAGTATGTTTTAAAGATGTAGAAATATTAGCCTCTTATGTTGGAAAGGATGTCAGCACAGACATTTAGCCTGACAGAGTCATAAAATAGAGACTTGCTGCTTCATGACAAGGGCTGACCAACTTTTTCACTATTCATTTTTATCGCTGCTTTCTGGACTCAAACAAAACAGAAGAGCAATCTTAGCCTAAACTCTCCTCTACTGGCACCTAACAGAGCAGGTAGTGTAGGGTTTCTTTGTTGCTTGCTTTTTTTTTTGTTTTGTTTTTTTTTTACATTTTGCAACCACACAGCAATTTAGATAGCTAAGTTCAAAGATAAAATAAGGAATGCTGTGCTGGATTCCCTCTTGGCACACTATTTCTCTCAGTTTCTAACAGGCATATTTGGAGAGAGAGTCCGAATGGAACTGCATCAAGTACTTGCATGAAAATCTAAAGCTACAGCTTTCTGATTTTTTATATGCCAAAGGTTACACTAGGCTTCCTGAACAGAATAGAGGTTTGTTAATAGTTTAGAGAAGTCTAATATGAGATAGCTTATTAATTCATCTACTGAAAATCTGAGAAGGTTTGCAACTGTTGGTTCCTAGTCTTCAGTGCAGTATCATTGTTTTAGGATTTTCTATTTCACTTTAAGATATTCCTTTACATAATGTCTGAAACTTAAATTGAAAATACATGAGCAGAAATAAAAACTCTATGAAACAAAAAGATTACTTTCAGTAATTGCAATAGTGCTTATTTGATTCCAACAAGAAACATCTTTTGTGCCTAAGTATGTTCTTATATGCCTTACTTCTGTGCAGTCTGTCTTTAGTTAATTCTGCTTGGTGAAGTATTATCAACAAAAACTGAGTATTTTAAAAAGAGATAAATTCCACCTCCAGAAAATTGTGGATACTATTTCAATGTCACTGTTCCTCATACCACTAGACACTCTTAAAAGAGCAAAGGATATTCCACAAAAAAGATTCCAAATGTACTTAAAACTCTATTCAGCTCCATTAAATACTTACTAGAAAGTATAATCAGAAGCCAATTCCACATGCTTTCAGAGACAGCATAAATTTTAACTTTACTCACTGAGATGTTGAATATTTTGTTTCTCCACACTTACTACAGTGACTTGATATGTATGTAACAGCTTGACACATAATATAAATGAAGACTCAAAACCAAAATTGTGTTGGATCTGACAAGTGTTTCTATTAGGATTGCCAGCATCGCAGTCTGGAAACTTGCTGTCATCCTACATATTAAACACAGTATCTACAGTGAGAAAATATATCTGACAAAGGAAAAGACAGCTCCTAGATAAAAATATTTTAAGATTAAAAATCTTCCCTATAATCAGTTTTTCTCTGTAAGGTTTCTTCTCAAAAAAAAAACAAAACAAAACAAAACAAAACAAAACAAAACAAAAAAAAAAAAAAAAAAAAAAAAAAAAAAAAAAAAAAAAAAAAAAAAAAAAAAAAAAAAAAAAAAAAAAAAAAAAAAAAAAAAAAAAAAAAGCTAGTACCACTTCTCATTTTCCTTTTCAATATTTTTTTTTTCAAAATAGTGAAAAAAACAGCATCACTCAGGTGTTTTTTTCCTCATAAACCAAGCAGAAAAAGAAAAGGGAGATGAGAAAAGGGAAAGGTGAGGACACATGAAAACCGTTCTGGTTTCAATCTGCAGTCTGTGCAAAGTCTCAGTATGTTCAGGATTATTTTTCAGACTGACACCTTGGTCCAGTCCAACTTTCACTCATTTGAGTTAGAAAAAGAACCAAACCTACTCACTACATTTTTCTCTCTCCAAATGAAACATCTGGGGAGCATGTTCTGCCTCCAAAACATATCCCATAGGGCTGCCTTCCAGGCAGCAGGTGCACTGGCCAAGACAATGTTCCTGTCCACACGCTGAGCTGAGGGACATGCTCAGGTAGGGCAAGCAAACATCAAGTTCACACCAGGTTGGCTCATGGGCAAACCTGAGCTGGATGGCAGCTTCCACGGGAATACTGGATTAGGAGGGTACTCAGAAGCCCCATCAAGAATTTAAAACCCCATTCTTTAGCTAAGAGGCAACAGTAATATTTCCCCAAATTATACTCGAATTCATGAATTATAGGACCAAGCTCAAAACAACTACTGCCCTGTAATGTCTCCTCTCTCTTCACGAAGAGAAAATCATATCAGCATGTTTATCCAAGGACAGAAAACTACCTTAATTAGAATAATTTCAATTTATTTAAGCATGCTTTTAATCCATTCTTTAAGTCATTGTACCAGTAGTTCAAATAAGTGAAACTTTTCACTATTTCTGAAAGCCCTAATTTAAAGAAACAAATGCTGAGCATTTTTTCTTTAAGGAAAACAAATAGTAAAATACCTATTTTATGAGAAATTTCACTCATGTTTTGATGTGCTTCTTTATGTGAATTGTGAAAATGAAGATAGTACCTTTCATTACGTTTATGATAGCCCATAAAAGAACAGTATTTTTAAACAGTGAGGTTCTTTAACATACCATAAATGAACTAAGCTAAACATGAGCTATCTAGGGTTTCAGTGGAGAAAGGGGATCTATGTAGTTACAGAATAACAATAACACTCCTCTGCACGATGGCTCTCCTTGGTGTACTCACAAAGCAGTAAGTCACTGCTGGGGCCACCTCTGCAAATACTGAATACGTACACTGAGTGTCAGCCAGGCTAAATTTCAAGCCCCTCAGAAAATAAATACCACTGTGTAAAGCTCCTACATTGCCATTTTCAGTAAGGACCACCCAGAGTTTTTTGCCAAGTCCCATTTAGCTTGTAAACCCAGGTTGCTGCTACATGATGGGAGTAAGGAAATGTGATGCAAGTTGACCATTGAAATTTTATAGTGATTAACAATTTTAATCAACCCTCCAGCCACTAGAGAAAACTGGGTTTAGTGAAGTACATGTAGAGAAGCCACAAAATTCAAGCACCTCAGCAGGGACATTCCAAGATCTCTCTGTTACTGTAGAGGTATGCTGGCAAGACTGTGCATACAGATTTGTTTTTCCATTTATCACAATATCAGAATATCAAATACTATTACTGAACCACTTGTTTAATACATTCAGAATATTAGTCTGCAGTGTCCCAGTCATGGGCCTGGTACATTCACTTAAAAATAAACCGAAAAATAAAAAAAGTATTCTTAATGTTATTTAAGAAACAAGAAGAGAAATAGAAGGGGGGAAAAAAAACAAAAAAAAAACAAAAAAAACCAAACAAAAACAAAAACAAAAACAAAACAAAAAACCAAACAAACAAAAACAAACAAAAAAAAAAGAAAAATGTATTTTTGAGTGCATTATCCTACAAATCTTGCAGACCACTTTCAGAGCACATGTTAGTCAACAAACAGGAACTGCTCTTAGCTAATTCTGGGACACCTCCATGGGATATATGGGTTTTTCAGTTCAGGTGAAACTTTCCCAGTAGCCACAGACATCCAAAATTCAGTCATATGACTGCACATGCTCTTCTGCTTTCTCCTGACAAGCTCCTAGATTTTGGCAAATATTCAGATAAAGAGTTTCAATGCATAAATAAAGTTCAAGCTATCCCAGCTGAAATGCAGTGTCACCTGCTCCACTTCACCCTTCAACATCAGTAAAATTGCAGATTGAACTACTGCTAGCCACGAGTCACTGTTTGCTTAATAGTCCATTAGAGAGAAACACTTTGGCCCGTCCACTAGACACTCATGACAGACAGTGCTCACGCTGAACACAATGCAATCAGCTAACAAACTTTCTGCACTTGGGACTGGTAGTTGCTGAGATGGGAGATGAAGTCTTACAGTAGTTATTGAAAGTTTCTGATATCTGATGAACTTCATTAGTCCCATAGAAAATCTTCCACTAACCTAGCTAGGACTAAAGCTTGTTGTAATGCCAAAAAAGGTGCAGTTTCACTGAAAATACCTTCAATCTCACTCACTTCCACACAGCATCATAATTTTATGTTGCAAAGTTAATACACATTATTTACTGCCACAGAAAATTAACTGAAAAGCCTACAATTATTTGAAAACTACTGCAGAAAAAAATTACAGGTTCACATTTTCAAGTTCATCAGAAAAAAACCTTGTTCATAAGGGGAGAATAAACACTGTAGCAATTTAGCATAGGTGAAACTGATATGAGTCTTTAGAAATTAGTTGATGCATTCTCCCTCTTTCTTTTGTATAGATACTGCAAAATATTCATGGCAATAGAAAATTTGAATATTCTTTGAACAATGCCATTCTACAGTGATATAAGCAAATTTTAGTCAGTTTGAACAATTAACAAAGAAAATAAAGAGGGAAAAGTCCCCAGATTTCTTCACTTCATATGGAATGTACAAACATTGCATGAAAAGAACAAAACAATTTGTTCAGGTAGTCTCATCTATAGTGATTTGTGACATTCAGCCTTACTTTTGTAAAATCACATGGACCCTCACTTAGCAATGCCTTGCCCCTGCCTACTGGGGAAGATGCTTTTAGCTGATGTCTTGTGCATTTCGGTTTCAGTACACACACAGCCCTTTGAGGTAACCTAAACCATGTTCCAAATCATGCAAAATCACCATTAAATGTAAAGCTGTAGCTATTGGCCCTACAGAGAAACGCATTGCTGGGCAACACTTCCTACTCATAATGGTCAACTGCATCATTTTTGGGTTTTTTGTAGACATGGTACTTCTGCATGGTTGGTCCTATTTTCAAGACTGAGGAACTTCACCTTGTATTTTTTGAATGCGCTAAAAATAGTATTGATGGCTCTGTTATATAACTTAGAAAGCCTTCCTTTTGTGACATCCAGAGCTCTCCAGTCCCATCCTCACCAGCTCTAGTGGTAGGAATAAGGCTGAGTGCTAAAGGAGTCATGCCCAAGTTTATACTAGTCATAGGAGTAAACTCACCCTGGCATGCATCAGGATAGCCCTGTAGGAGTAGCTAGGCTCAGTTCTCAGGCTGAGTAGTCTTAAACCCCTAAAAGAAGGCAGATCTGAGCATACTGCCTGCTGGGAACAGTCTTTTCCCTGAGAAAGATAGATATGGTCCTCAGGAAAGTGGTACCTGGCCAGCTCTCAACGTGCAACAGGGAACACTCTACCAGGTTACGTGTGTTGGGTGCTCATACTGTGTCCTTACACTGCTTAATTAATCTGCGTAGACATAGTGTCTGTGTTTTTATGAGCAGTTTAAAAGCAATCATATTGCTTTTCCACTTCTAGTATGCTTTGTTTCTTTGGCTATGCTGGTCCAGATTTACTGTGAAGCATTTGTCTGTATGTAGTTGAATCCCATCACAGGTGATATTTTAACAGTCCTCTTAATACAAATAGTATTTCTCTGCTGCTAACATGCATTTATTTTTTAGATTTATAATCTCGTTGCACAATAAACGTCTATGCAAGAAAGTGGCAAAACTCCAGAACTTCAGAGTAGAGATTTTGTTTGGAAAAGTATCCAAAAATGTGTATGTTCATCTGCAGTGTACACAGATTATTTGAGACCTTAGAAACTGCAAAAGCAGGCTGGAAATTTTATAAGATTCCTCCAGCATTTCCAAGTTTAGCAATAGATTTCAGCACTGCTTGGAAGTGGAGTTTAAAAAAAATTACTAAATGTCTTCAAAAAAACCCTAATATCAGAACAGTCTATTTTGATGCTTTTTTTGGTCAAAAGTGAGGTTTTTCAGAACTGAGGGGAAGATTCATGGTTCATTTGTTTTCAGGTTTGTTTAAAGTGTTTTGTTCTCTGCTGTGTCCCTCAGGAACTACAGCAGAAGTGCAAGGAGAAAATTGTTTAAATGCTACCAGTTTACTATGATCTTTTAAGATCTAGCATCTAAAAAGGGTTTTCTTTGCAGTACTAAAGAATTACCTGGGCTGAACACTCTTACTGTGAATGAAACTTGAATCCAAGAGGAAAGTAAGCACACAAAAAAACAAACTACACTTTGTAATTTTAGTATTTAAGTGATCAAAACCAAATAGATGAGAAAAATGTTAAGAATAGATGAGAAAGAGAAGAAAGAGTCAATCTAAATTGGTTTTCTCAGGAAAAATGAGAAAAAGTAGACATCAGTGTGGTAGCTGTTCGAACCTCCTTATGGATATAAAAAGAAATCATAGTTCTGAATATATAAACAAGAAATGATGGACTCAAAATTATTCCAAAATTTGTCAACATAAACCATCATGGTCTTTGGATTTCTAGTGAATAGACTGAACCAAACAAAGAGCAAGTCACCATGTTTTCAACTAATTAAAATGGAATCTGGAAATATGTAGTTTCCAGAGAAGATTTTTGTGAGTTGAGTAGGGATTTTTACCTCAAAAGGAGAAAGAAAGAGACAGACACAGACTTAAGACCGTCGTTTCTGATCAATGGTGGATGAATATCAGAACAGATTTAAAGTTGTGAGACCTATACTTCCACATGCAAATGTGTGTGTTTCTTTCCCTTTTTTCTGCATTAGCAACCTCAAAACCTGCTTCAAAACGAATGCTTTAATGGGCAGTTAGGGTGGATATCTGTTTTTTTAGGGGGACAGATGAACACTTCCACAGGGATTTGTTTTCATTCCCCAACACGGAATGAAAGCAAATTCTGAAACCTTGAAAGTTTTTCTGAAATAGAACCATCACTTCTTGGTTAGCTCTACCAAAACAACCCTCTGCTTTTTGATCAAGCATCACCTGCAACAACAAATTTCACCACTCAAAAGCAACTGGTTCAAATGAAGTCTTAATCTGAGGACTTTCTTAGCTCTTTCAGAATGTTTGATGACACTATCAGAAGTAGCTCTAGCAATGCTAAAATGGAAACTGCAGTGAAGCCAAATCTCTCTTCTCTAAAACTTGTTTTTACAGCTTGAAATATTTCTGATGATTGCAGCCATGGGTAGGAATAAAGGTACTGGTCACTTCAAAATTTAAGAGTGCTTTGATTGAATAATAAATATTATGAAAAAGCAGAATTAAAAAAATACAGGTCTCTTGCTGACAATGATCAAGTATATTGTTGACCAATATGTGTCTATTATCAATCAAAAGAAAAAACAAACATTTGGGTGATATTTATATTCATTTAAATGTAAGATTAAAAACATTTAATTGATGAGAACATCATGTATTTGCTACTAGTAATACACTACCTACGGTGTATAATTCCAATTCTACAATTGTACTGGCATTCTATCCATTAATAAATAAATAGCAAATGAGCACTTCTCTCAATTGCAGTTATTGACAACATCACTGAGGGCACTTTTAGTAGTGAAATTCACATCTTTATGAAAAAAAAATATTCTTGCAGATGGCATTTGCAATATGGTATAAAAAGCAATAAAGAAAAATACTCAAAACTAATTTCCATAGAGGTATAATTCTCTAATGTATAAAATGAACAAATACAAAGTGCACAATAATTCTCTCTGTCATTCATGAGTGTAACAAAAGCTTTGACTCAGGTAGCTTCATTATGTTATCCTTGTTCACCAAAGTAAATAGATCCATCAGGTAATACAATGGTTTACTATGAGAGGGCTGAAGAACGAGGATACTGTTTCATCCCGGCAGAAGATGAGACAGAATGTTTCTTTGAAGCAGTCTTGATGCTTCAGAGGTTTCCTGGAGCTAATGGAGAGAGATGATGTGGAAAATTGCCTCCTACAGGTTGAATTGGTGTGGTCCCTGGGGCTTTCTTCCCTCCACCCTCCACCTCCACCCCCTGCCCCTCTTCTTAGGACAGACAGAAAGGGAAAGTAAATCTTTATGATCACCGCTATCATTGCATTTTGGAAAGAAGATCGTTGTGTTGGGAATCACTTTACACTTCACTATGGAAATGCATTCTCTAGCACCATGCTACTCTAAAAGTGATAATGTTTAACTGTGGATATTTTGTAGGGTGGTATGTTGCACAATTTCTCTAAACAGAGATCAGAGATAAGAAGAGTGGATGACAGGGTAGGAATAGCCTGTGAGGGCTCTATGAATTACAAAGTGCTTGTTTTCTCCTTTTTTTTTTTTTTTTATTCCAACCACTCCCCTCTACATGACTGCAGTTTGGAAACACAAGACTTAATTTGACCATCTCTAACTCAAAAATTGCAGTAGACAAGAAACCTTGCAAGATAACAATTTTAAGAGTTTATCTAAGCTTGTCAGTAATATGGTCCTTCAGAACAGGGACCTAACCATGCAGTTTCCTTAATAGTGACTTACTATAGCATATATGGGTGTGGGAGTCATAATTTTGATGAAGGCTCAAGATTAATTTATCTTTATATATCATATTATTACAGAAATAACAGGATTCATTTCAACCTACTTGTTTTAGAAAACACTTCAAGTCCAGCACTCCTACTCTTCCATAAACATTTATTTCCAAAAACTCTTTTAGGTTCTATTTTTCATAGAATCAAGAGGAACTTGGGTTTGCTCACCTTTGCAATTGCCTCGGTAGGCTATTTCCAGCTGAGGGTCCTTGCATTTTGCTCGTTGAAATTCACACCGGGACAGAAAAGTTCTTCCATCAGATGCACAGAGTGATTTCTGAGGGGAACCTGCACAGTCCAGGCTGCATTCTCTGTCTTTGTCTTGGTCCACTCTCAAAAACTAGGAAAAAAAAGTAATTTATGCTGTAGAAATGCTATTCTCATGTGAAAACTTCTGTGATCCCCTTCCCCAAGGAAGACATTCGAATACTACTCAAAACTGAAAAGAAAGCTCTGCCTTTTCAGTCTATTCAAATACTAGCTCTTTCATCATATATGAGGTTAGTCAGCTGCTGATTTAAAATGGCAGTCATTGCAACATTTCTATAACATACATGAAATGCAGTATCACAATTAGGAAGTCTCTGAATCCCCTTCAATCATTATGGAGCTCAAAACAACAACCTGGAATTGTTAGAACAAAGATGTTGATGGCAGAAACATTCTTCACAACAAAAATGAGACAGCAACGGACTCTTGTCTACTTTAATTGATATGTATTTACTATTCTACAATAAAAAGTCTGTTCTAAGACTCAAGTAGGATTTTTAACATAAACATTCTCATTGTGAATTTTAGTTCTCCTCTTTCGAGCTCTTCCACAAAGCCACACTGAACTCAGCCTAACTGTTCATTCCTCCACCTCCAAGACTGCAGGCAAGACTCATGAGTTTGTCATCGTCCTTGGCACTGTAAAAAGCAGGAGCTCCTCACCCCAAAACGTGTGCCAGAAAAACTAATTAGTTCAGATGCCACTATGTGCCAGCTAAAAAAAAAAAAAAAAAAGACAAAAACAAAGACAGTACTGTATCTTCTGAGCTCTTGGAAAGCAGAGACTAGGGAGAAAGTGAACTCAAGCAACTTCTCAGACAAATTTCACTATTCTTTTGCTTTTCCTGAACCAGGACAAGATTAGGAAAGGCATATAGCTACCAGGAGGTAATAATACTCCTAAGTATTAGAAGGTATCCAAGAAAAGATCTTCATCCAGCTGTAGCACTTTTTCCATTGGACCTACTTCATCACCATAAACCTCAGATACAGAAAATTTTGAATTTCATTTAAGAAACCAAGACTAGCAGGAGCAAAATTTTAAAGGAAAAAAAGAAAAAATAAAAGAGGACAAAGAGTAGCATTTGGACTAAAAAATTTTTAAAAAAAAACTACATATAATTCCCCTGAATTTTATTGCACACAAAAAGTGTTTAAAGAGAGTTATAAATCTCCATAATCATCATACTTAAGCCGTGGTCTATTTGCATTTCCTATCACTTAATATAAGGAAATGCAGATGTCTTTCTGGAGAGCATGCTTGAAACTGGAAAGATTATCTTGAAAGTATCAGTTTAAAATAACAGCCATGGTTGTATTTTTACCAGAATTTTTATATTTTGGTGGCACAGTAAGAAAAAAAAGAAAAAATTCCTTTTCCAATGCTTATGAGCAATTTTTCATTTTTAAAAATAATTAGTTTCAAAGCAAATTATTCACAAATTACACACAAACCCCAAAACTTTCTTCATAGAATTTAGCAGCTACAGAGTTCCAGAAGAAGAAGACAGAGGTTCCTTTGCCCCCTTTTTGGTGTTCTTTTGCAGAGCCTTCCTTCTGACAGAAATTAATAATTAGCTGAGCTGAGCAGGAAGGGAGAAAAGCTATCATAGTCATCTCTCTTTACCTGCAAAATGAGCAACAATGAACACAGGCATCCATGGCTCTGAATAGCCTCCAGATCATGTTGGTCTCCAGGGCCTGCCCAGGTGCCCTTATGAACTGCAGTGTGGAAGTGCTGGTGAGGTCCTCCTAGCCTTCCTTCCTTGCCTGGAAGGCATCTGCAGAACTCTGGTTTTAGGTCTAGCTAGGACTACAAAAGAAGACTTTTTAATGAAAAATTAACCACATGGGGCCCTTGGTAGAAAAACTGGATGCAATCCTCTGCTTTGCCTCAGACTTCCCCTTTGGATTTGGTGATGGCAAGTCAAGCACCTCCCTCTTCCTATTTTGTGAAGTAAGGGCCTGAGTACAGCCTTTCTGTGTGTTTAAGACTACTCTGTAATGGCTAGGCACTTTGCCACCTTTAATTTATCCTCAGTAACATCCCTGTTGAGTAGAGAAGTATTTTTCAAAAGCACGGGGAGGCTTTGTGACCCACAGAAAATCATGTAGTGGATCAAGGAACTGAACCCTGGCAGCAGAAAAAATATCACATACAGCAACAGTCTAGCCTCTGTACCATTTTTTTTTCCCCAGAGTTTCTTCATCAGTTGTGTTTTGAGCTGTTGCAGAAGTTAAGATGGGTATGCCTGATTGCAGTGGACAAACCACACTAACACAGTGGATAGAAAATCCCCTTCATCATCTGAGGAACAAATGAGAGCATGATAGTTCACAGATAAAGCTGTGTTTTAAAGGGCATTTATCCAAATAGTTTAAGTATTTCATTATTTCAAAGCATTACAGGAGATTAGGGCAAATTATGGGTTCAAGTATATCCAAGTAACCTGGAAAAGTAGAGGATGAAGACATACCCAGGATACAAAACCACTTGAATAACTTGCTGGTTAGCCAAACCTCACTGGAGAATTTGGGTTATACATTTAAACAATTTCCATCCACCTTGTGTAACTGAGGGTTTTAAGAGCAGGAAGGACAAAAAGGCAAGCAACTGTCAGGAAAGACAGCATGCAAAAGAGACCAGCAAATGTACTTAGGAAAAAAAAATCAAAACAAACCAGATAGAAAGTATGTAATTGACATTTGGAAAATACTTCATTGTCATCTTTACTACAGAATTATAAGATGATACAAGTCCAGATCAGTATTGCTTACTCAAACAGCCAAAGGAATCAATTAATACATCAAAATTAATGCTGAAACAAGCAAGGGCTATGTCATTTCTCATTAAATTTGCTATTTGTTTAAAGAGGAACAAGCAGAGTTGGTGATACAAAAACTGGGATGATAATGGTGCACAGCTTAGACTTGTATTTTCCTGTGAAAATATTCCTTTGGATTAAAATAGGACAGTTTAAAGAGAGAGAAAGACAGTTCAGTACAGACCAGAAAGTGACTCACTCTCCATACTGGCTCATCTATTTCTGTCTTTTAATTAATTTAATTTATTTCATTCAAATAAATCTGTTATGGTACAAACATGTGATGAAAGACAAGGTTAAAGAAGCATTTCTGTTGAATGTTGGTAGCAACCAAACAACCTAAAGTGAAACTATTTTGAACAATCATCACAACTGAATGACTATGGTTAAACCCTATTAAAAGCAAACTGCTTTTAAGAGAGAGTTGTTCTTGCCCTAATAACACAGAAACTGGCCTAGTCATGTTTCAAAAAATTGGTTTCAACTACAAATAATACCACAGACTAACAGGCATGGCTCCTTAACTCTAGTTGCTTTAACCTATCTTCTCCTTTATATTATAATATTTATTTTAGCCTTTCCAGAGCACTATACTTGATAATAATGCAAATTCCAAGTGGCCTATTTGTCTGTACTAGACACTGTTTTAAATTATCATGTAGCATTTCTGAGAAGAATGAAAATGGAACCATATCTGAAAAATTTTTTATTATTAGGTTTACCTCATTAATAAAACCAAAGACACTAGATATGTGTACCCATTTGACAGGTATAAGCATTGACAAAATATTATTTACTTTCATATGTTTCAGGCATCATAGAATTTCAGTATTTTCCTTCATTTTCTCACACACCAAAGACTCCATACTGGTTGAAATGTTCCTCCCTTTATCACCAATGGTCCCAGTGATCGACCATCTCTCTGTTACTGAAGTTCAGAGTATGAAGTATTGGATACCTGAAACCTTGCTTAAACTGAGGAAAAATATTTCTGCTCTGTTTTTTGCTCTTTTTCTGCTCTTTTGTCTTTGTTTTTATCACTAATCCCACATCTGGACTGTGTACAGTCAGGATGCTTATTTCTTCAACTGTAAGCAACATGTTACAGTCAATGAGAAAGTTTCTACAGTACCTCAAGAGTAGGGATTTGATGGTTTTCTTACCATGCTATTAAACTATTTATCAAGGTAACATGTATACACAACCCTATTCACTCCTATGACATAACTCCTCAAACCCTACCCACTCTTACATGGGGATTCAGGGCCATTCCCTCTGGTCTACATCCCATGGCTATACCTTTGTTAGGGCTGAAAATGTCTTCAGACAAACCCTAGTCACATGTGCATTTGTGCATTTCCAATGGACAAATCTGTGACCCCACCTACTGCCGTGCAAAGAGACTCTCCTTCCAACTAAGCAGATCAGAGTGTACTCTGAGGAAAATGGTGCTTGGCTAGAGAGTCAACAACTGGATACGTCTACAAGCCAAACTGCCAGTCAAATAAAGAGTCGAGACCTGTGTCACAGTCTGGTCACAGGGAGTGTCAACATCTTTGTCCATTGGAAGAGACATTGATGACAGATGCATTTAGGCTGAGATATAGAGATTAGTTATTGAAGCTGGCTCAAAGCCTTTAAAACAGTAATGCTCTACGTTTCACAATACAGTGCACAGCCGTGGATTGTCTTTGGTCAGAGGCCACCATTTATTTAATCTGAGCAAGGAAGGGCAGTGTTCACCAACTTCTTTTTTTTTATTATTATTCTTTTAATCTGGGCCAGCTTGTCTCTAATGCTTGCTGTCCTGTACAGATGTCCTTACACAAACAGGCTACACACAAAGCAAAACTTCTCACTATGCTAAACATATTTTTACTCTGCTTTTATTTAAGTCTTCTTAATAAAGCTGAAGATGAAGAAACCACTTTTTCTGTCTATGGATAGAAACTCCATCCTCCTCCATGGGACCAGATTGGAGTCTTTGCACTAGGAAGAAGACAGATCTTCAAGTTCATGGATTTCTATAGATCATCAGAGGTTTTCAACCTTTCTTCAATTTATAGACTCCTTCAGTTTTCACTGGACCTATATACCCTCCACTGAAACTAGGTAGTTAAGCATAGTGACAACAGGTTTTTAAATTGTTACTTTTTGTGTACACCTTGAAACTGCTATGCAGAACTTCCCTCTGACAAATCGGAAACTACTGTTTCAGAATGTAAAATGAAGTTCAAGACTGCTTGCAAAGCAGGAGACAAACACGTCATCTTGGATGACTGAAGGACAAGAAGGCCTGAAAAACAATCAGAAGAGAAAAGACGGATGCTAGGCATCACTGTTTGGCTCAGGAAAGCCTAGTGCAGACTACAGCTTTGACAGGCAATTTCTTTATTCTGTATCTGGTTACTTCAAGATGTTGAATACAATGGTCTTACTTCCCTGCTGCTGGCATGCAGGGCCTGAGAACAAACTATGGAGCAGCGTGCTCTAAAGCGGCTCTGTGCTAAGGGCTTTGTGCTGTTGGAAAATGTGCTGATTTATAGTGATTGATGTAGCTATGATGTTTCTGTCAGAGAGCTGTGTGAAAGGTTGATATAGAAGCCTCCAGCCTAGGAGTATTTTGTTCCCTCCAGGCTTGGCTATGATGGGAAAATGAGTTAGACAATAATAATATATATGTGTGTCTGTGTATGTATATATATATTTAGCCACACATGTAGACTACAATATGCAAAGTCATATCCCTCTGTGTATTTCAGACGAAGATGTTTAAATATCCACAAGTTACAGTCTGCCTTAGAAAGCACTCAAATCATCTACTCTGTCTCAGTTAATCTGCTTCATTAAAACAACACTGAATTTTTTAATATTTATTTCATCATTCTTCTCCCTAGGAGTGAAGCAAAAGGTGATTCTGATGGGTTCCTTCCAACTCACCACATTTTATGATTTTAAGGTACATTTCATCCCACTGCCATGGGAAAATGTCCAGCCCTAGCACTGAAATGTATGGAAAACCTAAGTTCTCCTTATCCTTGTTTTTAGGACAGTACCAGAAGATACCTTCAAAATGACAACTCTGTATAACTGCTATACTTAACCTATCTTTAGAAGATTAGTTCATCTTGTGCTGGCTCACTGAAGCAAAATGGTCTTTCATGACTGTTCCATGACAAAGCCAAAGCTACTACTTCAAATTGGGACTCTCTTCTTTTAACAGGCACACAGGCCATCACCATTAAAGTTAAGCTTCCTTAAGTACCTGCTGAGATACTGTTTTATTGAAAATGACCCTGTTAAACCTTGGAATACAGACATCCACTACCTTTGCCTCATTATAGTTCATGAAACTTTTCATATGTAACTTATGACATCAGATCTCTTTCTTTATAAACTTTGAAAAGGATGGTTGGAATCAACAGCTAGAGTATGCAAATTCACTGAGTGGGAAGGTGAGGTTTGGGTATGTTGGGTTTTCTTGTTCCTGGTGTGGTGATGTTTGCTGGTTTTGGGGGTTTTTTTGTGTTTTGGTTTTTTTTGGTTGGTTGGTTGGTTGGTTGGTTTTTTGGTGTTTTTTTTAATGACTCATGGATCAGTACTCAAAGTCAGCTTTGGGTTACCTACCTATCATTTAGAACAATGTTGTGCTTTACTCTTGCAGTGCTCCAGAGTGCAGTAGAGTTTTTGGAACCTCACTGTCAAAACTACAGTCTCCTCTTGTTATGACCAGCACAGAAAATTATTAAACAGAGTTGTGCTTTGATTGATATGTTTTGCTTTGGTATGTTATTTTTTAAATGTTTATTGCTTTAACAGGTGGGGTTTTTTAAGGGACCTCTACTTTGCTCATCGACAGAGGGATGGGGGGGAATGAATGTCAGCACATCCGTCATTTCTTTTTACTGCTGCTCCACACATGACTAAAAAAGGCAAAACATTCCAGTTGTGCAGCCATGTAAACTAGGAAGGACTGTGCTGAAATTAAAGCAAACCATGACACATGTTATTTCTTGCTTTAACAAAAGGATGGACATCAAGTTATTACATACGAATGCCAGAAAATGCTACACTAACATGCAGTCCAAATTTACTAATTTTTTCTCTCTGACTTAAAAAGTAACTTAAAGGTAGTGCAATCTAATCTTTTGCAGGGCTAGTCCCTTGAATAGCTCAATGCTAGGATCCAGTTCCAGCCCTACATAGGAGTACACACAGGCACCAATAGGGGCAGGTTTGGGTCCTATTGAGTAGCAATCAGCCCTGGTGAATTACCCTTTCAGAAGGACCTTTCACTGATTCATTTAACTGCTTCTACATTATAGTCTTTGCAAGCACAAAACTCTTTCACTTCAAATAAGTCATGTCAGAAGTCTGAGCATCAGAAACAATGTATGAACAACTTGTTGGCATTGACCCCATATAACTAAAATGGTCTTAATTTTCAAAATATGATAAAGACTATCAGTGACACTAAATAACCTTTTTACTGACTACATTTGTTCATGTCCAAGATGAGGACTCCTCCATACTTCATGAAATCACTTATTTTTGCAAACTGAGCCTAGTACATTAACTTTAGATGAAAACAGCCCACACATTTAATACTTTAGATACTTAGGAGTAATAAAAGAGCATCACAAGGCAAATAGACTGCAATTTTTTTTTTCTTTCCAAAAAACTAATTTATCTGATTTTTCAGGGATAAAAAGAATCTTCTGGTGATTTTTATTATCAATATTTTGAACTCCAGTGTAATATAAACAGATGGTTTCTTTCACTTTACAACATCAAAGAAGTCAAATGATATCTAAACTGAGGGTATGCATTGCCTGAAAACTGAACTGTAGGTTGGAATGGAGAGCATGACAGCCTTAAGTACAATGCTGAAAGCAACAAAGTGGTTTCCTTCATATGTATGCACAACCTCTAACTAGAGAGATCTCAGCCTTTGTATTTTGTCAGTCTCCAGTGGCATTACTTTTCTTGGATTTGGAGTACTACCAGAAAAGTATAGTGGTTCAGCAGAATCAAACACTTACAGATATACAGACCTTTGTTTACCAGAGAGAAGACTAATTAGCATAAATTTAAACTGAAACTCAAATTGAAAACGTTTCTAATCTGAAGGTATTCTGTTCTACATGTACTTCAATCCAGTAGTTGCTAATGTGTCATGTGTCCAGTGTTCTGCATTTTTTCCCAAGTCACTGGTAACTTTATGCCCTTCATTCTTGTGGTATTGTTATTCATAAACTTTTCTTTGGTGGGTTGCTGTCATTTATAGTGTTTCTTCTCAGTTGCCAGAAGTCACACAGGGAGAAAATAAACAGAGAAACAGTGGGCTGCATTGTCTATGTATTGAATTATCCTCTAGTTTACTTAAGCTTTTCGTACATACTGACTCATCTTTCAGAATACAAGTGGGTTAGCAGAACCATCCTGTTAGCCAGTTTCTCATACACAGCTAATCTGTCTGGTTGGTGTCTTTTATAATCTCAGCTATAATTTGGGGAAACAGACATATTTTGCTTTTAACGTAGTTCAAAGGTTGTCTATTTGAAAAATACTTTGGCTTCCAAAATATTGAAAAGTTATTTTAAAATGCAAATAAAATCTAAATCAGATTAGCATTCCTATATTTGAGTTTGGGTTTATTTTAGGATTAAAGGATATTATCACACACCCTTTAAAGTGTCTGACATAGGTTGAAACAATGAAATTAAAGGTGATGATCTGTAACTCAAAATAAGAAGCATCAGGTTGAAACTCTGTCACAAAAGTCAGAAACCTCCTCATCAACACACAGGAAATGCAAAACCCTGAAAATGAGCTTCTAGATGGTCTGAAACAGTCATCTCCAGGGTAAGGTATTGCTATCCCTGGAATCATGAAAGGAGACCTCTTTTCCAGCTCACCTCTGCTCTCTCCCCACCACTGAAGCATGTACCAGCTCTCCATACTAGTCCAGCTACAATTACACTGAGGGATGTCAAAAAGAAAACTTCATTAAAAGCACTTCCCTCAGTGAAAAAGAATAGTTTATTAAAGGAATAGGCAGACCCCCTCAAAAGCTAAAGTGAAACAGTACTGGATGTTGTGTTGTCGACTTGTAGGGTACAATCTCCCTTTGTGGGGGACAGAAAGGCTCAGTTAAACAGGTCTTTTCTATATCTGAGTTTCTATGCAACTCTATTTAATGTCTATCATGATCTGCAGGCAACTGGCCACTCTCCATATGGCTGGTTGCCTTCTCTTCCTAGGGAACTAAAGAACACAGAGGGCATCTCAAATGACGAAGACACAGTATGAGACAATATCACAACAGAGTGTTTCTTTTTATAATTTAAATCAAGTAAGCAACTGGTTCACGCAGTGCAGAAACTCGATAAGACATCAAAGGTCTAATCCCCAAACCATAAAGCTAACTTGCTGACAATAACCACAGAGTTCTCTCTTACATTTATCACTGCCATCAGCTCCTTCAGAACAAAGTATTTGGGAAAGAAGGCAGGCAGCTGAGTCTGGGAGGCAGATTTTGCTTTTGTTAAACTGTTGATCTTAAAACAACATGCTGTTAAGTTTAAATACTGTCATATTTAAAAAGAGGAATCATGCTAAGAGCAAAAAGCTAAATAGTACACATTTGGAATACACAAGGGTTTAACAAGCCAGTCTAATGAGAAAAAAACACTTTCCATAGGGACACAAGAACCTCAAACCATTGGCAGCTCTATTTCCTCCCAGCTTTGGGGTTTTATGGAACTCTTATAAGTTTGTTTGTACGTAGGGCAAAAACATTTTTCCTTTAATTTAAACCATTGTTTTCCAAGGAAAAAAGTCATTAGGAAGCCATTTATTTCTAATTATTATGAGGGCTTTTTCAAAACAAAACCCCCTTGAATATGAAAAACAAAATTCTGTGTTTATCTAGTAGTGGATAGAAGGGGTCAACAAATCATGATCCAAATCAGACACTTTACAAGAACAAACCAGAATTTTTCAAAGTTCTGTGTCCCATTTCAAGTGGTCTCTGCTTTCTTTGTATTAGACCTCATGTTCCTGGTTATTCTTTACCTTCTATACACCAGTTGGTCACCAGCTTCTAAATGTGTCCTAAATGATTACCCAACAGTCCCAGGAAACATGCAAGAATCACTGTACTAGCACTACAACCCATTAGTCCCTTTACACTGTGGATCTGCATGTGTGACATTTCTTGACAGCATAAGGAATTCTTCAGGATCATAAATCCAATGGAGAAGAGTTTCTATTTGAGTTCAGTGAGTAAGGACCCCACAAACAGTTGGCACAGTACCAAAAAAATCCCCGAAGAGGCTGTAATGACAGTCACACATACTGTAGCAGATGAAGAAACAATAGAAGAGACTACTTCTGCACTTCAGAAGTAGTGCTGTTTCTAAACATAGTGGAGCTGAGAACACACAGAATAAGATTATAACAATAAATTGAGAACTTTTTATAATAAAAATCACCTATATCACAGATTTTGTTGAGGTAGATTTTATTTTTTTTAATGAGATTCAATCAGGACTAATTTTTACACACTTAAGGAAGACTAGACACTCTATATTAGTGATAAGAAAACACATACAAGTACTTTGAAAATACAACAGACAAAAACCCACAGACCTCCAAAGAACAGGTATGTAATTTTAATCAGATTTTCTCTCACTGCACGAAGTGGAAAACTTACAGCCCAGCATGTTTCAGCTCTCACCAAGAACTTACATAAACATCATATTTCTACAGCCCAAGAGTGAAGATTTCTGCAGTCCAAAGTCTCTGATGCAATATTTTATATTTGTGGCTTCTAGTCATACTTGAAAAAAAATCAGAGAATCTTATCCTCTCAGATTATTTTTGTTGGAAACCTATAATTACACCACGTTACAGGTACTGGTTTTATGCCGTGGAAATGACCAACAAAGTACAGACAGAGGTGGCACCTATGAAATATTTCCCTATTTCACTGTGGAAAATAGCCGCCAGATATGGTTTTGCATGGATTATAGCATTTGGAAGAATATTTAACTAAGCCCATTCCCTTCTAACAGGTAGACCCATCCCACCAACTCCTCATTCTCTTCCTCCCATGTTACAAGTTGTTGTCTTTCTTGCTGTGTGGACCTGGATTCTGCAAAGCTTATTTGGTCTCTTGGTGCTTGTGAGGTCAAACAGAGCAACCACAGCCACAGTTTTATTTCTGTGGTTTGTGTAGTGGCCTGGAAAGTCACTCACATGGCTAATTTTGCCCAAATTTCATTGACATGGGAGGTAGAAAAGAAATAGTGAAGCCATGTTAGAAAACAAACAAACAAACAAACAATAAACAAACAAAAACCAAACAAAAAAAACTTAATCTTTGCTCCCTGTCCTCTGCCTCACAGGGAAGAAGAGTATATTCCACAGCAGATGTTGTGGGATTCTTATCTCCCTTTGTGTTGTTGCCCAAGGAAAAGGAGCATTAGGTGACTGGATTAAGGGCAATTGTTATTCCCCATCCCCCTTTGCAGGGAGACCCTGGCCAGCCACCTAAGGAGAATTACAAGCTGCCCACAACAGGCTACTGATGCTCTCTATGGACAGTGTCTGACCATATGAAAAGCAATCTGGATAACTATGACGAATGCCAGTGCAAATATATTCTGCCACGAATATGGTTTGACTGAGATGAGCAAGGGTATTTTTCAGACACCATGGAAAACATAGCTAAGTGTTGAACTGTTTAGAAAACAGAAGAGCAAAGGTTTTATGTATATTCAGTGTGCCCATATTTACTACTGGAGAGGTCTTCTCTTTAAGGTGCAGGCTTGGGGACATAAAATATTTTTCCTGTATTAGACCTAGAACAGATTGCCTTTGTTACGTGGACTAAGTTATCTTTCTGTCCTTGCACAGTCTGCCACTTGACCTGATGGATGTCATCTACTAGGCTTGTATCCCTAGTCACCTTTTACAGCACCTGAGGGCCAGGCCACTGTTAATTAAAGTTTCCTGAGGTCCATCATTACTGCAACGTACACCACAGTTCCACTCACAGCATATTCAGAGTAGCAGCAACAGCTGACCCTGACACATCTCCCATAGGTTTGTTATCACTGACTTGGATTCAGGTTCACAGGTAGAAACGTATGTTCTGCTCTGAAGTTGACTGACAGGAAGAGATGCCAAAGTACCACAGATTGCTGATGCAAATGACTCCAAATGCTTTGTGGCATTTTCCCATTATTGAAACAACCCAAGAAACTGGCTACACCTTTAAATAATTTTTTGGATTTTAGAAAGCTTAAAATCTAAGTCCTCTACAGCTGCAGTTGATACCCAAATATACATTCTCCTCACAACTTGCCATTAGAGAGAAATTCTACTGGCATCAGTTTACAGACAGTGAATATAGTCACAGAGATGGGATGACTTGTTCAAAGTCACAGAGGAAGTCTGTGGCAATGCTGGAAATTAAACACAGGACTCATTCTTGCTTTTTAACCACGTGTCATCCTTCCAAATGTTCTTTCCTACAAAAGATTTAGTCATGGGTGAAATAGGCCCAGTTCATTAACAGTGATAGGACATAGCAAGAGAAACGGTATGAATCCTTCAGAACTGGCATGTGAATTTTCCTGTTAAAAACATTTGAGGATGTTTTGTAAACTAAATTATGGCCTTGTATCCATCTTCACTGAAGGTCATTTTTAATGCAATCTAGGATGATGATCCAAAGAAAAAGCATGGGCTGAGCTGTCTTGGCTCAGCACACTATTAGTTCTCTCAACAGTGTGGTACTGATTGGGTTTTTTTGCTCTTTCAGAGCAAGCACTGAATCAAGGCTCTCACACAGTTCTCCACCACATCTGAACCTAGACAAGTAGAAGACAGTAATACATTTAGTTTGTAAGAGGTGTATGACTTCCATAATAAATAACCATGTCTCCCTAGAAATCAAGGCAGTATTTGTAGTCAGATTTCACTCAACAAGTCCTTTTATCTCTTGGAGCTTCTTTAGACCTTACCCAACAAAAATCAGACTATCATTACTTGTCTTTGAAAAGCATTTCCTAAACCATGAATGAAAAATGCAGTAAGAGCAAAACATTAAATAAGTGCCAAAGCCACAAGAACAGGCTCTAAACAAAGCCACAGACTTGACTTTCACTTTAGTTCTCTTGGGCTTATTTATTGCTGAGCATTAACTACTTGTATTTTCTGTGTCAGCTTAGCATAGTGTTTTATTTAGTTACAGAGAGATTTTAGCTTTAGGAGCACCTGAGTTTCCAGATACATCTTTATGTAGCTGTTAGACATACAGAAACAATGACAGCACTGTTAATATATCCATCAAAACACAGAATAGATGTGATACATTAATGTTTCTATAGCAAACTGACACTGTTAAGGCAAAGGTATATTTTTCAAGGTTTTCCTACACAGATTTCCTTACCACCAATTTGTTTAAAAGCTGCACCATAGTGCTACTCTACAGCAATATTTCAACCAAATTCCAAACTTACCCAAGAAAAATAGAAAATACTCCAACCAAAAAGGATATATTCTTTAAGAAGGTTTCCATACCTAAACATCTCAATATTTGCTTCTCACAACTGGAAAAGCAGAATGCATTGGCATGACAAGGAGTTGATATCATGATTCATCTGCTGCACACCATGTTTTTAATATCACAGTAGCTGGGAGATAAAATAAATGACAGTGGAAAGTCTTGACACAGATTAGGCAAGATGTAGGTCTGTTAGCTGTTTTTAGAGGAATGAAGCTGTAAATTGACTAAACTCTTTGCCCTCCTTGCACTTAAATTTTTATTATGGAAACTGGACTGTGCTTGAAGTTGAAAACGTTTTGTTTCCGTAAAATATTGTTGAATCACAAGAGGATCCAAGCTAACTAAATATGGAGCAAGACATGTTTTTGTATACCAGCCCAAAATATTCTGTCACTGATTCACTGGTAACTTATGACTGGTTTGGATATCTTAACCAACCATCATTGGTTTTGGGAGGTGAAATGACATGAGTCAACGGTAATTAATATGATAAAGAACAGATCACTCTTATTGCTTAAGTCAGTCCAGTCAAAGCTTTGCTTTTTGCAACAATGTTCCAGTACTAATCTTTCAGAAAAGGCAAGTCCAAAAGCCATAGCAAGTTCCATTTATCATACAATTTGTCTCTAGCTCAAAAGCATAATAGCCTTGTGCAGATGGAAATGAAACATAATACTATGTTTTCATGTGCACAGAATAACCAAAGAAACAACAGACAAATGTGGCATTTTTTCATATGGTAAACGTGTTGCATACACAGCTTCATAAATTATTGCTGCCCATTGCTAAACATTCTTCTTACTCCTTCCTATTTCTAAGTCTAACAATCATGTCAATAAAGAGATATTCCAAGATCTTTCAGCACAGCTGCCATAACCCTGCACAGAAATCCAACAAAGATCTTGTTGTTTGGTCATAGTAATGTCACACACACAAAATGCTAGAACAAGCACTGCAAGTGACAGAAACTATTTAAAAATAGAGAAAAACCGTATGAACAAATTTAACCAGTGAATTTTAAGACTATATGTAACAATTCTTGCAGAAGTAGTACAGAAAAATGTCAGGTTTTATGATAAATCTTGAGCGCTGGATAAAGGAGAAGGTGACCTGGAGCAGACAATAGAAAGGAGATGGAGTCTAGAAGTTATCTAGTGTTAAGCATATATAAAACTCCAGTAGAGGGAGAGTGAGTTGTAAGTGGAGAAAACTTGATTTTCAGCAATGAAGAGTCTCATTTAAATGTTTAAGTTTCAACTTGGACTGCCTCAGTTGTCAGTGTGAGAGAATATACAGTTATCAAACTATAAAAGTGCCTAGCTTTAAAGTTTTGGGGTTATACAAGTTTCCCCAATAACCATGTAGGTTGACTTTTACCTTTGAGTTTTCCCCAGTTCTACTCTCCTTTTGTTTACATGTAATATATAAGCTGAACAGTTTTTATATAAAGTTGTGTTCTGATACAGTTTGATCAGGTTATCAACTTGAGTTTCTTAGAATCCTAGAATGCCCTGAGTTGGAAGAGACACACATGGATCATCAAGTCTAATTCCTGGCCCTGTACAGGACCAACCCCCAGAGTCACGTCATGTGCCTGAGTATCATCTAAACACTTCTTGAACTCTGTCAGGTTTGGTTCTGTGACCACTGCCCTGGAGACCCTCCTCCAACCACCTTCTGGGTGAAGAAATTTTTTCAAATATCCAACCTGAACCTCCCCTGGTGCAACTTCAGGGCATTTTCTCAGGTCCTATCACTGGTCACCACAGAGAAGAGATCAGTGCCTTTCCCTCCTCTTCCCTTCACGAGGAAGTTGTAACTGCAATGAGGTCTCCCCTCAGTCTCCTCCAGGCTGAACAGACCCAGTGACCTCAGCCATTCCTCATACGACTTCCCCTCAAGGCCCTTCACCATATTCATAGCCCTCCTTTGGACGCTTTCAGGCACCTTTGTAATCTTCTTATATTGTGGTGCCAATCCACCTCTGATGAATCATTTATGATGTATTGTGGATATCAAAAAACTAGTGCTAAAACAGACTTGCTTTTCCTGTGCTATCTGTTTAAGTTGCTCTTAAAAGACTGAAAGCACTGATAACTGTAACAAAATTCACCTATGTTCTCAAGAGGCTTTAGCTAGACATGTATTTTTGTACATAAAAAGAAGATCCCCACTGTTCATTCAGGGATTTACACTCATTGCAAACTTTGAAATACTGATGTTCTCAAGGGGAGGCAGTCTACTATTGTTCATCTTTGCCTACCTCGAAGTCACAAACTTGAGTGGCAACTTAAAAGAAAGTGCCAAGATTCCTTAGCCAAGAGCTTGTACTGTGCTGAAGGAGATCTTCTAGATCTAATCACCTTATTCCACTCTATTTTATTACTTGCCCAAAGGTATCTGAAGTATCAGTTCCTTCTATCTGATAGAATAAGCAATACGACATTTCATGGGACTCACTGTTTTCTCTCTTGCTCCCTTAGTGGATGATGTTTTCATGCTAAGCATTACTGAACTGGTATCTGCATGGATCTTACCCTTGACTGACCCTGACTGATATTATTCTTGGCTAGAAGAGGCAAGAATGAACAACTCCCAATGAGAAGTCTGACCATCTTCCTCCAGGGGAAGATTGCAGCTGTGGAGAGACCACATATCATCTTTGGAAAGTAAAAATCTGTAAGGAAGTTTCTCAGTGCTGGCAGAATATGGTGGAAGTCAGACCACTTTCACTAGCACAAGTAAGTCCCCTTCTTTGATGAAACAGAAAAAAAAATTGCATCCAAATAAAGCTACAGGTAAAGGAATGGTAATTTATTTTCATCAAGTCTGAAGCTAAAAACAAAGATTAGATCCAGAAAGCCTGGAAAACTACACAGAAACACTCAACAAAAGGGTTTTGCAGCAATGCTTCCTGGAGTTCCTGTCACTGGCCAGGACAAGGAATACCACAAGAACAGCCACAGTTTAATCTGAAACTAGATATGCATGCAAGAATAATGAAGATGGAGGGGACTGACACACACAAAAACACAGGACTTTTGCAAGCTCTATCCAGCCTAAAGCAAGTCTTAGGTTTCTTTACAACTCAAGTTCAGCTGAAACGTTCATGTAATTCAACAGGGAAAGCTGGAGTGGAAATCAACACTTGATCCAGATTTTATATTCTCTTTACTTCAAATACTTGCACACTGTTGGTCACTAATAGCTGATGAGTGATGGCCTCATAGGTGAGAGGTAAAAAACACAATGGCAAATCCAGTGACCTGGTAGCATGAAGCAGGACATGGCTACAAAATGTGTGAAGAGAATGCACTGGTTATAGCAGAGCCTGGAAGAAATCAATGAGGTGGGAGAAAGATGGCAACAAGGATGCAGCAATGGCACTGAGCTGAAAAAAAAAAATAGGTCTCAAATGTCCATTGTAGAGAGCTGCCATTCCACTCCATTTGTATTTTGTGTTTGCTAGCACATCTGCATCTTGTTCTTGCACATGCAAAGACTTGTACACAGTTTCTTCCCAAAGTACATGTAATGAATACATGTAATTTCTATATTATTAGCATAAAGAGACATTATACGGACAGCACAGACCTTTCCTTACACATCAACTACTGGCACCAGTTTCACTGACTTTAGCAAAGTTACTCCTGATTTACATCTGTGCAAAAATAAGTCCAATGTGCTCAAGAAAATACTCTACACAGCTGGGAGAGTTTAGAAACATGAAATAGATGTTTGTAACACCATGTGATTAAAGTAAAACCCAAGCCACAGAGTTTAGAACTGAATCCAAATCCTCCTCAAGTTTGGTGTGTTTTATATCCAAGATTTTGATTCAAACCCTTGTCTATATAATTGCAGCAATTCATAATTTGCTGTGATTTTAACTAATATATCATGCCGAATACATGGGCACCCACTTTGGATTTTAAAGGTTTTGTGGTAACTGGTAAATTAAGTTGTGGAACATGAACAGTAATGAGTACTAGTCTAAAAGAGAAACATGGAAAATAAACACGTTAACATGCAAGTGCCAACTTAATTTTCCATTGAAATTATAAATTCCATTGTCCATAACTCAGATGTGAACATGTATTTGCCATGTTAACAAATACCCAATCATTAGAACTCACTCCAGAATTAACCTGTAGGAACACCTATAAGAGAACCTAACCATTTCCAGCATTAAAAAAAAAAAAAGTTATGGTTCTAAAACCAGTTTTTGCTTAAAGTTATAACTCTGTTACTAAGAAGATTATCTATCAACCTTAGCTGTTTCCTTGCTCAAATATTTGTGGGAGCTATTGAACTCTTGTTAATATCGTTAGCAGCAGTAATCCCATTTCCTTAACTAGGACAATTAATTGAATCCTTACACATTAGAAAGCAGAACTTATCTATTCTGAAAACACTTATAAGGCAAGCAAACTTTACAGAAAGTAATAAATAAAGTACCTTTCTCATTTAAGCAATATGCCTTAATTTCAAGCAAAGGCAAAGAACTAATAACTTGAAGCTGAAGTTAGAAAAATTCAAAATACAAACTACTTTTATTTTTAAAAGCTGAATCTTATTTATCAGATGGATTTATATACTCTTTGGTATGAATAAGAACAGGACTGGACCACCTGTGAGTATGCTCATGCTTAATACATCTCTAACAGACTAAACTTTTTCTTCATTTCAGTGTTCATTCTTTATATACTGAAACTGGTTGTATAAGACATAATTAAGCCAGTAATAAAATTAAACCATCTTCCCACTCTTGAGAATCAGTATCCAAACCAAATTATGTCAGCTATGCAGTTAGTTTGGGAAAAAGGTTTCTTTCCTAGAGTCTAGGCCAATAATTTCAAGTTTGAGAAAGTGCTTTCAAATTAAGTTAAAGGTCTACTGACTCCAGCCACAGATGTTTTCTCTCAGAGGTGGTATATGCTGCCAACTGAGTTGACAATTCTGAAATATTGGGAATATGCAGATTAAGCCTTCATTTCCTCTTTCACTCTGAGCTATCACAACCCAGTAATTTGAAGTTTTCAAAGTACTGGTGACACAGCTTCAGATTCTCCAGCAGGCTGTACTGAAGAACTAAAATCCAAAATTGAAGGTCTATGCCATATGTTAATACTTACCATTACTAGACGTCAACCTTTTCCTCAACACAGTATTTTCACAATTAATCAATATTTTATCTTTTCCCAATGTCAGAATATCCTGCCTACTTCCTCCCACTCAGCTGCTTTCAGAATTCTATAGATTTTGCTTGGGTAACAAAAAGAAGTGTCTGGGGGTACAACAGCAACCTTCAAAGCAGATCCCTAGCAATATATCACACAAACAAACAGCAGCACTTATAAGGACATGAACTGATTTTCTCATCCTCACTTGAATGATCTTCTAGAACAAAACTACATGTTTTAGTTAAAAACAAGAACTGATGTACCTCTTGCTGTCATCTCAGTACAAAACATGGAGAGGGTCAACAGAAATATGGTTTCTTGAGTCTCCACATCAACAGTGGCACCATTCATCAAAAGAATATTACCAAAACCATACTTGTGTCCAAACATCCATAAATTAACTCCACTGCTTCAGAGTGATCCACACTGCAACACTTGTCACAGCTTCTGTAGCAACAAAGTTCATGCCTTCACAAGAAGGAAAAACTGTTCTGGTGTTTTTGTTTAATTGGGGAATTTTGATACATCAGTCTGTTTATGTGTATATCCTTATTCTTATCTAACTGTTTAGAATTAGCTTACATGGGAAATCAGATGTTTGTTGGTAGTTTTGTGGGTTTGGGCATTGTTTCTTTTCTTTATACAAACAATGTGCCCAGCAACAGCCACCTTTTTGAGTAACTCAAAAAAACTCTGAGGCTGGAAAGATTTGGGGTTAGAACTATTTCAGTTAAAGAGTATCTGACTAAAGGTCACACTGCCAAGGAAGTGCATGAGAAATTTGCCTTACTACTGCTGATACTGTGATTCTTACATTAAATACAAGAAAAACATGCAAAGTTACATTTATAGAAACAAATTATATTATTTCACTGACTCAGTACACTGTGGTTCAGTCCCAGGAAAGAACATATGGGAGTAAGGAGGGGTAATGTTTTAGCTGAAGAGTGAGTAAAGTTCATTAAACTGAATTATTAGTATCTTTCTTGCATCTGGTAACTAGGAAGTAGGAAGTAACCTTTTTTCCATTAGACAGGAGCGGGAAAATTTACCTAAATTTGATTCACAGCTGCAAGTAACACTTATAGCTTCATTAAAAACTTCAAGTCAATACTGCAAAAAAGGGGGAAAATGTCAACTGTTTCCAAGACCAGGTGTCCATTTGTCAGCCCAGCTATATCTTAAGAGAATACACACAGATAAAGTACAGGCTTCTGGAACTAGTTGATTTTGATTTTTCTTATCTCTGGCTGGTTGGAATTTTCTTTCTACATTTAAGGGTGATAAGCATTCATTATGAAAACCCAAGCATGCCTGCAATCATTCTTCTCTCCGGCACAGAGAGGAGACTCTTAACTTCTTTTGTGTGAATAAAGCTACAGTGATGAATTGACACACTAACAGTAACTGGGTGAATGAAAATTTCTGTGGTCTTTTATTGTGGCTCAGAGGACCAGGGAAATGGAGTCCCAGCTATGTCTGTGTCTGACATGCACAAAACAATTTTTCCAGAACTGTCACTGTACCATCTACAAAAACACAACTGTGAAGTGGAATAGTCCATCTGTGATACCCTGCACAGAGAAGAGTTTTATACACCACAGCTGCCTGTTATACTTGGCAAATCCACCTCTATCTATCATATTGGTTATTTTTCACTAGACAAGGTAACTTGTGCAAGTCAAAGATTTTAATACACGGGAAAATAATTTTCCAAATAACTGATTAATTTCAGCCTGTCTTTCAATTCTGTTTTTTGGACTCTGCAAGAAATCATTGTAAACTACCATTAGCATATGCAGCTTTTTCTTGCAAGTTATACAATTTACATTAGTGGTACTTAAAATGCTCAGGTCCAGAAGGCTACTTTCCTCTAAGAAGCTGATAATCTTCCCCACACATATTGTCTCAATGGAAATATACCTACCTACAGGTTACAGTTAGACTAATTTGCAGCTTATGTTTCAAACTCATTTGACCCCTTAAAAAGTAAATAATTAGCTAGATTGATCAGGAAATTCATGGGCCATATTAATTGGGACAAAAAAAAAAGTTAAACAAACATCCCTTTTCCAGCATGGTAACTCAAGGACATTTCCTTACAAGATTAGAACATGAAAGTTGCCAGGTAAGATTGGTGTCCAAGGTTTTTTGGCCCAGCGAATGGTTACTTGTTATATTTAACAGAGAAAAGCACTAGCAATACACAGTGCACATGCAGAAAACCAGACCTGAACACAATGAATTATGCATCATTTCACTCCAAGACCGAAATCTTCTCTGAACTGTAGATCCAACACAGAAAAGCATCCCCATCTACACTTGACTGAACTACAAACATAAAAAAATTCTCTTTGTCTTTATTTTGTAATTTGTTATTTCTAAGATCCAGGCAGGACCTGGGATTTTTATTAACTGTAAGCCTACCCAGGGAAACTGAAAATTACTTAAACTCTATTACAGCATTTCAGATGGTGTGTTGTAGTGAAGGTAATAGACTTTGTCTTCTCCACAGACACTCCCTTGTCGTGGGGGAGAAGCTTGTGTGCCCTTATGAGGTTGTGAGCTGTGCTGGAGGTGGTTTATATTTCCTCATGTTATCTAAGGTACATATCCAAAAGCTTTTATTACAACAGTAAAATAAAAGATTGAGGGTTTGAGAGGCATATGGGGGCTGGCATTCAGCAGAATTCCCCAGATTTCCCTGTTGGGAGATGTGTTGCAAATTAATTGATATAGGATGCTGCAGTATTCCATAAATACCTGCATAACCTAAATACACAGTAGCAGTGCAAGTTAAGAATATTGGCACTGTGTCTGCATAAATTTTGAATGAACTAACAAGAACATACACAGGGCATATATGGCTTGAGAAGTAACTCCTCCTTTTTCCATTGTTTCTCTTATGTGGTTCAGAGAGCATCTTTTCAACATTCTTCCCATGCTCCTCTTCCCACCATTCCCAGAAATGTGGGTGACATTTAGTTCTCCAACCATGAACTTGTGGAAATCACACAGCACTAGTGCAGGAAGATTCCTTTTTCTGAGATCAACCACAGAGCTCTGAGCACCAAGGTTATGTTAAGGTATGCAACCTGGTATCAAATTCAACCTAAAATTCAGTTCTTGTAAGAGTTCACCACCATGAAAGATTTTCCTGGGAGTTGCTTAAATTGAGTGACACAACCTACCTATAATAAACCCTCTCCTCCAGCCCACTGTTCCCCCTGAGGGAAGACTACATGGGCAGCTGAGCTTTACCTTCAGATTAATTCAAACCAAGAAGACAAGTTTGAAGGATTTCAATTTCCTCTGGAGAAATCCTCAGTTGTTCCTGCCAAACAGCTACAGGTTTCTGCTGCCTCTAGGCCAAAACAACTTGACAGAAGCAATTAGCTTGGAAGTGTCTAGGAAGATGGAATGTTTCTCAGTACTCCTTTCCAAGGCATTCATGTCTCCCCCATGTCCCACAAGCAGGGTTACAACAGCTCCCTCTACCATGAAAAAAACAGACCAACAAACACAGTTTATCAGGATACTTGACACTGTTGCTACCATCAAAGGAAAACACAAACCAGCCCACAACAGCACTTCTAGGATTTTCACAGTTCACAACCTCACACTTGAATGCCTTAATTCACACAAAGATCTTTGCCCTGAAAACACTAGATGTGAACTGAACAGGGCACAGACATTGCTTCAGTGGTCAGGCAAAGGGAGCTGCCCCTTCTGAGATGTCACTGCTCAAACAACTACTCAATGCTAGTGTAGTAATAGCAGCAAAGAAGGGACTGAACTCTTCAAAATTGACATTCTCCTCTGGGCGACTGCTGCACAGTAAAGGGACTGAAAGACACTGGCTGGCACCATCAAAAGAGTTTAATTCCCAGACAGGATATCAATCTGTATTTTCAAGACTCCTGAAGTATGAAAACATAAAGCTTTTTTGACCTTCCCTGTTGGTACCTTGAGCTGATGAATTAAACTGTTTCCTAAATTATGGTTTGTTAGTGTTGTGCAACAGATCATAGATGGCATCTACAAAAGGCATAAAAAGTATTTAAGGAATAGGAAGCTACTACTCTTCAGAGTGCAGTACCCAGGTTGTCTTCAGATCTGGCAAGGAGGGAATGTTCTCCTTTCCCATCAGGCAAAGAATTATTTTAAAGTCACTTATAGAATAACCGTCATTTAGGAATGGTCTCCTTGATTTTGTTTCTAGCCCAAACACTTAGTTCAAACCAGAACATATCAAATATCTCCTTGATTGTTTAAGTAGCAAGCATTACACAGTGTTGTTGGCACCAAAAGAAGCTATTCCATTAGCAGATATAAGCTACTAGTCACAGAGAAACAACTCATTGAAAGCCTACCTGAGAAATGCCAGTCTGTTCTCTCGGCAGTAGCACTGTGAAAAACACCAAGAGCCAATGCCCCACACAGTATTTAGGCAAATGTACATTGATAGTCTAGACCCTTCCCTACACCTCAGTTCTATCAACAGCTCGTTCAGGCCCTTTCCAGGCAAATGGATCAGATTCCCTGATACCACCAGTTATAGAAAGGCCAGGGAGAGAGCTAACTAAATGCACAGCTGAGCTGCAGTAGATCGCCATTAAACAGCACAAATGGAAAACAGGGCTTATTCCTCCATTGCCCCATGAAATCCGTATCATCAGTCCATTTGATGTGCTACTCAGAAGTTTAATTTGGTTAAAAAGTATTCTTCTGACTACATTGTGCCAAAAACCAAGACTTATGGCAATGAGGTGACAAAATCCACCACTTACAGAGAATCTCAGTGAGGAACTGGATGGATCACTCAACATTAACACGTTTATTGTGATGGCAGATAGGACTTCCTGGTGCAATTTCTCTGCCACATATACTCCTAGTAAGTATATGGGTACAAGTAAGTATATGTATTAGTATATGTGTATAAATATATACTCCTAGTAAGTAGCTTCTGTATAAATTTTTAATCACTTAATGAGTTAATGCCTATCCTGAACAAAGATATCAAGGGAACTCAGACAAGCCTTCCACCCCAAAAACAAGCAGTTACCAATGAAAATTTCCAAGACAACTGCAATATTGTAAAATTCTTCCGATATTTTTATTTTATTAATTTGAGTTGATCAAAGCTATTCATTATGAATGCAAAATCATCTCCAAATCCTATAACTGAGTTTGGTTTAGTGTCCATCCTTATGACCAGATATAACAGTAACATAAATTACTTTGCAAGTGCTTTCAGGGTACAGGTTTCTCCTAAAGTCCATAAAAAATTCTTGATATGGTAAAGTAAGAATGTGAAAGTAAAAATATAATTTCTGTTACAGCAAGAAATGAGAAATTGAGAGTTATTTCCTTTTTCTTTTCTCAGAGAAGAGAAAACGTCTTTTAGAGTTTTCTTGTTGTCTCCGAAAAGCTGACGCTGGCAAGCGTCTTTAGTTTCATAACTGCAAATACAAGGCACGATATTTGATCTTTCATCAACATGAGATCAGTTCTTGTGGTTCAGAGCTATTTTTGACCAGACCTCGTAATATAATAGAAACTGATTTCACTAAAGCATTTCTGTTCCGAACATTCAAAGGCAAACCACGTCTGCTAGTTACCTGCAACCTGTTTATTCAGTTTAGGCTTCTGAAATTTTAAAACAGTGAAAAATGTATCTGACAATCATAAGCAGCATAATCTATGGCATCGCTGCACTGCCTGGTAGAGAACTGTACTGTCACATTAGTGTTGATGTAGGTGGTATGTTTACTCAAAATTTCATGGCTCTGAAAGCTGCAGTAGCTTGGGCACTGTGCCACGATAACATGGTTACACTGAGCATGTGGTCTCCTACAATCAGGAGTGTTTGGTCAATACTTAGTTGTGCAGTGGAGAAATAGTTCCAAAACACCCATCCTGCTTCCTTCACCTGTATACATGTACACCAGCAAGCACATAGACATGGATATGTCCCACGGCAACTTCCGTCAGTGGCAGCCTACCCATTCTCCCACGAGGGTCACTTGTACTTCTTGGTTTATATGGCATGGAATGCGGGGAAAGTCACATTGTGGAAAACAATTTTTTTAATTTCTTGTAAGAGGTTGCTCCTCACAAACAAGGAGATTGTGGATGTGGGAACTTTATCTGCATGCTAGCTGTCATGTCAGATATATTAACATGAGTTGTCAACAGTCTGGTTACTGGTGTCTTGCAAAAAGTAGTCAATATGATGTGGGAACCTCCAAAGCCTAGACATACTGGGTGATTACTGTAAGACTGCAGGACACACATTGCTTCCAGTCTGTCTGAAACAGTACCCTATACAGAGTGCTACGTTTTCCTGTAGTTTTCCCCAGATTCTCCCTTCAGTCTTTTCATGACTTGGGGGATGATGAAATCCTTAGGTTTCGTATCAGGCTAGCTTCTTTTTTAATTCTCCTTCTCCAAGGGAAAAACCCTCATTCACAAATAGCAAAGCAACTTCAGCATCGCATATGTGATCAAATCATAGGTATTTGTATTTCATAGCAATTTCAAGCTGTAAAACCTGTACTATACAAAGGACAATGTTATACAAAATCAACTACAATGCAGAGGTGGTTTACTGGAACTCTTTTGGAGCCAGCAGCCAACATAGTTTTTGTCCTGTAAATCTGGAAACAAAATCTTGGTCTGTGCTTGCCTTAAGTTGGTTTCTGTAACCTTTCCCAGATCAAAAATCTGATTGCTAGGATTTTTCATCAAAAGAATCAAGTTATAGATTATATAGAATTCTTTAGGGTGTATTCTGAATTTTAGCATTTAAACATAATGTTGTTTATGTACAGGTTCTGTGACTATGGCCTTCATAAAGGTTTGGCTGTCTGGGCTCATCGTCAATGGAAAGATAGCACAGCCCATAGGTAGTCCCTCTTCCCTGGTGTCCCTGCGGAGAGGCTCCGATGCAGTGCTGGAGAGGAGACAACCCAGCTGGGGCTTTTCCTCACCCATGCAATCTGCTTTAGAGCTAAAACCTTGCTACTTGGCCTCTGCCTGATCCACTACCCCTGCCACATTCAATCTTCACTATGGGCTCTGTACCTCCAGACCCAGACCCCAAAGTACAGGTGACTTCCCAGCTTAACAACAGCCTGTACCCAGGGAGGTGCCTGATGCCTGGGCTGGAGATGTCCAGGAGATGTCCAGACTCCCACACCTACCCTGCTCCTGGCTGGGGGATGGAACCAGCTCTGCCTGCCTAGAGGGAACTCCCACTGTTTCAACTCCCTAGTCCTCACAGCACCTGACACTCTAGTGTAGACTTCTTGCCTGTTACATTACATATTTTACCATATTAAGAGGTAGTTGTAGTGGTTCAAGTAGAAAGGAATTGGTCCCTTGAGAGGGATGTGTAATGATTTTCTTTGGCCTGAGGAAGGAGAATTCATTTTAAATTGAATAATATGAGGGGAAAAAAAGTCTTACATGTGCTAATTTGTTGGATTCAATTGTGTTTAGACTGGGTTGTAGGGATGTTTGAACACTGGGTAATTAGGGTAATTGGAGAAGACAGCTGGACTGTTTTGACACTAAAGATTTTGATATGGGTAAGGTCACTGTGACACTAAGATTATACAAGTGATAAAAATGTAAAGGAACTATGCTTGTCCATTGATAAAAAGCAATTTTCTATATAACACCAAAGATACCATTAAAAATATGTAAATTAAATAGCTCGGGATTTTTCAAAGGCATGTGTGAAAAATGATCTTTTGGGAGATATCCCCGTAATCACATCTTTAAACTTCTATAGAAGATCTTATCTGCCATGTAAAGAAGAGTATGAGTACGAAACAGAAAAAAAAAATCTGCTATAATGAAAGCAACAACTTTATATGTGTTTGTCTTTGATGATAGTTACATAAGGACATTTTTTTCCTGTTTCTCCAGGAGTAAATCTGCAGCCTTCTGCAGCATTTTAATACACCTGTTCAGAAACAAATTTAGCAAAAGTAACAACTTGACCTGTCTTATCTCAGTCTCTTCTCAATAAGGATTCAAAATTCAAATATCAATTTTGTCCGTACTTCAGATGTACCTAAGCAATTTTCCTTCATTGGCATGACAATTAAGTAGTATTCATCATGCCTTCAATTGTTTTATGAATAGAGTCTGGTTTTATAAGCTATTTCAAAGTTAAAAAATATTCTGTAAATTCTGCAAAATCTTTCAATATTTTTGCTACTCTGTATTAAAATTACAGTTTTATGAACAGAGAGACTGATACATTGTTTTTAAAACTAGTCACATCTTTGATACACATCAAATTTTTCATCAGAAATTGAAATATTCTCATATCAAAAATCATAGAAGAAATCAAAAGAAGAAAGGGTAATTAAAGAAAGGCAACAATGAGTACTTCTATATTTTCTTCAATACTGAAATAAGATGGCGTGATCATTAGCAGGAAGCTAAGTCAGAGAGGTTGAAGAGTCTGCTAATTTTGCAGAATACCTTTCAAGTTAGAAAAGGTACATAGAAGTAGAATCAGTTCAGTAAACTTTAAAAACTCTATTAACTGCTGTTTAGCAGATATCCTCTTATTGATACATCACAAAACTGTAACTATAGTAACCTGTAATTACATCTTTGTTAAGTTGTGCATGAAATACTATAGCTGCTTGAAGTTACTTCCAACCAAAAACCCCCTTTACTTAAAAATTTCTGGATTTCCTGCTTTTTTATCTTCTGTCAGCTCGTTTAGGAAACAAAACTCTTTTGCATTACTACACATCTCTAGAATACAATGCAATCACTGCTTCTCCATAACTTTAAAAATATTTGCATTATAAACACAGGATTTCAATAAAATCCCCAAAGTTCAGAGAAAACTTTCAAACAGAAGAGATGTTTGTTAAGAAATGTTCTCTCAAAAAATGCAATATTTCATAGGCAAATTGCCCTTTAAAAATCTTAC
>VXAU01003283.1:6921-54799 GCA_013399695.1 Formicarius rufipectus | reverse complement strand
ATCTTACCAAAAAATGCCCACATTTCTTGTTCCTTCTCTCTTTATGCTAATATTATTTTCAATCACTTGTAACTCTGCTTACATATTTCTTTCTTATCATGAAAGAAAATATTTAGTCATTCAGCTAATCAGATTGGCTAGCAAAGATTTCACTTGCTTTGTTATTGATAACTATTATTTTTAAATCTCAGATAATTAAAAGCCATCTATTCGTAAAAGGAGAAAAGTAGTTAAAACCTAACAAACTCCCAAAGCAAAACAAAACAAACAAAAAATAAAAAACCAAAAAAAAAAAAAAAAAAAAAAGAGTCAGTAAACACATGAACGTGACTGGGGCAAGAGGGAAGCATTTTCTCTAGGCTGCCTGAAGCTAGATGGCTATCTTGTATGTAATATTGATTAAAACCTTTTTCTTTTGTGCTTTTCTTTTTTGATCCTTCAAATATGTATGCGTCTATGTTTGGATATGTGTGACTCTTCTCTGTTTTTTCAGCATGTCTCATAGCTGATGTAATTTTTGGCATTTCACAAGTGTTCTTTGACTAGGTGAAGAAATCATCCTTTTCCCCAACTCTGTTTCAAATGACTTCTAAAGAGCTAGGCTTTACAGAGATGATGGTAACTGAACAGCAATAACTGGGCAGCTGTAAGTGTGCCTCTTGTGTGAGCTTTTACTTAGACATCAATCAGAAACACAGTAGTGATTTGCTAGTCACCTAGGAATAAAGCAGAAATATTTGCTCAAATTTTTATTGTACCAGCTTATCTCCCCTGGTTCTGACAGATATTGTAGGCACACTGTCACAAATCTGACCTTTACCAGAGCTTCAGGACTAGCTGCCAATCCCTAATATATATTTTCTATGAGGAAGGGCTCCCCAGACAAATTCTTAAACAACCTACTACATCCAGTGGGACTGCACTGCACCAGACAGATCAGCAACCCTCTGCAGGGTAAATGAGGTATCTATAATGAAGTTAAGTGCTGCTGATAAATTATCCCCGGTGTAGCAAATTACTGGGTATGTATTTTACTAGGGGATGAGCAGAAGGATAACATCTGGACTCACAGTCCATCATGCTAAATCTGCCAAATGTTCAATTCAAGTAACAATACCATAACAGTTAAATGGATTTCCATGGCACAGATCCTAATGCAATCTGGAAAATGAAATAGCAATAATGCAATGGTGTCTACCTTTGACATAAAAAAGACAATGAAGAAAAAAATCTATTTGAAATACAGCATATAGTCAACAGCTATTTGAGAAAGCAAAACAGTGAGCAGCAGAGATCTCTGGGCTAAAAAAAGCTTAAAACTTTGATCAATGTGCTGAAATAACAGTACAAGTGACCTGAACCCTGAAAAACCAGCCCTTCTTTTCACAGCACTATTCTCAGCTTCAGCTTAATAGACAAGAGGGAGTACTGGCCACATTACCTGAAATAACAGCATTAACTTGTCTCACAGATCATACAGGTGCTAAGACAGAAGCTGCCTGTTAAAAACACTTTGGGTATATCCAAGCTTCCCTGCACACTCCTGCCCTTATTGAGTAGACTAATAGTCAAGTTAATTCTAAATTCCTTTCAAGAGAGCAAATAGTTTCCCTTGTTCCAGACTCACAAGGTCAGTCAAAAGCCCAGCTTTGCCTTGCCCAAATTCCCACTGGACTAAGAAAGGTGTTGTGGGGAAAGTTGGACACACTCATTATAGAGACTGAGGAATATTAGAATTGCCATTATACAAATACCCTGGCACCCCTGTACAGCTGAACTTGCAGCTCCTATACCCATGACACACAAGACATGTTTGCAGATCTCCGTTTCAGCTGAGTCTCTGTCTCAATAATTTCATGTCCAAGTCACATGAGGATGCACAAAAGCAAACTGATATTCCAGAGGGCCAGAACAGAAGCTGCAGTTGTGATACCTCTCTTTATCAGAAGGACTGAAAATGAGTGAGGCAGAATCACTCCTGATCTCTCATAATAGTGTACTATGGGGGCAAACCACATCGCTCCCTCTCACGCTATTTCACCATTTGAACTACCTTGCAGACACCTGGCACACATCATGCCCCTTTTTAATCAATGCAGGACACAGAATGTGTGTACAACATATGCAACCCTCAGGCCATTTCACAGTCACAGAGGAACTGATAGGAAATCAAGTAATCATCTCCAGTTATACTTTGACAACAACTCCTAAATCTCACTCCATTAAACAACAGTTTTCTAGCAAAACAAAAAACATTAAAAAATAACCACAAAATTTTAGAAGATGTTGATCTATATTCAAGAAAGTAATATCAGGTGTGAGAAAGAGAAAGCATGTAGTTGTGCTTCTCTCAGACACATACCACACCTGCTTTGCCGTTGTTGACAGCAGATAGCTGCGGGGCTCTTCCTGAGAGACATCCTGCATACCACAAAATAGGTGTAGAATATGAACTGTGACCCCATTCAGCTTTGATAAACTTGTCATTTCTCTCAAACTTTTCCATCCATCATGCACATGCCTTCTAATGTTTAACTCAACTTTATGAAGATCCCTGGAGGGAATTTTATTGCATCTCTGACACTGCTTTAATTGCTGTCAGGTGGAAATAGTTTTTACATGTGATTAGTCCTATTTGTAACCTCCTAATTTCATTGGACACTTCTGGTTGCTTCTAACTAGTATGAAAAGATAATGACTTCTTGACATGCTTGTAAAAGGAATCTCACTTGGGAGTTTTCTCACACCCAAGTGTGCTGAGAAGAGGAAACAACAGTCTTAAAGGAATAATTTACTTCTGTAACAAGCAGAGATCCTGTGTGACTTTTTGATTGCTTCTGTCATAATAAGCAATTCAGGTAGTAAAAACTCTCTATATTCTCTTTGTTTAGGATGAGAGCTACTAAAATAAAACCAAATATTGCCTGAGGTAGTTCCTAAAGTGATCTGATCTGAGATTTGAAGGGAGATGGTGTTCTTTTTGTTCTTTTCAGTCTTTAGATAACACAAATTCATCAACTAACAAACACAGCTGCTCAGCATCATCTCCAACAGTCAAAATCTAACTTAGAAATCTCATCACATGAAAACTAATACTAAACTCCTATGTATCATCGCCTACCTATTCATCATTCCCTGCCTTAGACCAAAACACATAAACAAAAAATAGCAGATCGAAGGGGTCAGATCAAATTATATAAATTTCAGGGGGAAAAAAATCTGACATTCTGGATATTAACCCCAATGGAATTTTAAGTTTTTATGGGCATTTTCCAATCATTGCTGAAAAACAAAAGGAAGAAAAGCTTTGCAAGGAAATGTATAGAGGCCACCCCTGCATACACATATATGACTGGTATGGGTAGTCTTAAGACAAAAGATAGCAACCTAGGGAATTTATTGCAACTGATAGGTAATATTTCAAAGCCCCAGGAAGCCTATAGGGAGAAGACCTGTGCTTCTTGATAATGCTTGATACCTGTCTGAGTTTGTCAAGAGAACCTTTGGGCCAGGTTTTTCAGAGGGTTCTTGATGTTGTAGAAAAAGAGAATATATTCAAGAGGTGGTGAATGTAGCAGACAGCACAGCTCTCAGTTCTTTGACCTGCATTCACAGGATGGAAGCATCTTGCATCCAGATCCATCTTCTTTTCTCCTTCAAGAAAAGGGAGGGAGGGGTGCTGTTTAGAGAAGCTTCTACCTCCATGATGACCTATGTGCAAAACTGGGAGTAGGCATCCTACTGTCCCCATTATTCTTTTCAGGAAAGACCAGGTTGCATTGATTTGGGGCTCTTTTTAATTTAGTGGAGAAAGAGTTTTGCAGCATGAAAGGAAACACATACCACAGCCTGGGAACCCCAGCTTTAGGGCAATGATAAAGTTGAAACATTAAGCTCTCACAGATCAGGAAATACCAAGCAGATGACACGTGGCCCTCTGCACTGTGCAGAGCCCTTTTGCCAGCAGCATTACAAGGCTAGGGAATAGACAATTTTGCTTATCACTTCCTCTAGTGTTGAATTGATTGTCCCTATTATCTATATGAAAGTCTATACAAAACAGCCAGCTTGAATACTTTGTAGATGGTATAAACAACCAGACTGTGGCCACAAGTGCCTGATGAACTCTATTTGTATGTCATCTGTCATTTGTGTTCAGCTTTGCCTGCAAGCAGGTGTCATTCAAGATTTACTCTTGTTTATTGCCGACCTTAATAATGATGGCAGATGTAGAAGGCCAACCAGGAAGGAGGTTCTTTTGCCCAAAACACTGTACAAACCAAAAGAGCTTACAGTCTATACTTAGACAAGGCATGCAAACAGTGGGGAATAAGATGTACTAAGGGCAGGAGAATACTGGAGAAAAATTTGCAGAGGCCAGAGAGAGCACAGTCACAACTCTGAGTCCTAAAGGATGTCAGCTTCCAAGTCCTCTAAGCTTTCTCCTACCAGCAGGGTTTCAGCTTGCTCTTTTCTTCGCTTTCACCTTAATACTACATGTATTGTGAATCTGTGATTATCTCATCATCTCACCAGTCACTCTATCAAACAGAGTGCCATGTCTACTAAGCTTCTGTGAGTTTGTCACTGGCCACAGAGATGCATAAAGTAATCTCTGTCAGCATTTTAGTCTTGGTGTCAGATCTAGCTTTGCCATGTAGTAGGAAATACTCCATCTCTCTCATTGTCGTACATCTGTCCTGGTCTTGCATCTAATGAATGTTAACACTGACACTTCATAAAAGCAGTACTTGATACCCATTCTGCACTGGAGAAAATTGATGCACTAGTTGCAGACAAGCAGATATTTGAGTTCTGCTTTTTGCAATTTTTTTTTTCAGAATGAAAGCGAGTATCCAGGCATGATTATTTCTTGCAATTTTATTGCAGATTAATGAAAGTCCATCACAAAGCAATGGCAAGTCTTTTGCTCTGGGAGTGATTCAGCAACTGGAACAAGAAAACTTAAACAGAACAACTTACCAAATGAACACTTCTTTCAAAAAATATTTCTATCAGAAAAGTTATTTATGTAACATTTCAAGGAGGAAACATGATGGAAAGATAAAACCTTCTGTTCAAAGTTCAGATTTGCAACTAAATCCACTTAGGCAGAAATCTATCAAAAACTTGGCATGCTTGAAAACTGCCTTCCCAGAAGGACACAGTCTGAAATACAATCCCATTAAATACAGTGTGAAAAGTAAGTGGTCCACTTTGTTTTGTCTTGCTCACCAGAATTCATGTAATGAAAGATGTGAAAAGAAACAGTATGGATATACACAATGAAATTAACAGGCCATATGCCTTCTGCAAACTGAACCCCTCCTGGTGTTCCATAGCCAAGAGCAGCTTGTATGTTAGGTCATATATTCCCTCTAGTCCACATCAGCCTGGTCTAAGCTCTTACAAATGCTAATGGTTAATTAATATCAAGGCAAGCCACGTCACTAAAAACACTTTCTTTTTACAGAACTGCATTCTACCTTTCAATAGTTTCTGTTGAGACTTTTTCTCATTTGAGATTTTTCCCATTTGAGTGCCTATCTGATGGGCAACTGAATGGCAAGTGCTGAAAAATCAAGGTCCCCAGCTCTCTTCCTGATCCCGTCCGGACTCACGCTGCAGGGCAGGAAAACAAGGGCTTCCCCCCGTTTTCAGCCCTTCCCGGAGGAGACTGGGCAGAGCGCGCTGCTCTTGCGCTCCCTCCCGTGGTAGATCCCTGAAGTGCCATGGAGGAGGACAAATGATCTCCCGGCCGCTGAGGATACCGCTCAAGTGATGCCATCCCTCTGCATTTGCAAAGGAATCGACAGGGGAAGAAACGAAGAAATGACTATACAGACACATATCACCCGCCGCACCCGCCGCCTCTCCCCACTCCGCTTTTTCAATGGCTCTCTCCCAAAAAGAAACCATTCTAGATACCAGAGTTAATTTACTCAACAATAAGCCCATGGTCAAGTCAAACTCTTATTTAGTCTCCTTGTTGCCAATCTTTTTTATTTCTGAACTTTCTTGTGGGGACAAAGGTATCTTTGAATACATGCTATTCTCCACTACAAGGTAGCATATTTATTTCAAGATCAGTTTTCACTTACTTAATTTCATTTCTTTGGTAGACATTTTTACTTTAAAAAGTGACATTTACTTCAGTGATTTTTCACTCCAGCAGGCACATCAGTCCACATGACGACTGGTCTCTGGACATGAGCGGTATTGTACTTCTATTGGCATAAAAAGGTGGCAAACAGTGAACACAGCACTTGACAAATATCTTACAGTGCTTGGGTAATCTTCACTGACACCCCTTTGTCTCCACTAAGTGGCATCAGTATGGATTCTAAAGTGAAGGAGAACTGATTAAAATGCTGAGACTAAATGCATGAAATAATTCTTCACCTATGGAGATGCACATGAGGACAAATACATTAGCCAGGACAACTGAACCAGACACAGTTGTAAGGTAGGTCAGTGTGTCCTCCTGCTTCTAACAGTAACTCTCCTTTTAAGACCATTACATTCACTTCACAGTCCCATGCAGGAATCCAGGGTATTTGGATACCTATAGAAAATCAGGATGAAGACATGTGCACTGAAATCAGCATGGCATGCACGTATCAGTCTCACTGAGAAGAGATTCTCACATTTTAATATCACCACCTTTCTGAGATGCTGTCAATGCTATATTTCCTCCTTGTGTTCTCCAAGCAGACTCTAAGCTTTACTGTCAGCAGAAATATGCCACTGTAAAGAGCAACACCTAGCAAACAAAAAGATCTGAGAAGCAGTTCTCTAGATTGCATGATCTAAATCCTAAACAGATCACCTCCTTTGTGCTCTGTTATACTTAAGACACATGGTCTGATTTAACAACATTTCTGTTCAAGTAAACATGTTATGATTAAAATACAGTTAAATGGCTTGTGTGCCCACTAAAATGTCACTGTCCCTTCAACCCTTCTTTCAAAGTAGTAATGAGACTCAATGCCAGACTTTTACTCAAACTAAACTCCATCACTCCACTTTACTCCAGATAAAACCAAGAGAAATACAATGAAACTGAGTCATTGTTTTCCCATCCTAACAGCCACAGTCCCTACAGCCTGCAGGTTTTTTCTGTACTGCAGCTTGCTATGTGTATCATAGTGAGTCCATCATGATTACCATTAAAATTATTCTTTATCTGTCACTGCCTTCATTTCAAAAAATGTACAGATCTCTCCTGAGCTTTTACACTGCTTATTCACTGACAGTATCTTGCTTTAATTCGGGAGGTGGAAAGGATGTTGATAAATGCATGATATATCTAGCCCAAGTAAAAAAATGTGAGCACTTTGTGGCAGCAATTTTATCTTAAAAACTCTGTAAAATACAGCATGCAGCCATGGCATAAATAAAGAAATAGCATTCCAGAGCAATGGAATTTTTTCTTTGTTTTCATGTAAGTACCCTTTAGGTGCTCTAGGAGAGAGTCAGAGATTTATAGTATATGTATGACAGCTAATTTGTATGTAGTTTAAGAATGAACACCTAAAAGACAGGAAAGTATATCATTACATCCTCAGAACAAATTTAAGGTAGCACAAAAGAAAAGAAGACCTTTACTCAGTGACTCAGAAGATGATAGAACAAGTAGCCTAAAGTAAATGAAGGAAAAAAAGCGAGGTTTTGGGTAGGTATGAAGTAAACATTCCTGAGCGAGTTTTCTAGCAGCACACTGAGTCAGCCAGGGAGAGAGCTGGAAAGGATCGCCTTCAGGAAATGTTTTCTCTTTCCGTCCCAACAAGAATACTAGGTTGCATTCTCTATTAGCCTGGACTTTTAACAGCTGATGAAACACTTAGTGGTCATTTTTGAAAGGTAATAAATTAGAAAGGAGAAAAAAAATTCACTGAAGGGCAGTTACTAACTCATCAAAGTGATTTCTTCTCCATGGACTGGTTCAAACTTCCATTTGGGAGACTAACACACAAACTTACTTCATGGATTCTGTGGTAAGATGTGACACTACATTAACTTTGCTGCTTGATGACCACTGGTAGTTTGGTAAAGTCATATTAAGAAATCCTCTAATACTAACCATTACAACACTGATCTAAAAACCAGTCTATATGTTTTTGAGTAGCTTTCACCTTCCCATAACCAAAGTTTGTATCCTTGTATCCCATGAACACCACATCTACAGCAACCACTGTAGTTCAGACCAATTCCCTCTGTACATGAGGTAGCTAGACAAAGATTGAAAACACGTAGGAAAAAATGTAGGTATTCATGCTACACCTTCTTTTCTCTGCTTGGTTTATTTGCTTATTGCACATATCTTGCTACATCATCAGTTGTCCCTTCTCTTCTTTTGGCATAAACTATTCTGTGTAACATCAGCATATTGTAAAGTGTACATTTTTTCTGAAGTATTTCCTCTTTTCAGGTTCACCTCCAGTGTTTCACTGGAAACTGTTCTATTTGTCATTGTAGATAAGACTAAGGTAATTAATAACTGAGCAATTAATAACCAGAAGTGGATAAAGAAATGTCAATAGAAGCATATCCCATAAGACTACATAGGGTGATTGAAACCAAAATGATTGACACCACCAAAATTTTGTTGAAGAAGACAGTAGAGTGGCAGAGGAGGGGAGGGCACTATTCACAGTCAAAAACTATTTTGACTATAAAAATTCTGAAGAAGGTATTCCAAATTTTCCTTGTGAAATGGCTTTCATCATGAATCTATTATGTCAACTCTTTAAAAAATCTACCTGACAATATGCTATTGCGTCTACCAGAAAATTAGAACATATTTGCATTTTGATTCTAAAGAAAAAAAATTTCTAGAAGTCCCTGAGTCCTTTGCAAGACGTGACCTCTGCAGATTGCCCCAGAACATCTGAATTTGTTGAGATAAAAAATATCTCAATCAAGAGATTGAGAGATTGAAGAGATCTGAATCAAACTCAGACCTTCTTTTGCTATTCAAAAATAGGTCTTCAATTACAACTCTTTCTTATTCAGTTTTTAATTTTTCAGGCACCTCTGCAATTTTTGGTCTCAGGCCTGACAGGAAATGGAAATATCAAAATACCGTGAAAATGGCTGCACCTGTGGTGCGGCTGGTCTGGCTGAAGAAATGGAAATATGAGCATAGTCCAGAGCAAGCCAGATCTTGAAAAGATCCACAGCCCAATTTCCTAACCAACAGGGTTCAGGTAGGTTTTGGATGGCAGCTAAAGCTTTGGAGGCTTCTCAAAATGAACCAAACCTTGATGTTTTCCAACTGTCAAGGAATACACATGGATGTTCCTCAAGGTATTCAGTAGGCAATAGGAGACAGGTGAAAGCACCAAAAGTGGCCACCATATGCATGATCACCTTCTTTTTGTTTCCTCTGTCCTGTTCTTCCCACTCACATTCATTTCCTCTCTCCACTTCTGGTTTTAAAATCTTATGAATGTGCAGTCAACCTGCCATCTCCATTAGTCTGCCACATTATAAGGTGCAGTTGATGTCAGCTACATGCACAACACTTAATTCTGATCCCTGATCAAAAGTTTGATGACTTTTTCAGTAACAATTCCCACAGGTTTTGTTTTTGTTTCTTTAGTAAGAAGTATCTTGAGAGCTTATTGCAAGAAAGCATTGTTGAAAGTTTTATTTTCAGAGCTGATGTACCCTTGCTTGTACCAATGCCCATTTGAAGTAACAATGTTGTTAGGACCTGGAGACACTTACAGTTTTATTTATGGTCTTGGTTTTTCAGTCACAATTAGAGTACCTTTTCCAAATATTTTGGTTTGAAGGCACCATCTAAATGGGTCCACTGCTTGGAAAGATTTGATTGTGTTTAGCTTCCCTTTACTGAACTACCTTAGTGGTCCATCTTATATTGGTGAGTGTTGTGGAAGCTATCCAGGTCATTAAATGCTATTGAATACTCACAAAGCATGTGCCTAGGGAGAAAAAGAAAACAATTGTTCCCTGAAATATTCAGATTCTGATGAAAGGAACTATTAACAGGCAGAGGTGTTCATTTCAAGAAGTGATTTCAAGCAAACCTTTTTCCTTTGTAAGATCTATCGATTGTATTGAGGGAAACACATGGTTCAGCAAGGTTTTGAAAGAATAAATAGTTTGTGGTATGTTAAAAGTCATCAAGATTTTAAAATAAGAAACACTTGTGTCCTATTGTTTATACAAGTACATCCACACACAACACCACAACTGAGATAAAAGCTAAGTTGATGGTTTTAAAAAGGCAGCATAAACAATGCCAAAGTAAGTGTGTTAGTAAGTGCTGCGATCATAAACATGCTTATTGGAGGAACAAAGTGAGCTTTCTTCAAAGCACTGTGTTTCAAAACAAAAGTACCTACATTCTCAGTATGACTCTTCCCCTAACACATTATATCAACAAGGCTCAGCTCTCATTGGTTTCATACATCCAGAAAGAATGGGTGCATCTCCCAGAGCAGAATAAAAATATAGCATTGCAAAAATGTTCCAATAACATATTACAAGAACTACAGAGTATTAGTTGGCTTTCCATAAACAAGGCAAAAGGACAGGGCTACTTAAGGCATATTCTGGAACATAAGAATAGTATTTGACACAAGGGCAGAAAAAAACAGGAGCAGCCAAACTGGCTACAGTTCCTCCAGATCTCATGGCTATGAGACAGCTTCCAGCCTACCTTTCCATAATGAAAGCTGTTGTTCTTTTGCCAATGTTTGTTCATTTGAAATAATAATAAATATAATACTAAATAACGTTCTCCTCATGCATGCATCCCTGTGGCTCAGTTAGCAATTCATAACAGGAATATTAAGTTTCCCCTCGTTTTGTCTATTATTGCAATATGGTCCTGCTCAGGACACAAGAGTCCAGGAATAACTTTAGCAAAGAGTAATTCTTGATGACAAGGGCCAAGACTGATACAAAACTCAGAACAATTTTGGGCTATCCCTAACCCGGTGAACCCAAGAAACTCTGAAACTCCTACACCCTGGTGCACATCATAGCTCCCCAGTAAAGATTCGGGAGTGCATCATCCCACTTGTCATGTTCCTCTTCTACCCAGGCAAGCAGACAGGGAGCTAGGTGAGTTCTGGGCAGGTCCACAGTTTGGGCAGAGAGGGACATGTTACAACACTCACACTCACTTTAGATATAGCCATGAGGATCAGGGTACCAGAGTCTCTATTACTTATGCATTTCAACTACCTGCTGACTACTCTGATGCATCTGCCTTCCATAAATTGTACTAATGGCTATTATCAAGGCGGTAGGACGCCATATGCTCCTCATTCCTTGCAAACCTGCAGTCACATAAGACTGATAGGCAACCAGAAAACTCTCAGAGGTGTTATTTGTGTGAAAATTCCATAATTTCTTGCTGTTGGACTTTTGCAAAGCCTCCAATATCTGAAAATCACATATTCACCTGGACTATAGACATGGGTGGTTGCTGTGAGTATTTCTGCCCTGGTGAAATGTAAAATAATATTCCTAATCAAATGGGGCTACAGCTCTTTAAAATACTGAAAGTCTTTTCTGATAGTAATACTTGATATGCTTCTGGAGCTAGTGAGGACATAAAGTTAAACCAGCCCAAATATCTGTTTAGACAGCTGAAAAACAGAGACATAACTTCCCTCCCTGTCAAACCATCACCCAGTTTGTTGCTTAAAGCCCAGAGCTGTTCAATACCTAGGCAAGGAAAAAAAGTCTCAGATCCATATAGTTACTTTTTGGAAAATGACACTAACTTTAGGGTTGCTTCTGCTAGAGGGAAATTTAATTTTATTATCATGTCTCTGCTAAGGTTTATCCATTGTCAGATTTACCACTGCAGTAAAGGAGATTGTGCCCTTGATATTGCCACCACCTGGCACACCCATGACAGTGTCCAACCATCAAGGATGTGCTCTCTCCATAATCATCCCATAGATTTTAGGAAACTCAGGTCCACAGTGAAACATGCTCTGTTCCCATGGTCTCCAGTTAAATTTATAAAAATATCAGCCTTTAATTATTATTCTTCGAAGTACAAATAAAAATAAAATCTTCATCTGATTCATAGAAAAGAATGACCATTCTCAGCCATCACACACTGGCACAACAGGTGAAAAAATGGCATACATTTCCTTGGTTTTCCACACAGCCTGGGTTTGTTGTTCCTTACAATTACACAGCTAGCATTCATGACTATTTGAGAAAGGTTCATGTGGAAAGCAGTAATACAGTCTGTGAACTAAATGACTACAGGAGTAAAGAATGATTCAGTGCTGTGGTATTTGTTGCTGTAATAGCACTGCTTTTTTGTTATTTAAATAGGTAAGAACAGAAATAGTAGAAATAAACTTGCCTCATTCAGAGTTTAGTCTTGTGGGAATACGTAGAACACGTGTGCATCACTCTGTGTGTGTGCATGTTGTTTTCTTCATATGGGTTTCTGCCTGTTCATTCCTTGTTTTATGGAAGAAACTTTAATGTAGTCTAGTATCCGTAAAGGATGAGCCATTTCTGTAAGAAGAGCACAGGCAGCGGAAAAACTAGCATGGGCTCACTACCTGCAGTGCACTACTTACAAGGCTAGCTACACTTACCAAAATGTTCAAGTTTAATTCAGTCTGAAAGTTTGAAGTCTTTAAAACCCCTATCTTTTTGGTAGCAGAGGGTGGGGTTTCCACCAGGATTAGCTTTTCTAGTCATGGTTCATAAAGATGCACACTACTATAAGGTACAGAAATGCATGATATACACTCTGGATGGGTGAAAGAAGGAACAGAGGGGCTTCAGATATCACTCATCTATGACATTTAATTTTTAAAGAGTTTGCTGAAGTGCCCTTGGACAGATTTTTCTTCACTGAATGACAGTTATATTCAGCACTGATTTAAATACATATGTTAAAAGGCACTGACATCATTTGGGTTATGTATCATCTCAAAGTAATATAACAATCACAACCATTCTTATTTTACATTTGGACAAACTGTTTTGGTAGTGTCTTCAGTTTACTTCCATACTAATATTTAGAATTATGTACAGAAAAAAGAATAAAACATACTCTCTTGTAAATTCTGTTACTACATTTGCAAAGGTGAACTTTAAATTACAACGTTAATCTATTAACTAAGGGTGCTTCAAATAAGGGTCTTAAAAGTAAAATAAGAGAATCATTTGACTCTATGTGTCCCATGATTTCAAATGCTACAGACAATAAAATTCATGGAGCAAACTCACTCCTTTCAGGTTTTCAGTTAGCAGCTTCTAATCTACGAATCATTTAAGAGGGAGAAAAAAAAAAGCTAGACAAGAAGGTAAAACTTTTTCTTAAGAATTTCAAGTATGAACAGCTCAGCCATCCCCCATTGCCATTTCTCCTTGAGCCGTCCCTATACCACCTTACTCAAAAAGAAAATAAAGGAAAAAAATAAAGGGGGGGGGGGAGGTGAAGAGGGGAGGAAAAGGTAAAAACCCAGCTCCTAGTATTTTACAGAAATTTTCTGAAAGACTAAGATAAAACTAGAGTTTATTTCACTTTGCAACTGTCTGTAGCTTAAGTATAATAAACTCTATGGGTGCAGTCTTCACCAAAACACTTTAAAACAACTTGAAAGAGGTACTTGCTGCCCGTTATGTTTACTTAAGCACTTGTTTAAAAACACATTTAAGGAAAATGTTTTTATTTCTACAGATTGCATTAATTATAGCTTTGCAAACACTGCAAGCTCCACAAGAAAACTGAACTGAACTATTAGCTGCAAACCTCAGGTCTTGGCTAGAAAAGTGGTTATGGCTTATTTAGCAAGACTAATGAATTGGCTCACCCATCTCTACGCAGAGTTCCATGTTTAGCATCATGGAGCCTGGAATAGCCAGAGAGGCTTATTTCACGTCGCTTTATAATTAAAAATAAGGCAAAGTCGGTCAACCCAAGTCGGTCCAAACGCAGACCACACGGCAGCATTATTCCTCTTCGGGAAAATAAAAGCATTAACACGGCCATTAAGTCTGGACCGAAGCACTGCGGGGACGCACAGTAAACTCTCCCCTGAGCTGCCGCGGGCAGCTCTCCAGGGCAGAACCCGGTGGGGCGGGGGTGCCAGATGCTCCCTGCGCTGCCGGACAAGCCGTGGAGGAGCTCCCGCCTCGGCCGGGCTCGGTCCCCGTCCGGAGTGGGGCGCTGCCCACGGCCCGGCAGCCGCAGGGTGCCCTCTCGCCGCCCGGGAGGGCGCATCAGCCCGCTCAGGTGTGCCCTGGGCACCGAGCAGGAGGGCGCCCGGCGCCCATCGGCGGGGTGGCCTTACCGTGAGGGCGGAGAGCTTCTGTGCCGGCACGGCGGGGAGCAGCTCCGGCAGCAGCAGTAGCAGCGGCACCCACATGCTGAGGCGGCGGCGGTGGGCACGCAGTGACTGAGGGAAGCGGAGGAGGGGGACTCTCCTTGGGATGTCGCTGCCCCCCTCTCCGATGCGTACTTTGGCTCCTTTTCAATCGCTCCGGCTGGGAGGTCCCAGATCAGGTCCTCAGTTTTCTTTTTCCCCACCCCAGTCCTTAAAATCTGGGGACGGGTGTATAACTAAGAGGCGGAGGTTCCTCCCTGTCTGTGTCCCTCCCTCGCTCCTCGGGAGTCAGCGCCGGCTCGGAGATGCTCCCCGGCCTCTCCTCGCTCGGCGCCCTCCCACTGCCGGGGGAATCTGCCGGACGCCGCCGCCTCCCTCGGGGCGCCGCGCCTGCCTCCGCCTCGGGCGGGCTGCTGTCTCGCCCTGGGGTCCCTTTCTCTCTCTTCCAGCCTCAATTCCTCTGTGGCAGGGGAAGCGAGAGGAAACGATTGGGACGGGAAGGGAGGACCCACCACCAACACCAAGAGCACGCGTGAAGGGACTACCGCGACTAAGGAGGTTGGTGGTGTGGACCTCACCGAGCCGCTCTGCCCCTTTTCCTCTTATCCTGCCCCCTCCCCAGCCCGGCCTCCGCTTTCTCCTCCCAGACCCCCAGATCCTCGCCAATTAACCCTCCCCACTATTCCCGCGGGGACACCACTCGCTAACCCCGCATTCCCCCACCCCTGCCTCATGCGAAATTAACATGTACAAATACCGGCAGCCCCTGGTGGTCCCGACCCCCACCCCGGTGAGCCCCCGAGCTCCTCCCGGAGCACCTCTGCTTAGCCCCGCCGCGCCGCCCGCAGGGCACCGCACGGGTCGGGAGCCAGGGACGTGGCATCCAAGTTTCTGGCTGGAGCAAAAGCCAGGCGGCAGCTCCCGTGGGGCAGCCGAGCGGAGCTGGAGGCTGCCAGACGCTCCGGCACGGCGGGGAGCGGGGACTGCTGGCCCGGGTCGAGTACCACGGTGAGATGCCGGTGGCTGCGGGGCTGCCCGCTACGAGTGTTGTCAATGCCTGGTGAAACTTCCAGCCCTCAGTGCGCTTCTCTCGTTCACCTCTTAGGAGACAAGTAGAGGCACGTATTTCCTTACTGTGAAGGATCTCCTCTCCCGGGCTGTCTGAAAGGAACCCTTTCAATGCAATTCTGTCACTGGAGTCCCTCGCTCCTCCCCAGGGATCCGCGGCTCACTGCCAGCCTGCAGAGATCCCCACGGTTAAGTGGTATGACCAAGGACACTGAGGCTATCAGAGCTTGCTTTATTGAGTGTTTGTGGGAAAGGACCCTGGCACGAAAGGGCTTTAGGGAGGATGCACTCTCGCAGCACAAAAGTGATGATTTCCTCAAGCATTCAGATCTGACATCCTTATAGGCTTGGGCACGGTCCTTTGCAGAGCCGGGAGTTGGACTCAATGTTCTGCAGGTCCCTTCCAACTCGACATATTCTGTGATCCTGTGATTCTCTGATTGTCATACACAGCTCAGCCAGGGCTCAGGATAGAGCATGCTCTATGGAGCAGTAACTGCATGCATGGTGAACCAATATGAAGAGAATTAGGTATTTATTACAGACAGACTCGAATGTCCGACTTGAGACACCTGCTGCTGATTTTTCCAGATCTTACAATGTTCAGTGCATGCAGCCAACATACTAATCACAGCATCTCCAGGTCTCAGTGAGCACTCACAGTCACAAGAATTTGAAAATCTCACTTTTCAAAAGGTTTTGTTCTATATAATGCAATTATGAAAAAAGTATTTGCACACATCTGTGTGTGCATGGCCTGTAATATCTCCTGGGCTTTTTAAATGGGAAAAAGAAGATAAAGCTATCATATGGTATTGCCCAGGTCAGAGCGTGTTTGAGGCCCTTATTGCACCAGATCTCTATCTATCTATCTATTTATCTATCTATCTATCTATCTATCTATCTATCTATCTATCTATCTATCTATCTATCTATCTATCTATCTATCTATCTATCTATCTATCTATCTATCTATCTATCTATCTATCTATCTATCTATCTATCTATCTATCTATCTATCTATCTATCTATCTATCTATCTATCTATCTATCTATCTATCTATCTATCTATCTATCTATCTATCTATCTATCTATCTATCTATCTATCTATCTATCTATCTATCTATCTATCTATCTATCTATCTATCTATCTATCTATCTATCTATCTATCTATCTATCTATCTATCTATCTATCTATCTATCTATCTATCTATCTATCTATCTATCTATCTATCTATCTATCTATCTATCTATCTATCTATCTATCTATCTATCTATCTATCTATCTATCTATCTATCTATCTATCTATCTATCTATCTATCTATCTATCTATCTATCTATCTATCTATCTATCTATCTATCTATCTATCTATCTATCTATCTATCTATCTATCTATCTATCTATCTATCTATCTATCTATCTATCTATCTATCTATCTATCTATCTATCTATCTATCTATCTATCTATCTATCTATCTATCTATCTATCTACCTCTATCAGTCCCAAACTAGCAGCATCTCACACAGAGATAGCAGATTGCCAGTTCCTTCAGTAGGCAGTGTAGTACATTTTGCCAGCCTCAGCTTCATAGCCCTTTCCTTTCAGCTGAGTGAAACTTGGCAATGTTGCTGTCTCTGTCAGAGACAGAGGAGCTTTTTTATTGTGACCATTACTCTAGGTTCTTTCATACCTCAAAGTTATTCACCATATGTAGAGTCCTGGTTCCGAATCAATATTCTCATTCCCATCGCCCTGTCAATGCCGTCAGTCTCACCTCCCTAGAATCATCTTTCCAGTCTTCTTCCATCTTCTCCAGTCCATCCCAGTATGTTTCCCAGTTCAGGTCCCATCTCCTTCACCACAAGCCCATACGTGCTCCCCCTTCTGCCTGCTTTCCCTGCCCTCCTGTGTACTATTAGAATGCAGCTGGGAGGAAACAATTCATGGCCAACAGCCTCTTTGCACTTGGTTTATCCGTCAGAACCTACTAAATGACACAGCAGTCTGGATTTGACATTGTGGGAAAAAAATCCATGCTCAGAATTGATGTGAAATATATCTAATAAAAATAAGCTGCAGGTTTTTGAGGGTTTATAACTTACTTGAATTTTAGTAGATTTCCACATAGCTGGCAATAGCCAAAAGGCCAAAAAGACTAGCCTAGGATCCAGAAAGTGTTGGCATTATGGTTTTAAAATAACAATGCTTTGCCAAAATATACACTATTATTTTCTCTACTGTCATTTTCTCAGTGTTTTGTTTTTTGGTTTTTTTTCTCAAAAGAAACTTGAAAATGCTACTTAAAATTTCTTCTTTTCTTTTTTTCCCCCCATCCCAGAAGATAATTCAGCCAAAGTAGGTATTTTCAGAGGAAAATGGAAGACCAAGTGATAAAAACCTGGCAAGGTTTAAGCAACTGAAAGTAGTATTTTATAATATAAAAGACAGAGTGATTTTAACAGGCAAAGCTTCCAGCACCACCATGGTGACAAGAAATGTACCTGCCTCCAAGAACTTCCAATTTCATTAGAGAGAGGATATAAAAAGTGAAAGAAAAGGATTTCCTTGTTATAGCCAGAGAAGGACTGTGAGAGTCACATTAATATTCCTTACCAGATGTTGATGTCCCATTTAAAAAGGAGACAGACTCTCAGAACTAGATCCCCTCACAACAGTACACTGTGAGTGTTCCCTCTGTATAAATGCCACTGAAGTAAAATTTTGGTCTACCTGCTGTAGTTTCTCAGTGGTGGGTTTATCCTGAGCTCAGCCCTCAGCCACCACAGCTAGACACATTCTCAGTCATGTGCTGGGGTTAGTTATGACCTATCTACAACCTCACACCAGGACCATGTCCAGACTTGATCTATCCTACATTATGGCTTGTACACAAGTTTCCTGAGGTCCTACACTTCCACTCTCATAATGAGATCCATGTATTCCTTACTTCCCCTGAATCTTTCTAGAGCTGTTGAGGAAAGCAACTCATGTTACTTAGATGAGGGAGCCTCATGAAGCAATCCTATATAATGTAATGGCTGTGGATCCATACACAGAGGAAGCATTCAGCAGAATTTACTGAAGTATTAATGATTTCTTAGGTTTCAATATAGTACTGTAACAACACAGATGGACCAATAGATCGAAGCCAAGTTACTTGGTGGGCATATGTAAGCATTCAGGAGTCTACTTCTCACAGCAGGATCAGCTGTTGTTTGGCAGAGGATAATGCAATTCTTAGAGATTCTTTTTCCTTTATGAATTTTTGGCACCTCCTTCAAAGAATTGCCAGGTAGATTCACTGCTCTCACCTGCTTTTCAAGTTTATTGTTTCTCAAGAAGAAAGTGCATTCTGCAGCTTCACTTGAGGTGTACCAAATGCTTGATTAATTTTTAAAGTTTGGAAAAATAATAGGATATTATATTGTATTATTATATTAAAACTCAAGTTGATGTGGTAATAGAGTGCCTGTGGCACTTACAGGCATGCAACAGTTATTTCTGTGCTATGTGACTAGGACCTACCTTTCACTCTTAGGTTTCTACATTACTGAACATCATGAAATCCCAGTCAGTGATGGAAACTGATTGCACCTGTAAGAAATAATAACAAAATAGCAGTAATTAATTTTTCTTTACTTGCAAAGCATTAGCACTTAGCTTCTTTTAAAGAAATAAACAAAATCAAACCCAGCTGACATCAAGGGCAAGTCTCCCATGTCTTTAAAATGAACATGAATTAAAAACTTGCAAATAGAAATCCAAGAAAATCCAGCCCTATTGTCCTTGTGGTTTCATTGATCTGTATTCATGGAGTTTTGTACTTGATATACTTGATATCCCATATATGCCATATGTTTAGTTTAAAGGAACAATAAAATCCTCTGTTGTCTTACTTTGCTATGAATAGTAGGGAAAATGGACTCCAAGAGATAAATAGGAGTTTGTGGCACTTCTTACAAAAGTTAAAAATTGTTCATTCATTTGTCATTTTTAAGTAGAAAGTGGTGTTTGCAAACTTTTTTACATTTTAACACAGCTATGAACAAGCAGTTGATGACTGAGCTGTGTTCTGTGCCATGTGAAACTTGGAGTGAAATTTTTATATGTTTATGGGTACCAGGGGCTGAAAACTGGTTTTTTGAGAGCTACACAGGTGAGCCAAACCCTCATCCCAAAACACCAAGGCCCATAGATTATTTGATCACTAAAAATAAGATCATCAAACCAACCTTTTTGAGAGGGAATAGAATGTAGAAGTCAAATAAAAACTGCAGATGAACAGACTACTGTGTGCCTGGTTGTCCTTGGGGAAACAGACAGCTTTGAAAAGCGTCATCCTTCAGGTAGACTTTCTAGTTTCAACATGCTATGGTTCTCATTATATGAGTTTTTTCACACCTTAGTGAGTAGTCAGTATGAGGAAGAGCCTTAAACCTCTTCAGGGCAACAACAGGAAAAAAAAAAAAAGAAAAAAAAAGGGGGGAAAAAACCCAACCAAAACAAACAAAAATCTGCCTCTTATGTGATAAGAGCACTACTAGTACCTGTCCCACCTGCCAGAGACACAGTTCTGCTATGCTTTCCCCATCAGCCAATGCCAGCACACTCTTTAGACTTCTCAGAAGGTTGCTTATTGCAATCCAGAGAGAGGCATTGCTGCTTATTCACTCAACTTACTCACTCACTCACTCACTCACTCACTCACTCACTCACTCACTCACTCACTCTCCCTCTCACCGCGCATTAAATCACCCTCCTGGATCACCACAGCTCTGTGGCCAGAGGTGCTTCTCTTTCACTCAAGTGTAGACTCTGGGATGGTGTGGTTGGGATTAGGACCAAATGCTGAAAAATCATCTGGATGCTGAGTTAAAGGAGCACCTGAGTTGGTGAGAAGGATGTGAACACCATCAGAGGTAAGAAGGAAAAAGAGAAAAAAATAGCATCTTGGAAATGTGGCTGACAAACCCAGTCTGCTGTTTGATTGTCTGGATACAACCATGAAATTCTGCAGGATTCTTGGAGCAGAAATTTTGCAGGATTCTTGGAAATAAACCATAGTGTGGAGAATGCCAGTGGGAGGAGCTCTGTCTGGGGAGGGATAAATTCATCCCCTATGCTTGCATCTAGAATTGCACCAACCATGAAAATCATACAGGAGAAGAGCAATTACATGAAGTGAAATACTGACTGTAAAATACTTTTCTAAAAGCCAGGGGAGTAGCTGACATATATGACATGGGATGCAGTAGAAAATAAGAACACAAAATAATACCAGGATTTCTAAGTCATAAAATAGCTTCAAATCATTGGACACAGAAGTAGTATGTGTTTATCTAATATTATCATTATTCCCTTTCCTTGGACAGATTTATTTTGCTATCACTACCTGTTTGCTATATGGCTCATCATCTTTTGGAGAACATTTTCTTATATTAGCAAATAAAAGAAGGAGCAAGGAGTTTTAATGTGAAAATGTAGGGAATCCGCTTACTAGTTAGATCCTGAGTAGCTCTCAGAGATGTGCTACTTCGGCATCCCATCTGTGCTTCTTCTCAGAAGAATACAAAAACATGTTATTCTTCTAATTCTAAGATGTTAAATGGAAATGTTTTCACAGGAAAAGTGTGGTATTTTAGCAGTGCAAAATTCATGCAGTCCTAAATGTGGAATAAAAGCTAGGTAAAAAGTATGTGAATATTTTTTTTTTTATTTCCAGTCCCCAGCATTGACATTTGTATTGTGTACCAACTTGCAATTTCAGATTTGTAAGCCTGTTGTAACCCAAAACCTGTGATATTTCCATTCCTCTTCCTCAGCCCTGTGTTAAGAGAACTCCATTGTCCCAAACCAGACATCTGTGGGCACAAGGTGTTTGTGACGTCTTCATCACACAAAACAATCTCAGCGCAGATGCAAAGGTCCAAATGGGCCCAGAGCCAGAGCCACATCATTGCCACTATCAGAGATCAAGCCAGGACATGTTGCCTGAGCATGCAGAGCACCCATCCTTGTCCTTTCCAACACCATTCCTGCCTCCTATATAAACAGAGTGCTTCCTTCCCCAGGGCTACGACTGTGGCACCTTGCACAGAGATTAATATCTTCTAAGAAATTAGGAAGTAGAAAGCAAACAGGCATAGCCTAGTTGTTCCTTACCCCTTCTCCCCTTCCCTCCTAACCCCTGCTTATAATGGGCATACAGGGAAGAAAAGTGTATTTTGTCCTTTGTGCTCTCAAAGACTGCCTAAGGAAAAAATCTTCTGTGCTAAGTGGGAAAACAAAACTCATACCTACAAACAACAGTCTCATCTGCAGGAGTGAAATAATGGAAACATAAGCAAGAGGGTGGGGAGGGCTCTGCAACTGAGGGAGAGCAATAACAGCTACCCAACAGGCCTTATGGGAGTTGCAGGTCTGCAGTAGATTCCCACGGCCAGTTTTTTAATGTTTCTGAGGGTATGAAGAGAAGCAGGCATTTCTGGTGGGAAAGTGGTATTATCAGCATAATGTGGTCTGTGCAAAAATTGCTACACTTGACCTAGCCAAATTCTGCTTTGCAATGGATAGAAATGGCCTTTAGTCTATTCATAGTCTTCTTTTCTTACCAAGCTCCCTTCAGATCGAGTCAAAAAATGACAAATAATGCAAGAAGCTCAGTTAAACCTTAAAGGAAGAAAATCTCACTGTATTTCTCACTCACTCACATTTTTCTTCTTGTTTTTTTCTTCATGTTTTTGATTTTCGTTAACTATTTTTGTCCAGCTGGTAACTACAGATACATTCTCATACACACACTGGCAGCAGTAAAACAGTAGGTTAACATGGCAATGGACATGACTACCTCTCATCTTTTAATCAGTTCTTTCCTTTAGGATTTATTCAATATTTCAGAAGCAGTGATTTTCACAGACTTCCCACTGCCTTACCAAAAGCCACTAGTAGTACCTCCTGCCATCAATTTGTTTGGTTTCACTTACGCTGACTACTAAACAATTAATAACCATACATTTTGGAGAACATGTTGGTAAGTGCCAAGGTTTCTTCAAAACCCTTAAAAAATCCTGTAGAGTAATGTCAAGAACTCATTTGGGCATGTGTTGCTTTACCACTTGAGAGAAAAGACAATATTATTTTTTTGTTTTAAAGTGAGGCAAAAAGCAGCACGTTTTATGGGTTTTGGCAGGCTGGTCTTTGTTGCTAACATTTCTCCTTAGGCTGAATTAGTGGTGAGCTGTTGGCTCTGCAAGTCTCTAGGGCACACCGAGCTAAAGTGTAAAGAGTGTGGCAAAGAGACAAATTCATAGCAAGAATTAACTGAATAAAGACCTGTCTGCTTAGATAAACATCCTACCAAGGTTTTTTCAGTTTAGGGCTGAACAGTTTAGTTAGACAAAAAGTTCATGTCTCAGAGCTGAAGAAAACCTTCCTTTCTCTTTGTGGTTTTAAATCGCTGACAGACTCCATAAACATTAATCCATAAGGTGTTTAAAATCTTGTGTCTCAGCAAAGATTTGTGCAGGTTCTGTGGTTTGCATTTATTTCTACGGAGTGACTATGGCATGAGTAAAAAGATTCTTGTTTTTGAAGTATAAACACTGGTCTGCTTGAGAGACAGAGATAGAAATTACACTAAATATTTAGTAAATGATTGGTTTCCACTGGGAGAACAAAGTATTTTGCATTGGAACAGATACAGAAAAAAAGTAGGGAAAGAAAATCCAGTAGTTTCATAACTATTTTTCTAAGAAAGAATGTGAAACAGTATCTGTAACTGGCACCTTATAACCCTTAGGTCATTTGGCCTTTCCAGAGCTCACAAGAGTCAACCAGAAGTTCTTCAGTGAAGCACAACGTGAATGCGCTTGTGTCAGTACATATCAACTTTTAAAAAGCTACGTGCTTCTCGCAGGGAGAACATCAGTTGCAACAATATCCTTGTCAGAAAAGATTCCTTGGACCCCAGCAAGCGCTTCTGCTGAAAACCAGAGAACTCTGCCCCCAAGAATAACCAAACCACTGCTGCTTCAGATGTGTGGAGATACAGGACACCCCTCTTTGAGCTCCTGTGTTGCCTGAACGGCACTCAGCTCTCTCACCTCCCATCCTAGCCACCAGTTGACCAAGCTGTTCTGGAAGCTCTGACAGACAAGCACAGAGGGACAGAAGGATCTTTGGGCAGTCAGCAGAGCCAGGACTGGGGAGGTGTTTCACTAGGAAAGGATTTAAGATTTGATGTAGCTGATTTGAGGAAAGTGGGGATGCATATCTTTGTCTCCTGTGTGCCAGGTGAACAACCCAAGCAGTTGGCTAACGTGGAGTCTGTGCCTGGTTTCTCAGAAGAAGTTTTTGCTGGTATTCTTCCTCAGGGGAAAAAAAAAAAAAAAAAACAACTTGCAACTCTACTGGCGAAAACCACTCAGGTTGCCAGGATGTGTTATTTCATCCTTGGAACCAGTGCACTGTCAGAAGTTGCACCACCCCTCCAGGGTTTATTGATATAAAAATTCCAGTACAAGCTTCTTCTAGTGTACACTATGCCTCTGAAAAAGAGTATTTGAGAACTTTTGGCATTAACAGATTAATTCTCTTTAACACATTTTTACAGAAATGTGGGGTAAACAGTAAAAATAAGTTAGGCTAATAAATTCAGTGCATAAGCAAATATTATAGGCTGCTTTGTTAGACTAGGGCTGACACTAGAGTTAGGGAAGAAAAACAAACAACAATATTACTTTTCTTTGATATTTGTCTATGGTCAGTGTTATTAGCTGCAACTAAAATCTAAATACCATCTAGGAAAAAAAAAGAAAGCGAACAAACAAAAAAACAAGCCATGTACTGTCCTTAATTCCTGTAAATCATGTTGACTTCAGCTGCATTCCTCTGGTGTAACTGAGAGCAGAATTTGGGCAAGAAGTATTGTTACTGTTCTTTTGCCCACAAGTTTTACATATTTTCTGTGGAGAGGTCTAACTTGCTATCAGATAGATCATCATCTTCCAGCTTGGCAGCCAGTATAGGTCTCCAAGGCCAGACTTGGTATTGCTGATTTCAGTACAACAAATCAGAGGGAGAATCTACAGGGATAATCTGAAGAGGGGAACAGAGGGCAGGTCTGGTTTTTCAGGTCTTGTGACAGGTCTTGATTGTATAAATGTCTCCTGGCAGCATGGTGAGTTTGCCTTCAGCCTGAAAAACTGTGTTTGCCCCATGGTTTAGTATATCAGCGCCTAATCCACACCATTAGGATGGGTCCAGAGAGCAAACTTGTGTCCAGGAATATCTCCTGTCTTTGAGACATCATTTGTTCCCCAGCCATTACAAAACTTCTCCTGTTTCCCTGCTACACAGCTCTGAGCTATCGCTTTTTCTCAACTGTGCCTTCCTCTGGCTGGGAGGAAGGACTTGTCTTTTCTCTCTGAGATGCCTCACTGCTACAGGTGCCATTACAAATATTTTGTTTGTTCATTTTCAGTAATCTGGAGAGTGAACGAATCTGAGGTAGAGTTGAACGCTACTTTGCAAATACTCTGGAAGGTATGTCCAACTTGGCAGTGAGCTTAGTCACCAAATCTGGCAGGAGAGCAGAAAGCCCTTTTCTCTCCCAAAGATGAAATCTGAATGTCTGCCAGCTCCCTGTAATTACAAACCCCAAAGAGTGTCTACTCTGGAGTAACTAGAGCACTATGGGTTTTGGCATTTCATATATCAATTACCACTTAGTGCTACATCACCCGGCCAAGATGGGAATTTCCTTTGTGGGGAGACCTCTTTTATTAATAAAATATGAACCACATTTATTCTCCAATATCAATCTCAGCTGGCTACTTTCTTTTTGTCCCCTAATATAGAGCTTTAGTCAAATGCTCGCAGGGAGTATCCCTTGTCCCTTTGCCCACATTCAATTCTGCATCAGTATACACAGACATTTTTTTTTTTCCTCTGGGATAATAATTTCCCCTCCAAAACAATACATACACTTTCTGTACAGCCTGTTAGGGTCACCATAGGTTGAAGCATGGTTCAGGCTCCTGGGATTTCCATACCTGCCCATGACTATTAGCTCCTCAAAGTCACATTTGACCACACAGTTACACCCACTGCATGTGGCAGTGAGATTAGATGTGGCCTCTGACTGCTGACCAGAAATATCGCTGGCTGCAGGCTGAACCTGAATCACTACAAATATTTCAAAACCTGCTGAGAAGCTGTTAAACACTTGCCAGTGCTGAATGTTGCCCTCTCTGCACCTGGTTCTGCACCATATGGCTGGTGGCAACCAAAACAGCTTTATATTGGAGTGTTGGTGACATAGATGTACAGGTTGTGTCTGAAAATTCATTCACCTATTATGATGGGAGAACACTGACTTTCAGGGACCCTGTGATGGTTTAGAGTTAAACTGGCATGAGAAATCAATCCAACTCAGAATGGGACTGTAAGTCAGAATAGCAATTTAATAAAAGATCACAAAATACTCTGATACAGAAGGAAAATTTGTTTGTGCCACAAAGAAAATCAGATGTACCGCCCAACACAGCAGAGCACGAGCAGAATGGAGGTCACCAAAGCCTGTGCTGAACACCACATGCCTCCCCCCGCCCTCCCCCGCCCCCCGAATTCAAAGTAAGAAGAAAGGAAGAAACCTGTTGGTGAAAATGATGGTGGCAGTCTCAGTCTGGTCGAGGCTCTGCTCCTCCTCTGGATCTGAAGAGAGGTCCCAGTCCCAAAACCCCAAACCTATATCTGCTTGGGCTCTGATGGGAACACCCAGTCCCTACCCCAGAGTGGAGAGTTTCACAGTGGGTGATTTACTCTGTGAGGTGAACAATGGCGTATTTTTGGCAACCCTGATGGCTCATTAGCAGACATGACCCCTCAGGTGGGTGTGAAGGCAGGTAAATTCCCTTATCCCACAGAAGTTCCTAAACACCTAGTTTGTAGCCTTAGGGGGTTGGGTGTGGCTTAGGCAGCTCCTGAAAATGAACCATTGTGAGCAGTTCATGGGAAAAATGACATAGAGAGTTTAGAATACACACCCATACAGTGACAAACTGATCCTGGCTACTATAATCAGGACAGACCCTTATGGAAGAGTCCTCAAAGGTTTGTATAATGCAGGTAATTACTGCCCTTCATGTATTCACCCCTCTCCATTCCTGCCCCTATCAGATATGGATCCATTGCTGGAAGACAAGTCTTTTCCTGTCGTGACTGAAATGTTATTACCGCAGATTAAGAGAGAGGAAGATTATTAAGAACATTTTGCCAGCATCTACTTATCCCCAGGAGGAATCTGAAGGAGAGTTCTGCCTCACTAGGGGCTTACATTGGAGCTTACACTATTGCAGACAAGGGAAATACGTTTTAATTTTTTACGTTGTTGGTGGAAATGCTGTAGAATAAAGAATTCCTGGAAGGTGAAGGAGAAATCAATATATCCTCCATTACAAAACCATATGACTGCCCACATCCTTGTGAACATAAGGACATTTGCTTAGCTACTGTTCTTTAGTTTTTCTTTCAAGATGAAGCTAAAAGAGAGAAAAGTGAAAAAACAAACCATCAATGTAAAAGGAGAGCTGAGAGTGAGCAGAGCCTTTTTCCCTAAATAAGTGACCCATTCTGTTCAGTGAGCAGCAGACTCTGCCTCTGGCCTCAGTTCTGCAGCTGAAACACCCTATGTTTGGTTAGTGAGCTCCAGCCACAGCTTTCCCTGCAGTCAGTGCATGCACCACAGGTCCCACTTCTCCTGCATTCCTGGTGGCAGGTGATGCAGATGATCTCCCACCACAGTTCTTCTGTATGTCTGTTTGAGCCTTTCCCCAGTATGTGGGTAGTGACATTCACAGGACATTTAGGACTACAATCACTCCAAGCCTCTAGCTCTCTGTTAGCTACAGCTGGAGTTATTCAGAGGGAATCAGAGAGATTGAAAGGGCTAAGAAATACAGTAATATTATATAAATCTTGTTTCATTATGAATAACTTCAAAAATTGTATTCAAATAAGTCAAAAGCATGGAGAAACCGCCTTAATGTATTTGTCACTTGCCAGTTCGAAATCTCTGTGTGCAGTGATTTATAGTTTATTGACAGCCACACTGTCATTGAAACTTGGAATTACTTTACACCAGAAGATTTTTGCAGACCTTGAAAACATTTGGTTTTTGTCTGATGGGACTTCTTAATCTTTTGGGGGGTTGTTGGCTTTGCTTTTTTTCTTTGTTTTAGAATTGCAAGCTTCATGCCTTCCATTAACTTCTCTCACCACTTGTTCTCATCATTTATGAAAATATAAATATTATTTTCCATGCTTATGAACAATTTTTTTGGGTCTCTCTACTGGAGCCTGAGATCCCCAGCTAATTTTAAACAGTTGAAACATAGAAGGGAAGTGCAACTAAGTTTCAGTTGGTTTGGGTTTTGAAGCTATCCCAGACAAGCTCAAAAACATAGTAGGGTAATTCCTTCTTTTGACTGTTCAAAGAAGGCAAACTTTTAATTATCTTATTCACTCATAACTTTAGTGTCTATCCATGAAATTACTTATGTGAATTTGTCCCCATAAAGAAAAGCTTCAGAAAACTTATGTTAACATCTAAGAATATAACAGAAAATAGAGTTGCAAGAATGTATATTGCATTCTTTGGATTGTGCTTTGCAAATCAAGGTAATTTGTGCCTTGATGGGGTTTTATATGACTGAGTATATGTGCAAATGGTGACTTTTGGCATAATAACAATTATCCTTTGACTATTAAGCTTCTGGACCAAAACCATGCCATATGATAGTAACTTTTACTAGGAAAAGAGGAATATTTTTAAAAGTGGAAGATAGACACTGAATATATCATGAAAGAAGCTTTCTTTCAGGAAAAGTTGATTACCACTAGTTTCATCACTGGAATAAGTATTTTCTTGTTACTACTATAACACAGAAAACCATTTTGCTTTTTACATTATTTGTAGTTCAGTCAGTCACTCATGATGATCCGTGACAAAGTTTCTTCTGATAAGAGCTAGCAAAAATAACAATTATTCTTAGAAGCATAAACATACATTTTCTATAAAACAGATCTCATTTTCAGTAATAAAACAAAAAAACATGACTCTTTTGAAATTACATTTTTTGCCGTTTGTTTCAAACCCAGAATCCCCCAGGAAATTTCAGTGGAGTCAAGAAATTTGCAGCAAAATGTTTGATTTGGTCAAAAAGGCACTTCAAGATTAGATTAAACTATTTCAAGCAGTTTTACTGTAGACTCTAAATTGTGTCTTTAATCCAATAAAAACTCCATTTAATGAAATCCATCTGCAAGTCGTATCATTATTACTCCTCACCCCATTGCTATTGCTGCTTGAAGCTTCTTTGTATTGGCAGTTACTATGAGCAGCCATCGCCTTCCAGCAGAAGCCTGGTAGCTAAAACATCCATCCAACATTTAGGACTTTTTGCTTGTTGCTGCCTCTCACACTGGCTCATGATACACAGCTGAGCCAGTTGTGATTACTGTGCAGCTCATTTTGCCCATCTGATAAGAGGACACTGTATCTGTCTGCCAGGTGTGTTGTAGGGACATAGTACTTAATGTTTGCAAGGAGCTACTGTGGTACTTGAATAGAAATCCTGCAGAAGGGCAAAATTTCACAATGGAGTTGCAGCAGAGACTCATATACCACACTTCATGCTTCTCCAGTCTAAAAAGTTTTCCTCAGGTTGCAGTGAAATGCAATGATGGCTAAACTAATTTAAAATATCTCAGTCTTTGTTTCCACCCCTGTGCTATGCCTTGCAGTCCACTTACTTGTGCTAGGATCTGTTGATGAATGTGAAATTATATTGGTGAGGAGAGACTTATTTTTAAGTAGATAAATTTCCTGATCTGCTTTGAGCATCTTCCAGAAAAATTCAGAGTGAAACAAGTGACAAGACAGTGAATTGCAGCACACAGACAGGGACAAGCAGATGAAATGGGCAGGAGTCTTTAAACTGAGTTCACCAGTAATCACCACTACTGAACTGCACCTCAGAGAGACCCTCCCTCCATGCTTGATGCTCCACAGTAGTTGCTACCAGAACACTAATAAAATACCACATTGCAAAACATGAAGGAAAGATGGGAGAAAGGAGTCAGAGCAATTTGTTCTGTGTAGCTGAAACCTAGAGGCACTAAAAGTAAACCCCTCACCAAAAGTGGATTGGACAGCAGTAAGAGAGGAAATCTGAGTGCAAGTGTCCTGCATGTCAATTAGAAAGCTCATTCTCCTTCCTATGCTGCAGGACAGATTTTAGATACCTTTCCAATTATTTTCACTCTTTCTTCATCTACAACACAACTTTGACTCCATTTTAATGGAAATTTCCCATGAGTCAAATGCTGCAGGTGCCCTGGACAAAAATGGCTTCGGAAGACTGGGGAGACAGGTATGGCACAGCAGTATGAAACAAAGGCGGGGCAGTTTAATTGGAAAAGAATTTCTGTTTGTGTGCACTTAAACTCCCACAATGAAAAGAAAGAGTCTTTGAAATAATTACCCCCATATATGTTGCCATTATTACAGAATGCACACATTAAAAAACCTATGAGAACAATTGAGAGTAAATTCTAGGTGAGCGTGCCATTACTGTGTCGATCTTGTGAAAGGAGCTTCAGATGTGTTCTTGAGGGACTCTCTGGAAGACTGAGGATCTGGTCTGCATGTCTTTTCAAAGATACTCCTGCAAATTTCCTAAGAATTTCTTGGTTTTGCAGGATGTCATAAGAAACAGATTTTATCTTTCAATTTTCTGTATTTGATTTTTTCTGAAAGTTATTTTTTAAAATGTATTTTTAAATTTTTCTTCAATTTCAGGTAGATCTCCACATGTCTGAAGAGGTGATTTTGGGGTCACTTTTGTGTGTTTTAGTGCTTATGCATATTTGTCTACCTCTCAACAACATTTCCCAAGAGTTTTTTAAACAGAGAAGGTCTCATGTGGCAGCAGCATAAAGCAATTCTCCTCTTTTTCCTTATCTCATCCCTCAAGTGAAAATAAAAAAAAAATAATCTAAGAAACAAATGAGAAACTCTTAATCATCACTACAATATGCTGTTGATAAGGAGGTGTACTCTTCTTGGGGAAGGGGAGTGCCTTCCTCTGACAACAAAATGACAGCTTTAATTACCCCATACATATGTGATTTGCTTTGGAAACTTATTTTGACACATGCAGAGCCAGAAATTAGAATAGCTTAAGGGAGAAGGGAAACCTGTCACAGATGTGAGTGGCATACTAAGAACAAAAGACTCTGAATTTCCTCTTTGCCACCATAGGTCACTGGGTTGCCATTTTTTTTCATAGCAAACTAGAGAAGAAAAAAATCCTGAAAGCAAAGCTTTGTCTTATCAATTGTGATAACATCTGACAAACTGTACAGATCTTCCCCTCTCCCTTCCTCTCCCTTTTGCAAAGGCTGGGGCTAAGGCTAAGAACAGAGTAGCAGGTCATTGACCTATTAGCCTCTGCGATCATTTTACCCCAGGCCCTGAATGATGTCTGCAGACAGGTCCATTGGGAAGGAGAGGCAAGAAGGTCACCACCTCCCCATTTCCTTTTCACCGCTATCTCTGCAGCAGCAGCTTCTCTGGGCTTGTCTTCTCCATGAGTAATTGATGTGTTGAAAATTAAGCATGTGTTTAAGTGCTTTGCTGGAGTGGGGCCAGCATGCACAGCACCTGGAAAGGTCTAGTTCCAGGCAAAAGAAAGGCTGGCTCAGGGCATCTGTCCATGTCTCCCCATGAAGATGCTGAGAAGGTGGGCTTGAAAACCACCATTTACCTTGGGCTTCTTGCTGCCAGTCCTGTCCAAGGAGATGCATGCTACCCATGCAAAATCTGTGAAAATGCAAACTCTTTTAAAATATAACACGATAGATGATTTTCTCACTGATATCTTAAAGAAATGAGACATTTGTCATGATCTGCATATGTCTGGTTGTGTCTCTCCACTCCTCCTGCCCTATCTCCTTTGAATCCATTCATCAGTTTGATAGAGTAAAAATAGTCACTAAGAAAATTAAGATCCTCCACATTTCATTAAAGCATATGGCCGGAAATAAACGCAAAGATAGAGAAAGATCCAAGGGATGCTCCAACTGCTGAAATATCACAATCATCTTCAATGATATGACATATTATTGGAAAGCCAGACAGCCTTATTACTTGCAGAACAACTTCTAGGTACTGCGTATATTTAATTAGAGTGCATTATATAATGATTTTATTCCTAAAACTGGGACTCTTGGGGAGAAAAAAAAAAAAAAACTAAGAAAAATGTACCTTCTTGATTCCCCGGTGTTCCAGACAAAGCTGAAATCACTCATATTAATAATCAAAGCAAAGTAAAGGGGCAAAAGTATATAGATTCTTCCTGTTTGACCACTACTCAACAATATTCTGCAAACCAGGGTAGTTCTTTGCATTATGCTAATTGAACAGCTTTTCTGAATTTAAGAATGGATTAGATGCAAATTTTGTGTTAAGGAAACAAACCAACTAAAAGATTTCACATATCCTAAGCATTTGATTCAAATGCTCTTCTAGGAGGCTGAAAGACACCAATAAGAGTAACAGAAAGATTGAAGTTACTTCTACTGTAAAACAGACTTGAGAATACCTTCACTGATCTTTTAATTATGGAAATTGCTATGCAACACAAATTCCTTGATGCTGCTGAAAAGAAAAAAAAAAAAAGGAATTGTTTTACACCAATTTGAACAGATCAAATACAAACTCAAAGTCTGTGTTGCTTGAGAAACTGATAGTCAAGTATTTATATGGTTCTCATATTGTCTCTCGTTATACCTTTCCAGTTACAGCCACCACCAGCATCACCATGTTTAGATATGTTTCTGTGAAAGGCCAAATGCAAGGCTCCAAAGGCCCTGGAAGGCTCCAGGTGCTCCTGCAGACACCAAGTGCAGCCCAAGAGCCAGTACTGTCTTTAGCACCATCTATGTAACATCACCCATACTAAACAACAGGGATTTATTCAGACTGAGGATCTGAGGAGTAAAAAGTGGGAGCAGAAAGCCTGAGTTTTCTAAGGTTCGCCAAACACAAATCATGCTTGAAATAAACTGTATCCTTTAGCTGGTGATACTTTTAATTGCAGTCATAGTGAAATGCGCAGCTACTTCTCTTCCTCTTGAAAGCGAGACAGAAAGGGGAGCAAGTTTTATTTTAATGTTACTTTTATATTCCTACTATATAAATAAGTCAAGCTCAGACTTTGATTTCATGGCTAGGAGTCAAAGGAGACAGAGTCCTACAGAAGATATGGGCTTAATCCAAAGTCCATGGAAGTCAACGGCACCATTTCCACTACGCTGAATTTCAGATCAGGTTGTATAGCTGGAAATAAGAACATTCACTTGAAGATGAAATATGAATGTTCATGTGAGGTAAGTAAGTATAAAAGGAGAAGGTGAAACTAAATGACATCACTACCTCATAAAGTATTAACAGGAACTTGCATCTTTAAAAGCAATGGGTTTGGTTTTTTTTTTGCTTTTCCCTCTGTGTCATGCTGCTCTGCAGAGTACACATGGCACACTGCAGTGATTATGTGTCTAAACCTCTGGTACCACTCACTGACTGATAAAGAGGTCAGAGGGGGAGTCTGGGTGATGATAGTGGAGCGAAATATTCCAGAAGAAGACTTACAAAGGGCTGTGAACTGTGGAAATTCACTCTCTCACTGTCACCAGCTATTAGCACATCCATTAATAACACAACTTTTAAAGGATAGGTGCATTTTATGTTGTCATGCTCTAGTAATCGACCTTCTATAGGACAGTGATTGGTGTCTTTATACTATAGCCCTGTACTAACTTTGCTCTTCCCTTTACTCTGACTTGTACAGGGGAAAGAGGGAGTTCACACGTACTTTTCAGAGGTTTTTCTTGTTGTTTGAAGAAGGTGCTGTACCCAGTGATTGTAACACTCCTGCTTTTAATGTTTGCATATTAAATGTTCTCCACTTAGGAATTTGTAAGTACTTGCTATTGTATTACTTTTGTTTGAAACTGACTCACTTGATACTATTTCTAGTCTCAGTTGCATGATTTCTGTCCCTGAAGAAAATGTATAATTTGTGCTTGCACACACTGCGGACACTTCTCAATATGTTGGTAATATTTCAGTTTAAGGCTTGCCAATAGGCCAACTTCAAGTTTCACAGCTGCACACCAACTTCTTGAACATTAAAGCTTAAATTATGTGGGCTGTCAACGCTACAAGTGTCTAATACTTTGACCTGGATAGAAAATTGCTGTCAGATTCATATGAACATTTAAAACATTATTTTATTCATTATTTATTTTGGTTCATAATTCAATTCATTTCCTGTTCACAGATTATAGTTCATTATTTAATCAAAGCATATATTTTTTTTAATTATCATTATAATGCTTTCTTTTGATGGCTTTTAAAAGATTCAGATGAGAAGTACGTTCTCCTCATATGAGAAAATTGTCATTTGGCCTCTAGAAAGAAAGACAAATAAGCAAATTGGCATGAAGCAATGATAAAATGCAAATTTGTGGTTGAAATACAGAGATGTTTGCCATATTTCTTTGTACATCTAGTGAACTCAGCAGAAAACCAACCAGTCTTTAAAAACACACATGGCATTCCTATTTTTGTCCTACAGATTTTAGTGTTGATAATCTGATATGAAATATGAAGCTCCAATGAAATCTGTGAGGATACATTACAGTTCTGTGATGAATTGAAATGAGATTTTATTCTTTGTGGGCATATACAAATTCATTAATATATTTCAAATTCCAGAAAATCAGAGCTGAGAAAGTAATCCAAGAATTTTCTATAACTGCAATGAAATATATATGCTTATGCCATTTTCTATTTCCATTTGACAATTCAATCTTTCCTTAAACATTAAAATGATTGCATTTCACTGGCATGAATATCAGAGAACAGGAGTTAGTGAAGCTGGTTGAATATTCTCCCACGAGACTACTCTAAAAGATGCCTGTGCAACGGTTCTTGCAGGAAATGCTTTCCTGTTTATCAAATCCAGATAACACCAATTATATCGCGTGATGCCAGAAGCCTGTCACAACCAAGCTCAAACTTTGTAGATAGGCAATTTATGGAATACAAATTTTGAAGCAAGTATATTTGGGGGAAAGTATCTGTTTGAATACTTCAATATTTCTGTGAACTGTCTAAGAATCAGAGAAGATGTCCAGAACAATAAACACTTTATATCTTGAATTGCTAGCAAGGGTCTAAAAACACAGAGTGACAGAGGAAACATCCAAAAAGAATTTTTATCAGAACCTTTCCACGATACTTGTACAGGCATGCCTGGAGCACATATCTGAACTTATTGTCACTGTAGTTTCAATCTATCATAAACACTGGGAATATCACGTTTGGACATGGCAGAGGCATGGGATTGGTCCAGCAAGACAAGGCTGAAGATTTTCTTTGACTAAAAGCAGAGGAAGCTTTATGGAATAGCATTTACAACAAATAAAGCTTTGTGTTTCTTAGGGAAGACTAGGATTTGCTGAGTAAGGAAAGCTAAATATTTTCTGTCATATTTTCATTAGATGTCTTATAGACCAAGAACCTCAGAAGACACCTTCCACGTGGTGGACCTAAACAAGCAAGACAAATATATAGGCCTGGTGACCTGATGGGTAGACAAAACAGAAACATGGATGCCTCTGGAAGGAGATGTCTCCTTACAGGAAGTCAATGGAAAGATGGTATATGTATGTGCTTGCATGTGCTCTTTTTGGGTTCTCTAGCACCTCTTCACTATGAAAGCCACAGAGAAGAATATGCTGATATAGCAATATTATTTTATCTTTATGTTAGCTCATGCACTTAATGCTGATAACAGTGTCTATTTTTCTTAGGAAAGTTAGCATGGCAGAGTCTCTTCATTCATAGAGGCATGGACATTAGAAGACAGAACCATGTCTGTCTCGCTGCATTTGATCTAGATCTTCTCTTCTTAGCTGCTGTGCTGTATGTTATTGAAGAGGAGTAGGATAAATATAGCACATGATAGTGCTCAAGTGACTGCTTCCCAAGGGATAGAAAGAGACTACACTTCTAGATTGCTGTTTTGTAGCCAAAATCAAGCTCCATGTTTTGAGACATATGATCCTCCTACCTCATAAGAAAGGAGAGAGCTCTGTTGTGCTCCAGGCTAGAGGAAAGAAGACAAATATTTTTCCTCTTATCATGAAAGAGAAGTAGACAGTGTCTTTACACATGCTTTCTTTAACTTTTGCTGTTCACCTTTTGGTCCCCAAGCTTATTATAACAGCTCAATGCTTCTTATGAAATCACTGTCTTACGTCTTCTGTTTGTCTGGGCCTGTGTAATGTCAGACGCTTTGACGCTGACTTTCAGGCTGGCCATGGTAAAATCAAATCACAGCTGTCTCAAGCTTCTAGCTCAGACACCCTGGCTTACATTGCTGCCACTAAATAACCGTTCTTTGTGAAGTCGCTAGTTCAGTACCACTGGCTGGGGGAAATCAAAACAAAATAACACTAAGTCCTGTGGTTGTGGAATGACATCACATGTGTTTGGTGTCATGCTGGGCAGGTTAAGTCACAGTTTGTTTCCATTCAAGTGGCTTCTTTGGCAGTCAGGATGTGCTGATGGCCTGTTGGAAATGATTGTTCATGTGAAGTCTGTGGGGATAGTATTAATGAGTGATTCAGCAAGACTCAGACATTTACAGAATTTGCCTTGGTGAAGGAGAGCTTATGTCTAAGGAGAGAAGAAAACGGAGGAAAGACCATGAAGTTTATGGAAAAGATGTGAACATGACCAGAGGAAATAAAATAAGCTGAGGAGAGAGGAAGTACAAGAAAGAACTGAGAAGAAAGAAGAATGACAGGATGGCACCAAATACACCAAGAGCATGAGTACTGACATAGAAGCAGTATATCTGGCTGTAACTGAGCTAGTCAGAAGAAAGCATCAAACCCTTACTCTATAGTAGGAATGTCAGAAGGAAAAAAGCAAAATATTCTGTTTCAAGTTGTCTTTGAGAGATTTGTCTTACTCAGGGAACTGGATCCTGATTGTAGGCCTTGACATAAAAAAAACCCCCACAATCTATTATGAAAAACATTGGTTTAAGCTAAATTTGTGTTAAGTATATAAACTTCTCTAGCAGTAATTATGTACACAGTTGTTAAACCCTAAAACAATTCCAACTACTCTAAACTTTCCAGTTTGCCTCCATTCACCCTAATTTCTGCAGGTTTTTTTACAACATTAATAAGGAAAATGCATCACAAGACATTAGCTGTGTGTCACAGATCTTGTTATTCACAGCTTATGAAAAATTACCTGTCATCTGCCAGCTTACCTCACTTATTGGTCTGGACACCTACAGAGTTGATAGATTGTCCTGTTGGCAGCCCATGTGGCATGTAAGTGCCTCTCATCAGGCTTGACTGAGATCAGCATTTATCAGTCTGCAGCTCTTTAACCTGCTAACACCCATTCTTAAGAGGATAATTTTACACTTGAAGTAACTGGGTGAAAAAAAGACAAAGTTTCTAAACTAAACTAGAGCAAATTTGGTAGGCCACTGAGAGGTCACATTCTTTCCTTAGAGTGCTTTGAACCTACAACAACATCTTTGAACTCACTGGTTTTTCTTCTCTGCAAAGGTTTAAACCAGAATCCCAACTTCTCTGTCTTCTCTCTGTAACATAACCTACAAACCTAAGCATTAGAAAAGGAAAATCTTGCTGGATAACAGCAGAGTGGAATTGGGAAGGGGAGCACTACATGTCTTTGGTTCAACCTCCCTACTCAAAGCAGGGTCAAGAGCAACTCACTCAGCACCTCGAATCTGTATCCTTTCCTGACAACTGCAAAATGAACATCCCAATCCTTTGATTCACCTCTGCAAGGAAGGTTTGTGGATGCGTAATTATCCACCCATTCCAGTGGAAAATATTCCCAGCAGTGGGTGATTGCAGAACTCAGCTTTGAACCTGCTGCTGGGAGAAGGTGTGACCCCTCTTTCTTTGCAGAAGTTCAGCAGGGATAGTCTTTTACCTATCATTCTTAGCAGGAACATTTGAGCATGGAAATGCCTCCTACCTACTCATCTGTCTACTTCTGAATATCATTTCCTCCATCACTCTGCCAGTATCCCAGCCTGTTGACTTTTTGGGCAGGATGTGTGGTTCATCTGTTTGCTCAGGCCTTTGCCTAAGGACATAGTGGTGAACACGTCTAGTTTGTTCCAGAGGGGACTCTGAGCTGACTTGACACAGATCAATAAGCCCTCTGTTTAATTTACAAATTTCTAATGGTAGCCAATGGCTGTGTGGACACATTTAATAAATTAAAAATAAATAAAAGTAAATAAAAATCCACTACATTTCATTGGAACTTAATTGGTATAGGAAGAACTCACAAGAAAGTTATGTAAGGTTTTATGGGGGGTCATTTTGACAGAAGCCAACATTTGCCAAAAGACAGAAAAACCCAAATCCACTGCAGGAACTTTGTTTCTCATTCATTCTGCTCTTCTACATTAGAAATCAGCAAATGATAAAATCTAGACAGAAAGAAATACATTAATTCATTGGCTCTGGGTATAATTTTGTATTTCTAACTTGTCACTCTCATTTTACCATGTCACAATATCTGCAATTATTTCAGAGCACGCTGAGATTGGAAAAGTAGAGGAAATAAGGATATTTAGGATGTAGAGGGAAAAAGTTAAAAAGTTTAAGAAAAATGAGTGAACAAGGAAATGTGAGGTGTTGGAGAGGTATGGCTGTTTTTCCATAGGCTTATTTGTGGTTAGTATGCTCTGTACTTACATAATGGTGTTCCTTAATTTCTAGGTATCCCACTTGTCTTAAGTTATATTGGTTGTGTTATATCTAAAAGTGCTGCTAATTCGGGAAATAACATTAACCAATTTCCATACAGCAGACCTTTCCTATATGGGAGTCTGAAACAAGATGAGTGATCTATCATTCTGTGTTAAAAAATAGAAAGCAATTTACTGTATAAATCATCTGTTTCCCTTATGAATAAAAGATGCTATTCACATAAAAATAACATATTTATACTTACATCAGCATCTATAACATGGTTTATCAGTATCTATAACATGATTGTCTTTTTCCTGTATTTTTTTGCCACAGTTAACTTTTTCTGAAATGCAGAAAAGATTACTTCTCTAGGAGTGCCTGGGACCCTTAGGATTATGCCTTTTCCTTGGGCTGCAGTGACACCTAGCGCTCACTACCTTAAGGCAAGAGGAGTTGGTGTTTTTTGCTTGTCAGGTTTCAAATATTTTCTCATTATTACACAATGTCAAACAATAATGCCAAGATCGCAAAAGAAGTCACACCGCTGTATTTATGGTGTATTTATGGTTGGATCTGAGAGGGGCTGGGAAATCTCCCCAGTGTGTACATGTGTATGATACTCTCTGCTGAAGAAGTGCCAGCCAAAGGCAGGACAGGGGCAGCAGCAGCTTTGTCACACAACTGAGATATTCCTGCATCTCAGCTGAACATGAAAGCAACATTTGGGTTCATGTCTTAGGGAGGCTTTTCAAACAGCATTACAAACGTCTAGTCTTCCAAATGGTTATGCATTAAGCTCTGAATGCAGGGCTTATAACATACAAAGGCTGCCACACCTGAAGGAGTATCCATGCTTTAATTAAATAATAATAATAATTAAAAAAAATTGAGTATATCTAATTCAATTTATCATGTAGTTTACAAAGTATTATCTCCAGTGGCATTCACTGTGTTCTTGGTTCTTGCTGCCACTGTATATGTCAGACACTGGCTAGTCAAAACGAGCCTCAGAAAAAGCAAGACATCAGTAACCAGCTGATCTCTTCTATCTTGCACCTTTGTAAGTTTGCAACCACAGACTTCAATGCAGTAAAACCAATGTTTTCACCTTTCCAGCCCAAAGCACATATTTCTGCAATTTCCCTTCTGTCTGTCTCCACCATGCAATGCTGTGGAAGTTACTAGGAATCTGCCCAGAACAGGCAAAAAAACAGTAAAATTTTTTGAAAAAACATCACAAACAAAATCAGGACCCCTACCTTGCCACCTTCATTTCCTGCTATTAACAGTTGGGTGGTATCCTAAAGATGAGGAAAGCAGAACATTATCCTGTATACAAAATCATATAATGACAGATATCCCACAGAAATCATCTTCCATCTGATGGAGCTAGAAAGTCACCCTGAAGAGGGACTCCTGGTTGGACTGCATGCATTCACCTCACCAAGCTCTGCTTCTTTGCCTTCCACAGAAAAAAAATCTCTGTGTAACATGTTATCTCCAATGGTTATGTGACATTTCTTCTGGTTCTTTAGTTTTTTGGATTTACAATCACTTCCCACAAAATTCTCCCAAAGTATTGTTACTTAAGTAGCAATTTTTGATAATATAGTAATATATAGAAACTGAGTAGTATGCCTTCAAATAGATTGTGAATCTAGTATCGGCTTTTTGCATTACCTGCCCAAACTTCACAGAAACAACCATGCTTGCCTGTTGTCAGACACTTTCTGTAAAACTCACCTGTGCTCAGACCATTTGCTCACACCCCTAACAGCCTGACCCACTTCCAAAATAGGGCTCAGCCCTTCAGCAGGAATTCTTTTGCTCCACACTCCTTGACCACTGGATCCAGAAAGCTGCTCCAGGTTTGTAATCACCTTCTTCTCTCAGCTAGTTTGAGATGGTGCCATTTACCATTGGTGAGACTGAGAATGACCTGGGGGGATGTTGGCCCCTCATGGAAATTAGGGAGTCTCATGTTGGCTCTGGAGCCCATCCACCACTGCCCTGATATTCCTTGGCCTGGCTGTAAGACCTCTCACTCACACTACCCATCCTCCTACCACACAAATGTGGAGTTGTCTCTAAACTCAGACAAAAATACTCACTGCTCTGCCCCACCACTTTTCATCCTTGCAGCAAGGGTAAAATTGAACACAGCTGGGTGAAGCAGACAGATACTGCACATACTTCCCCTTCAACTGATAAAGCATCTCAATACATCCATGAGAACTCACCTTCCAATGCAGGAAGACCTACACATCTGTTTGTAGGTAATTTATACTGTTTCAGGTGGGTATCAAACTTTCAAAACAAATTTGAAAGCCTTTTTACTATTATGACACTTATTACAAAAATCTGTTTCTTTTTAACAGCCTCAAAGCTCAGCCTAGGATCTGGAAACCAAGCTGCATTCCCCTGGGCTCGAGACAACTGTCTTAAATATTTGGCAGAGTATTTGCTGCTTTTGTGTTAACCTCTACTGTTCAGTGCCCAATTGCCTCCATGCCTCTCCAGGCAACAGCAAGGATTTCACAGGTGTGATAAGATGCAACTTCTAATAAGGATCAGCACCAGTTGCTTCACCAAAGTCATGTGAACTACTGAATTGTGGTACTGTGAAACTTAGGACACCATGACTGGGGTACTCAAGCCATACTAGAGGGTCACTTTTCTTCCAGCCATCCCTGTCCCTGAGTATGCCAGGTCCAGGTGAGACTGCCATGTACATGGAAGATGTCTCCAGCCTGGTCAGTCAGCAGACTGGAACCCTGACACCTGCATTGAAAATCCCAGCTGGAAGTGTTGGCAGCTATGTGATATGAAAACACCATAAAGATCCTGTTTATTTTCCATGTTGCCCATGAAGAGATAGAGATGTTTTAAAGTCTGATTCTACTAACCTAGGGAAGCAAAAAGTGATAGTGAGACACATGGCTATGACAATCCTCACAGAAATTGCCTTTTCCAGAAAACCCTGCTTCCTTTCTGAAAGGATTTCAGCTCTCATTCTCAACAATAGTGATGCTTCTAATTCCAGTGGTTGTGGAGAAAAGCTATAAATATATTTTAAGTGTGACCTACAAGATCAAAAACTGGAAGGCAAAAGATACAAATAACAAATAATACAAATAATCTTTAAAACAATTTCATTTTTGAAACCTGAATAATGAATTGCATGAATCTTTGCTTTATGTTACCGGAACTGTCAGTTGCTATTAGATACCTATATGAGGATCTGAGAAGAAATGCATTTCCCTTCTCGTTTTATTGCTGTAAAGCACAACACCTCTTTGTAACCCTGAACTGTTGTTTTCTATCTCCTCCAAATTAGAAACAGTAGTTCCACAAAATGGTGTTATGGAAAATAAGATATGGACATGTTTAATGCTTGACTTGCTGGGGTTCTGCTTCCCTCTGGGGCACAAAATATTTTTGTTTCCCGGGGGCTAACTGTTTATCTTTCCTGTGCCAGTCTTCCTAGCTATAAACAGTGGATAAAAATGCATCAATGCTGTGAAGCTAATTACATGTTCCAGCCTAAATTACACTTCTATGATTTACAGAACTCCATGAAATCTTCCTCGAGCACCACAGATGTTCAGATTTGTGTAAAATACATCAAACATTTTTTATACATTTGGCAGCATTCTTTTAGATTGTCATGCTTTGGCTTTAAAGGACTTCTGCTCAGCTGTGGCAAGGACTTGTCACACATCTGGAGATGAAACAACATCCGTGATGTACTTTCTCAGCTCTTGGCTGAACGGGCTGTACGAATGGTAGGCTCCATCTACAGGGTGAGAGCCACTAGCTGCCAACAATACATGTCTGACTTGGAGGAAACTCATTTTGCCCCTACAAAAACTCCAGTTTAGGTATTCTGGATTTATAAAGCACTACATTTTCTGTTAATTAATGGTACATAAGATAATCAGATGTGGACACAATTTTTTCTCACGTGTACCTTTCATACATCCACACTTATATGTATGAGATTAAAAAATCAGACCTGTCATAGTTGAAATGTTACATTTTCCATTGCCAACAGAATCAGTTATTGTTGGTGACAGTAACAGCACAGAAGGATTTCTTGGTCCTTCTGGCACAGCAAATACTGCCCACATGTTACATTCTGATGCAGAAGACAATGGGAGATTTTATCCAAAAGGCTCTCCAACATTTCTTTTTGCAGAGTACCCAAATGTGCAAGTAACTAAGTGTCTGCTCAGAGCTGTCTTGCAGAAAGAAAGGAAAAAAGCATTTTGAAAGAAAGGCATGTAAATACTTTGTGAGGTTAGTAAAAATAGTACAATCTCTGATTCCTACCTTGTCAAAACTTCAAAGGGAAAATATACTCCTTGTTTCTCTTTTTTCCTTGTAAGGCTCTTAAAGCTGCCTGATTGTTTATCAACAAGTCTTTTCATAGTTGTGTGACTCCTTGACACACAACAACATTTATAATGCCACTTTTTGTATTTTACATTTTTAACATTTTGTATTTATTACTCTTGCACTAAATGAAGAAAGAAATGTTTGTTCACTTTGGAAGGTACTATCGGGTTTGAGTTTAGTCATGAAGAGGTGAAGGAGGACCAGTCTCCAGTGCAACAGTAGAAAAAGAGCTCAGAGTACCAGGATGGAAGAGGTCTGTCTGCGTAGAGCTGCCCCACCAGCCCCATCAGTCTCATTCACACAGCTCACATTGGACAAAGGAGTGTGATGGGCTCTGCATCCCCACTCCCACCAGTCTGGCTCTGGAAAGCACTCAGTCATTTCTGCCCTATGGTGTCCCTTTTGAAACTTCTCAGCAATCTATTTAGGAGCATAGGATATCTCTAAAAAGCATCAACAAATGCACAGGTTATTTTGCTGCTGCTAGAGCACAGAGAAGGCAAGCCTTTACTGACATGAAAATGCCAGCAGGTAATCAAAGGATCTGGAGGTGACACCAGGGGCCTCTGCCTCTACTTTTTGAAATTAATGCAGATCCCTGAGATATAAATGGGTGTTTTCTATTGGTAGAAACAATATATACACTATTGCCTGATTGGGAGTTTGGCTTGCTATTTCAGTGGGCTTGTTTCCCCAGTGTGCTTGTGCCCTCATTAACATCAGTGCTGGTGGAAGTTGTTTTTTCACAGCACAGCTGAAAAGCTTTTTACTTTTCTGTGTTTTGCATATCTTAAGAAAGTCCTAAATATTTTTTTCTGAAAGTATTAAATAGGAAATATCTGTTCTTATTACAGAATTCAATAGGCCTGACTTTTTGAAAAACAATCAAACACTCTAGAAGGGTATATTACCCTCTGTTTTTCCAATAATTCATATGACTGTCCTATTTAGTTTATGGAACCCTTTTAGTTTCATCCCTATAAAATTCTAGGAACACTTGCTATATTCAGTGAGTACTATCATCTTTTAAAATTAGGATGAAATGAAAACTGCATTGCCTAAATATTCTAACCATATTTGCCAATAAATAGATTTATTAATACCATGAGAACTCTCCTCTGATAAATTTAGTTATAGCACCAACAAAACAAAACCCACCCAGAAAAAAAATGGAAAAGATACAATATCAAAGGTATTTTTAAAACTAGTTTAAAAATGTTAATACCACAGTCCTTCCAGATAGAGACTACATAGTGTCATTATCCCATCTCTGCTTGTGTGGGATTCCAGAACAGGTTAAAACAGTCATGTGCAACTAGGAGAGACTTCTAAGGCTTCTGATTCCCACTGGGAGTCCCAAATCATGTCTTCAGCTGCTTAAAATTAAGTTACCAAACTGCCTCCAGCATGAAGTCCAGCACAGATTCCAGCATAATTCAACCCCTTGCCAAATATTGTTCAGTGATATTCAGGGAGATATACATCCTGGGATGAGTTATCATGCCCATGGCATAGTGATGCTATAGCAGCAGAGACTTTCTGTGTCTAAGACAGGGAGCAAGCCCTTCCTCTCAGAATACACTGCCTCTAAGGTCCTCACGCCCCCTGTTAATAGTGATGTGGGCACATACAGCAAGCAGACTTTCAGAGCACGTACAGATTAAATGCCCCTAAAGTAGAACGAAGTGTAGACAAACTGTAAAGTCTGACAACACACACACATCTGGATGTATCCTTTTTGTTTTCAAGGATGATACCAGGGTGACTTTGCAGTGGCGCAAAAACTGTGTATTTCAAAAGAAAGAGTCTTGAGGTAATATGTTCCAGCTGATTCTTCATCTGAGTTTGATAGTCTTTTTGTTTCACATATGTGTATATGTATATCACACAGGCTGAAGTGTGTGATTCCTCATGCAGCTGGAATTCATTGTTGACCATCTGCTGAAGTCTAAAGGACGTTTCACCTGCTCCTTTCTTCCTTCCAAAATAGCAGAAAACTTGGCAAGAACTTTTCTTATAGTAAGTTGCAAATATCTTGGTGGATGTTGGTGAAAAAGTGATTCTCTTTCACCTGTTGCTCACTTTCTCACTCACTGCTGGAGAAAGGTTCCTACTGCTCAAAAAGTTGAGAATAAGCACATTAATAACAAGATCTACTCTAAGTGATCTGTTCTCAAGGATAAATGACTTTAAAAGGCACATACGAAGATGGAAAAATAAGTGTATGGACTGTGTAGCCTTTACAGCTAGGTACAGGTTGGACATCTGGTCTCCTGATAACAAAATCCCTAGTGATCTGTGTTCTTCTAAATGTGGGGCCTGACTGTTTTCCCTTTCACCTCAATAGTTTAAACCCACTCACTTCAGAATCAATCATTCCTAGGGAGATGATGATACTACCAGTGCTGGTACTGGGCACACTTTGACACAATTATTTCCTGTGTTCATCTGCATCTGCAGGATGTCAAGTAGAAACACAGCTACTGTAGTGCCAGTGGAGACCAGAAGTTGATTCTAAATTCAGACTCACCCTTTGAGACTCAGGGGGATTTATTGCTATACAGTAACTATAGAAAGGGCTTATGATGCTGCCTAAGGGCAAGTTACTCGTATCTTTAAATGGGATGAAACTGCAACTCCTGTGTGGAACTGCCTAGCTCTTCTCAGCATGCCAGACAAGCAACAGCAGAAAAAATTGTGTTCAAACACAACTTTGTGGAAAGCATAGGCTGGCTTTCATAAGTGGCCTTTGAATTAAGTTTCTGTGGGAAGTCTGTAACCTTAAGTTCAGGGAAGAAAAACTGCTACAAATGGGAATTCCTTTTTTCTTTTTCTCCCCTTGAATATTTTTGCAGAGAACACTGATAATTATGCTGTGCTATATTAACCAACACATATGTGCTATTTCATATACCATTAGCTTTCAAATATCTTCCTCACAGTGCTTTAAGCTCCTGCCAATGTCTCCCTTGAGGCCACCAGAAGACCCTGCTTCCCAGGTTGGCACATTTCTCCTCAACCCAGTGCCAAGAACTCAGAGCCAGGTTGCAATTACCAGAAGAGCTGTTGTGAGCCTCTCAACCTCCAAGTAATGCTGAGGTGAAGAAAGCATTTTAAAAGTGACAGGATAAATATATAATTTTAGTAAAACCACGATTGTTCTCCTGGGCTTGTGTAGGCAGACCAGAATTAGCAAACATTTTATTGTACTGAATGCTGTTCTGGAGAATCAACACTACATGCTTTGCAAAAGGTTTGCAAAAATTATTAGCATTTTTAGCTGTTCCCATGTGGAGAGGTCCAGATGGAGGCTCATAAAGAGCCCTCATAATCTAAAAATGCTGAGTATGAGAGAAAGATGAGATCTAATTCTGAAGTTCAAATGAGCTGTACATGGTTTCAAGAAGCCCCTGGGCTCAGAGCCTGTTAAGGCAGAAGAGTTCTTGGACATGTCTTTAAGAAGACTTTGGATCTAGACTTTGGTCGAGAGACCTTAAAGACGGAAATGGAGTTGTTTCACTTGTGGGATTAGGCAGCACCTGAGTTGTGGCTTACAGGATGAAAATAGGACACTTGTGTACTTTAATTCTTGCTTAAACTCAATTCATGATATTAAATACTTCTCCTCCAGTAAATCACATACAGAATCGCAGAATATGCTGAGTTGGAAGGGACCCACAAGGATCATCAAGTCCAACCCTTAGCCCTGCACAGGACCATCCCCAAGAGTCACACCGTGTGCCTGAGCTTCATCTAAAAGCAAGCATAACATTCATGGAGTTAATGGAATTTCTCAGCAGGATATAAAAATCCAAGTGATCTTTTTTTTATTTCTTCACTGAAACTTCATATTGTATTTACCAGCAGACAAAATTGTGAGACTCCAACTTATTCCACCAAGGTCGAATAGAGTAGGTCACTTGTACTTAGCCTTAGTGAGGAAAACCTAGAATTAATACCATTAGGAGTGTGCAGTAACTGATCCATATTGCTCAGCTGACAATATATTGCTTTTAAATAAGTTCTAAATAAATTGCAATTTTGGATGAGACTTCCTCAGAGGGCAAAACAGTCTCAGGGAAGCATTACCACAGGGTAATACACCAAAACTGATGTATAACACTAGAGTAATGAACTTTGAGCTGCAAGCATTTACCTCTCTCCATTAGGAAGATACATAAATAGGAGCGTAGATATCTGACTTTTAGGTATCTGAACACATGTAACCAGAGTGTTACTTAGTATAATTTTGTAAATGCATCCACATATTTTTCTATATAACATGAGCTATAGAAGCACAATTGTGAGAGATATTATTAGTCCTAAGAACTAGAGCAGATTTTTTTTTTTACAGCTGCTTACAAAGAATTGTCATCTCACCTTTTCTGAAAAAACTATTCCCAGATATTTTTGAGTTTCTGAGGGTTTCTCTTTCATAGTTTTGAAACTGGTCTTCTTTGCAGCTGCTTCAATCTCCACTAGTCAAGGAAATCCGGGGAATTCAGCTACCCTTCTGATTTCCAGCAGCTGACTGTGATACAGATTTTATACAGAATTATATTTTGGCTCTACCTTTGGCAGAATTCCAGCAGTGTTGCTGTAGGCTTCACAGTTTTCCCTGAGTGGGCTTGCTGTGAACAGGCTTTGGGACCCAGCTCACTGAAGAAGTCTGAGGCAGAACAGAGATGGAAGCAGCGGGCAGGTTTCTTCTAAAGCAAGGCTACATTGTCCATACAAAACACTGTATTGCCACTAACTTTCAGGTAACTCTGGCAGACTCATTATCACACCTCATGACTCCATATTTGTAACAGTGAGTGTTCTGGGAAAATATAGGGTCATAAGCCCAAAGCATGCTTCCCAGAGTACTGACCTCAGTGGACAGGATGAAAATGAACTAAGGAAGCAGGTTGTCTAATGGCTGGGTAGCATCCCCCATGTGTCTACTTATTTCAGACTTTTTGAAGAAGGAATTTAGAAGATATTTTTCATCTGGAGCAAGACTAATAGGAGAGGACACATGCAAGCAGTAAACATTTTTGCCAAATGCATAGTATTTCATGTTAGTGCAATGCAGTTTTCAACTGCATCTACAGAATGCATATTTTACAGATAGCACTTCAGTCTTGTAATTTACATCCCATGAAAGCATATTAGACCTTTTCAGAAAAA
>VXAU01003281.1:12528-89270 GCA_013399695.1 Formicarius rufipectus | reverse complement strand
CATCCCTTCTTTTTCCCGGCCGGGATGCACACCGAGAGCCCCATCCCTTCTTTTTCCCGGCCGGGATGCACACCGAGAGCCCCATCCCTTCCTTCCCCTGGCCGGGCCGCTCACCGAGCGCCGTGCCCCGCACACCGCGGGGCTGCAGCCCGAAACCCCCGTTCACCGCCCGCCTCTCACCTGCCGCCGGCCGGGGTCTGTAGGGGTCCGTAGGGGTCGGTCGGGGCGTACATGGGGAGGTGGGCGCGGTGGCGGCGCAGGAAGCGCAGGATGGGCTCCCGCAGCGCCGGCGGGCCGGGGCTCTGCTCGCTGGGTGGGGGCTGCCCGGACACCTGCAACACACGAGCCGTCAGACGGACGATCTGGGCTCGGGACGCGCACCGGGGACCGAAAACGGGTCGGGGCAGGGAGCACCAAGCGGGGCTTGCACTGGTGGCACCGAGCGCACCTCGGGACCAGCGGGGCTCGGCTGTTTGTTCATCCCTCCCTCCCAAATGACAGACTGCAGGGGCAAGGGTAGTGTGGAACTGAACATGCATGGAACCCCTGGCTGTCCCGGACACGGACTGTCCGAGGCGTTTAGCCAGAGGAATTCCCCTCCCCACACCCCATTTACTGTGGCTTTTAACCCAGTCTGCAGCCCCAGCGGCAGCTGGAGAACCAGGACATTATTCCTGACGGAGGACAAGTGCCTGTTCCGGAAGGTCTGGCGCGGCACGTGTGCCCTCGGCGTGCGGCAGCATCCAACAGCTGATGGAGGTGCAGACCCCGGCCCTGCCATCTGCATGTTTGCGTCGCCGGAGCCGCGCACGGCGGCACAAACACATGGCTGTGATCCCCGAGGGGTAAACACACCCCGCGCCAGCGGCCCCGAGAGAGCCCCACGCAGCGAGGGCAGCCTTGGAGACAGCGCCAATACACAGGCTGAACGCACAGCCCCTGTCCCCGTCCCCGCCATAACCGGCTTTTCTATGCAGTTATTGCTTCTACTAGCAAACATTTCTGTAAATATTGCCCCTATTGCATGACACTGATTTCCAGTTTCTCTGGAAACTGTAACCAGAATGACTCCTGTGCACTTATGCTCAACAGTTCTTAAATGTTTCTTTCAAAGGGGTGTTTTTCCATCATTTTTACATTTCGTTAGTAATTTTTCTGCATGCTGAAGTGAACTGGAATATGAGCAACAGGAAGGAAAGACAGTAGGTCTCTTACTCCATATAGAAATACAGCCAGTTCTGAGGAATTTAAGATAGATTCCATAAGCACAGGGACCTAATCTGTATCTGGCAACATGCCCAGAAGGAATACCCAATGAAAACACATAAATGTGATATTTAGTAAATATAGTTAAAATCTCCTTGAGTAAATATTGGTAAAATCACCGTGAAAAAAAAATCCGAGTGAAAATCCAAAACCCCTAATTTGCATTCAGATGCAGATAACCATCACCTAGATGCATGTGAGCAATCCTGACTCACAGAGCTGCTTCCAGTCTGTGCAGTGGGACTGCAAGTGTCAGGACTGCTGCCACAAGGACACAGTAAGGCAAGTCTTTCATTTGTAGGACACCAATTCCCCTCTTTCTAAAGTTGTTCATACTTAGAGCATGTAAAATGTGATTGAACAATGGCAAGAAAAACACTTCACATCAGGGCCCCCATTCTGCACAGAACCTCATTTCTTTTATAGATGTCTTTCAAGAGAACCTCAATTAAACTGCATCAAGGCCCTTTCTGGGTCAGGACAACAGGAGGCAAATTGCCTGGAGCCCCTCTGGGAGGAGGCAGGGCCGAGCGTGCACGTGGCCGCAGCTGGGACGCAGCAGCAGCAGTTCAGGCTCTGGAGATGGGTGAGCCACAGGCTCCACAACCTCCCTTCCTCCTCCCACCCTGCCTCCATTTACACTCAGTTCTGTTTGTTTTCTGCACAGTTAAAAACTGTGAGCACGTACTTAAAACCCCATGGCTGTCACCTGGAACTACATGGAGTTAAACAAAGGCAGGAGCAGCGTGAGCAGCAGGACAGGCTGGTCCCAGGCAGTGAGTTGGAAGCATAGAGATCAGAACTCAAATTCTGCCTGGGATCAGACAGAAGTTCCTCACGGGGTGGGGAAGGCAGCTTTGGGGGCTATAGGACACCTGCCATTAACAATCCTTCCTATGGAGTGCCGTGGCTTTGCATTTTGGGCAGGAAAAGTTACAGGCTGCTGAGGCTTTGTGCCTCTGTCTATGGTGCTAAGGCGAAAGCTGTAAATAGCATTAGCAAACACTTCAATTTCAGCCTTATTCAGGAAATCCACATATCACTGAAAAAGCCAGTTGCTTTCACCCTTTGGGCTACAAAAGCCATTCCCTGTGAGTAGGATTTGAAAAACCTACCCATGGGCTCAGATGAAGTAGGTGTAGGATGGCCTGTAGCATGTTCCTATTAGGGAGCACTACTAAACCCAAGGGGGATAGCTGGAGAAGCCAGGCTCCAGATTCTGCTAGGTACTTGTACTAAATTACAAGTAAAATGCAAAAATGCTGTGAAGGAAAACAAAGCAACTTCAAATTCTATGGCAGATTTGAGAATATGCCCAAACAACAAAACTGACTGATGTGCTGTACTTCGTGACCCTCCCCGTGCGGTACACGTTCTGCTCAGGCTTCTCAGAGGAGAGCGCTAAACAAACAGAAAGCTTCAGGAGAAAGATGGGAGAAGAAACAGAAATGAACAACACTAACAAATTACCTAAATAATAAAATGCACTCGCCAGTCATTTTTCTTACCTGCTCTGACATCAGGATTTGGTGCAGTTCCTTCTGGAGGTCAATAAACCGATCGTGATAGATGGCCATGGACCAAGGTTCCCTGAAGTAGCTGGGTAAAAAAGAAGAAATTTAGTTATCTTGTGAACCTCTCATTAACCACTAATAAAGTATTTGCCTGCTTTTTTGCCTTTATAAATTACAGTTCTGGACCCATCATGATCGTTTGTTCATAAAATGCCTCCTGTAACAGCATGGTCAATCAATTCTTTTAATGGATGTTCCTGATGTACAGCCAGCTTCAGTAATTACATTTAAAGTGGCTTAATTCAGAGCTGTAGCAAGACCCAGTGAAGAATCCTGATTTTATCAGAATTTAAAAGCCTGAAGACCTGTAAAGAACGGTGTCTCCATTATCTGTCCTCATTTGAGAAAAGCAGATTGCAGGATTAACTGAACTGCTGCATAAACAAATTAAATTTGTGTAGACAATGACACAAATGTTGTTCATCATTAAGGTTTCTGGATTAATAAAAGCCAGAAAAACAGGCCACCACAGCGCTGCAATATGTTCTTTGCGCTAGTGTGATGAAGCTAAATTGAACCAATTCTAGGAGGAAGCTCTTGCAACTTTTTCTTTCAGTGACAGCATGTACAAGACCATTCTTCCATGGAAAAGTAGGAAAAGGATGGAGAGGACATAGCTCCATGTAGAACCTTATGGCTGTAAACATAACCAGAGGCAGCCAGATTGCAAAGCTGTGATTTACCTCTCTTTATAATGAAAGATAATTTTTACAGCTTGGGCAAGATGCTTGGTGTGTAATTCTTGTTAATGCTTGCTGCAGTCAGGAGGTGCCTCATGCTCATCCCCATAATGACTGAGCAGGTGTCAGCAGGGTCACCCAGGAAGTTGGGAGTGGGGGACATTTGCATGGCACCTTTGGAATGGCAGCAGGACCCTGGCACTGCCCCAGGAGCACACAAATGCACTTGCCTGGTCCAGCTGTGTGGTCTCTAAATGAACACTTGGATAAGGCAACTTAAATGGCACTACAACACAAATTTAATAATTCTGTCTACAGAGAACTAATGTGCATGTCCCTCTCTGCAGATTTTATTTCCTCCACATCCAGGCGCAGGATTTCCCCTTCCTGCTCTGAACAACACCTTACCTCTCCCTCATGCCTTGTGCCATTAAAAACACTGTGTACCTGGCACAGCTTGGTTGGATTTTCATGTGCTCAGCCCCTCTCTCTCCATATGCCAGCCTGGCTGGGGCTGCCTCTTGGAGTCTGCACAGCCCCCAGCACAGGAGGTGCTCTCCAGTAGATGTTTTTACAGTATAAATATTTATGGACACTATTCTAAACACCATGTCCTTGCCACAGCAAGTGCTGCCCAGCCCAGGAGTTACCACCACAGAGCTGCTGGTTCATTTGGATATGGAGGTTAGAAAGGATCTTTATTTTAAGTAACTACACACCTGTAATGCATGCAGAGAGCTGCAGAAGAACACAATATTCCTCAAATATTTAAAAACCCTTCAATTTCAGAAGAAAACCCCCATCCAACAGAAACCTGTAACTCACTGTTGATATAAGATAGCAAAGAAAGCAGTGTGTTATACAAGAATACATTAAGGTAATTAAAGACTCTGTTTTTACTGATATGCCTTGCTAAAAGCCATGTTCTACTGGCCAAGTGTTTCGTCTTCAAGCTGGCATCAATTATAATTGTAACCTTGAGGAGGTGATTTCCTCTCTCAACTGAGGCATACCCTCCAAATGCCTCACCTCAGTGAAGGTGCTCACCTGTCTTACTGAGGTGTTACATTAAATGCTGTCTATTAATGTTTCAGGGATGCTGTGTATCCCTTCTACCTTTACCAGTTTCATTTGTAACCATGATTGTAACTGTTCCTGTCAGTATTCACAGACTTGGAGCTCAAAACCTGAAATGGGTTGCCCAGTTCAGAATATTTAGTGTAAATAAAATGCCCATTTTGGGGAACTAGGAATGCCTTGTCCATATTTTCTAAATAGGCTGTGAGAAGGAGCAACCTGTACCCAACACTTACTGCCAGACCCCATTTCCCTTAACCTGAAGAACTGTACCCACAGAGGGCGATTTGAAGATTCACCTCACAGAAACAATTCCCTTTCTTTGCTAGTTCTGTGCTTCTATCTATCTATCTATCTATCTATCTATCTATCTATCTATCTATCTATCTATCTATCTATCTATCCATCCATCCATCCATCCATCCATCCAGTTCAAAACACCTTTCTCAGGGGGCACATGGTGTTTTTGAGAGAGCAGCTATACATATGGCTGCTGAAGGGAAGTTTAGTAATGAAAAAAACCCATTTGAATCCAAACCAACAAGTTGACTTTCTGAGTCTCATTCTGAATTTTATTACCACTTCAGCAGCAGTCCCTCAGGGCAAACCGTGGAAGGCTTCAAAGTATAATGCTCTTCAGTGTACAAGACGGAGCTGGCAGGCTCCCAACAGAGGCTCAGAGGCTCCTCTGCTATCATGAGAACAGCATCTACCACATGTGTTTGCACCATTTAGTCTTTCATAACCTGCCAAAGTGATCAGGCTAAATATGTACAAGATGACAGTGTTTGCCAGGAGCATAACGGGTGTGCAAACTTGGTCACTTCCTAGCAGGAATCCCTGCTGGAAGCCTTTACAGCAGCGGCAGCGACCGCGGGAAGGCGTTCGTGATGGGGTGGGATGGAACGGGCTCCTCCAGAAGACAATGAGCAACATCCTTCTCGTTGCTAGGGAGCTGGTCTTGCCTCTCATTGACAAACAACATTTAAAGTCTGTTCTGCCTCGTTTGTGAGGCTAGATGAGAAAACAAGGAGGAAGGAAATATTTCATGGTGTCCTGTACAAAAGGCACAGAATCCTTCCCCTTGACAAAAATATAAATAAAATGGACAGTTGGGCACTGCTAGCAAGCAGAAATAGTGTGCCTGTGACTGTCCATCCATGAGCTGCTGGTAGTTACTCTCCCTTTCATTTGCAGGAGCACCCCACATTTGACGATGCCCCTGCTCCTGCAGAAGCTGGTTCTGCATTCTGGGAGAGAGGACCTGACCGTGACCTGCCGACTGTCAGGTCTGGTGGCGCAGGATGTAGCACCAGCAGCAAGGTGTAAAGCCAGAACATCTTAAAAACTGAAGGAAAAACCTTCAGAATAACACACTTGGTTTGTTACAGCAACAAAATCCACAGTAGAAAGTTTAAAGATCAGCAACTGCAGTTTTTTAAAAATCATTTACAATCCTGTGACAGGGAAAGCCTGGCAGAGGGAGAGGACCCGCTCTGTGACCTGATCAGCTCTGGGAAGCCTGAGCTCTTGTCACTCACAAGATTGGCCTAACTGTAACTCACAGACCAGTTTTATCACACCCCTGCAAGTTTTCCAAACCTTTCCAAGTGGGGCTTCTTTTGTGGAAACAAACCCAAGCAAGGCCCGAGTAATTTCCATTCATGCTATTAAAGATGGGCTTCTGAGAACCAGTGTTGGGTTTGGCTGTGTTTCACACTGTGTGCTTTTACTGGGAAGTCTCATCTGAAATCCTTTCAAAAAGGAAAAAAAAAATCACTGGTGGAAAGAGAACCTGAAAGCAGGGATGTAAATGTACCAAACATGGCAGAAAAACAGACACCAGTTTTTAAAAAAGGTTTGATTTCTTCATTTCTCTTCATGTAAATCTCATTATTACAGCCTGAAAAATAGTACTTTTGTTTTTACTATGAAGATTGTAGTATGTTTTTAATTACCTCTATTCCTTTAGTTGCCACTTCTGTGAGTCTGATGGCAGCAGAGGTGGCCAGTGCCACCACAGACAGGTCTGTGGGCACACCTCACACCCTGGGAATGCAGTCCTGAATGCTCATTGAGCTCTGTGGAACAACCCCTGCCTGCAGGTGAGTTTATCTACACCAATCCCTGTGTGCTCCAACCCCAGGGACTGACTGACCCCTGAGCTGCTGCTTCTCCCTGTGGTGAGACCAGGATGAGGTGGCATTTTCCAAGACTTAAAGGGCAGGTGACACCTCGTGATGGTACCTTTGAAAAATCCCTCTGCAGTCTGGCATGTCAGTGGTTACAGGTTTGGAGGATGCTGTGTCTCTGGCTCCTCTTCTGCTACTCAGAGCTTTTATTGGAAACAATGAACGCAAACTGAGCTCCTCGCATCCCTGCTATCCCCTCTCTTCCACCAACACACAACTCAAGGGAAGTTCAGAGACTCAGACAGCTCATGGATTGGGTTGAAGCTGTTTGCAACTCTCATTAAATGTCTCTACACAAGCCTTAATAGAGATCTCTTGAAATGCCATTTTTGTTCCCAAAGCTGTCCATGAGTCACCAGTGCTCTGGCCTCTGTCCTGTTGAGCTCAGTGTCCCTCTGGTCACTGCTGTGCCCTCAGCACACACGGCTTCTGAGTAGCCAGTATAAGCAGAGTCATCGATCAACTTAATCTCCTGTTAATCTGTAAGGAGAAGAGAATCTCCTTTCTTCTCTGGAGCTTCTCACACCTTGTACAACATGGGGGATTTTCAAGCTAAACATCTGTTTTCCTGCGTTTAAATTTTTTTTTTTTAAGAGGAAATACAATGCTTGGAATGCAAAATTCTCCAGGCTGTATCAGCTACCTCTGGAAGATACTGTCCATTCTCGAATCTTCAGACCTCAGGATATGCAAAGTCATTCCCTAGCATGTTTGGATTCCTTAATCTTGAATGGCTTTGGTGGATTATGGAAGCTGAGTGTCTCAGTGGTACCTTTGGCACATGATGGCAAAAGCTCCCCAGTGCAGGGCCCAGTCAGGCAGAGCCAAGCTGCTGCTACACAGGCACCAGCAACCAACGCAGGAGGACAAGCACAGAGGAAACTGAAGCTGGTCAGCTGACACAGGCTCAAGTGGAACACAATTATGCCAAGAGTGCCTACACAGAGCAGGGAATTCCACTTCCCAGGAGTGCAGAGAGTAAAGGACTGCAGAGGGATGGGATGCAGCATAATTTCAATTTCCAGGTCATACTGGTAATATTTCCCAACCACAGCTTGCAGATCAGCAAAAGTCTTTTCTCCAACACAAGAGTCCAAGATGTGTTGTTTTGGGAAGAATATATGGATGTTTTTTAAGACTCTTAATTACAAAGATATGGTGATTCCAGTAAAAGGTACAGAATAATTGGAGATGTACTTCTGATAGCCAGACCAGGTATCATAAAGTGATAATTTAAAGAAAATATAAATAAAAAAACTGAGAATTTCCTGCCAAGTATCACCTGATCAATAATTTTGAAAGACAGCTTGTTTACATAGGTAAAAGCAGGACCAATTTGTGTAAAATCCCTTAGAGCAGCACCTGGGAGCATTGTTGTTCAGCACAAAGAGCATAATATGGCCCCTGGCCTGCAATTTCTTAACGTTCACCTACAACTGCTGAGCACTCAACCACATGTTGAACCAACAGCCTTGGTTGTAGCAAGAAGGATGCTTGGGCCAGAGCTCCTTGCTTTGCAGGTCTGCTCCCTGAACACCTGTGTGTGCAGGTGTTCTACTCACTCCTGTTAAACAGCCTTATGGACAACAAATCCATGAGTGACCCAACTGGGCAGTTTCACAAAGTGAATCTGCACATGAATTCAGAGGCTGACCTTTCTTTTGTCATTTTTTCAGAAGGAAATCCTGGAAACAAAGCCTGTGCTTCTTTACCACTGCTCACAGAACCCACAGCATCTTCTCTTTGGAAGATGACTGATTGAGAAGCTGTGCTTTACAACCCCCTCTTTTCTGTAGCTGCAATGGCAAACAAGAGTGCAGGGCAACTGGTCCTGCAATTCTTGCTCCAGAAAAACAGCCACTGAATCCAGACCTCACTGAGGATGATACTGATCCCCCTGGCCCAGACCCAAACCTGCCTGGGGCTGCTGCAGGGACCTGCTGACATCAGGGGGTGACACGGTGCATCTCCTGCCAGCACCTTCTCTTTGCCAGCACCAGTGATCCATCATGACTGATGAACCAGTGCTGTTTACTGCATTTTTAATATCCTGGAAATGTGGATACAGCACCATACCCAGAGGCACCCTCGGAAACAAATCCTGGTGTTGAGATACTGCAGCCCTTTCCTGTTCTAAGTGTCCTCAGAAGAGACTGTCCATTATTTCAGCACTGGCATTCAGTAAAGTTTAGATTCTTCACCAGATTGTAGCTGATTCTCACTGAACTGCTCTTTAAACTTTCTAAACTGTTCTCTTTAAAGCTGGCATAGAAGCATTGCTGTCTGCACTCTGAGCACCTTGTAGCTGTCCCTGACACCAGGCTCACCGCATTTTTTCACACAGTACTATTTCACACAACACATTATGGAAAACAATTAAAAGGAAATTAAATCTCACATACAAAATCATCAGATAGGCTGTGTGCAGGGGTATGACTGCTTTTCTGCAACTGTTTATGGATTCAGAGTTCAATCATTCATAGTAGTTTGCATAATTGCTAAGATGAATCATCAAGGTTCAGCTGCAAATTAATGTGGTAGGGTTCAGCTGATAAGCTTTCACTTACTAATTTGGACGTGGAGTTTCTTAGTAACGTGGCTCTTCATTGGCAAGTTAACTGCTCCTTTAGAAGTACATGAATATCAGAAGTCTGCAGCCATTGGTATTGATTTGGTCTGTAAGTACAGCTGTACCAGTGCACTGTGGGGTTAGTAGTTAATTCAGGGAATGAAAAAGCTGTCGTGCTTTGATATCCCTTCACATGTTTTTCTTTGCTATCCTGTCTCTCTCAATAAAAAGAACACACATTTCCCTCTAATGAGGCTGCAGACCATACAAGCAGCACTAGTCCCTCTCAGCCAAGCTCACTACCTGCCACAACTCCTTTCCAGTCATTTTCATCCCTGCAGAAAAAAAACAGCTCACTGTCTGCACAATGAACAGAAGCCTAAGGTGGAATCCCTTAAACACAATCCCAGTGTGCTAATGGTGTGGGATCTGGCAGACTCCAGACAGCAGCAGGGCATTCTAGTGTTTCTCTTAATGAACAAGCACTCTTCATTTTGGAAAGTCTGGGTTAAAATCAGCTTTTCTATGTAGCATACATTTCATGTTTAAATAATCATTGATTATCCAGCCTATAAATAACAGACTTATCTCTTTATCTAGTTCTTTTAACAATAATGCCAAAACCATCAAATGTTCTTCTTTTTCTTAATTTATTTGTCACATGGTGAGGTTTGTTAGCATGGGGTCAATAAACACAGTCCAGTCTGGAGTTTCTGCTTACAGTCTCATTGAATGACACTGCTTAATAAATCACCTTCACCCTAATGTAAACAGCACCAGGATGTGAGAATTGAACTTTAGTGGAAAATGTAAATGGTTACTTCAAAATAAGCAAGTGCTCTTCATGAAGCTCAAAATATTTTTGAGCATTTAGCTTGTACAGCCAATATGCAAAACACAATGCAAGAGTAAGAATCAGGGTTTGAAGAGAGCAGCCAAGAAAACACCCAGTGCTTTTTCCACATGTGTAGTTTCTGGATGGATTTTCCAAAGCCTCTCAGGAAAAGGGAGCCTAACCCTTCACATATTCCTGCTGAATGTTTGGTAGCCTCATGTCCTGTTTCTGTTGAAGCTGTGCCACTTCGTGAAGATAATTCCTGATTTTTGTCAGGGTTTCTTAGCCTCTTGGACAGCAACACCCTCTATGGCAAGAGTGCACACAGGTCTGGATCACCACAGATCCATGTATGGACTGGACATTCCCTTCCTAAGTGAAAACTGAATCCTACCTGCATTCCGGCACTGGGAAAAGCATTTCTTTGTCACTACAACTCTGCAAAATCCCCCGTGCTTTTTGTGCCGCCCACAGGTACTGCCAGAGCCATAACCCACTCTCCCAACCTCTTTTTACCAAAGAGCCACTGGTCATGTCTGCTGAGGGCTTCTCTCCAGACCTAGCCCCCAAATCACCCATCCCAAACCACATTGTGCAGCTTGGTGGACACACAAACCCCAGCTCTGGGATGCTCAAAGCTTGTGTGCAAAGCAGGCAAATTGTCCAGTTCAGTAAGTCCTTAAAATGCTGGAGACCAAGTTATTGAAACAAAAACTAAAGTGCTTTTTGGCTCAGCCTGGACAAGTGGTGACTGTAAGGTTTCTGTGCTCATCCTCTCTTAAGACATGCATGGTCTTTGTGCACTCCTTCACAGGCCTGATCCTGTGCCCTTCCTCAGCTCCATGCTGGAAAGCTATACGATTGTACTGCCTATATGTATGTCCAGCCTACATGTATGTCCAGCCTACATGTGTGTCCACCGTCTACATGTCCAGCCTGTATGCACCGAGACGACCCCAGGATGCAAAGTGAGGTAAGTGCAGATGACTAAAAGCACATTTCTGTCAAGAACTAAACCTGCACCCAAGACAAGCAGAGCCCTCAGAATTGTTAGGTGAGCAACAGCACGCTGCTTCACACAGGGTTAAACACCAGCAGTGCCTGAAACACAGCATCCCACTGACCTACCAACAGCATCACATGGAGAGCAAACGTGGTGCAGAGGTATGAGAGGAAACAGGAGAAGGGGATGGTTGAGCAACACAGCCTTTCAGAGGGTGCCTTTTAGAAAGTGACTGGTACCACAATGGCACCTCTGACAGGATCCTTCCTCACACCTTCTCTCCTATGCCACTCTCATGGTGCTGTGCCGGGTGCTCCCTCACCATCACTGTCACTGCCACATGGTTGAGATGCAACCATCACCTTCTCTAGGTCATGGCTGACAAGTTCATTAAAACAGCATTACAAACTCCCAAGTAAAAGCCACTCACACCTCATTTGTGAAATAAGTTCCTTAAGTATTTTAGAAACCAGGGGGTCAGATTTTTATGCATCATGTTAGATTTGCTCTTCATTAATGCCAAACGAAGCCTACACAAACCACTTCTATCTCATATTAAAGGCATGATGGCAGTGAGCATCCATTTGGTTGCTAAGTGTCAGGAGACCCTTCTAATTATCTGTTTTGGACTTAAGACACAGCAGAGGAAGATTCCACCGCTCTGTGGACACGTTCCATAACTTGGCAACTGCCTTGCAGCTGCCTTCATCCCGGGAGAACACAAAAGGAGGTCACTGGCTGGTTACACTCCTCCCCTGTGAAGCAGCGTGGAGGACTGATGACCAGTAACAAATCTATAAGCTTTAAAAGAAAAGAAAAAATGTTTCAAACCTCTCTCCCCCACCCCTCTCTTTTATCTGCTGCTAGGGCAATGGAAATAATCCAAAGCCTTTCCAGTCAGTGAGGGAGGGAAGACACATGGCATACAATGTGTTGTTCTCCATATTAAACTACTGGACTTTGCTTTCTTTTTCCTTCAAGAGAAGTCTTCCCTGTGAAGAACTGCACCCACCCTGATGTGACTCTGAACAACAGTGGAACACCTGACACATGGGAGAATCAGGCCCAAATACAGCTACAGTCCATCTACAGGCAATTATTTTTGAATGAGAAGACCTGTTGTTTTCACATTAATGTCTGTACCACGGGGATCACAGGTAAGGCATTATGAGGAGCAGTTATGTTATCTGTGTGTTTGGACAGCTGCACCAACACCTCCTTTAGCAGACAGACACTGCAGTCATTTGTAAAGAAGGAGAAGGGAAAAGAAACTTTAAAACTGTTTAGATCCCTCAGATATAGTGTTGGCTGGTTTACTGTGAGAGCTGAAAGCATTGTTTCCATGGGGAAAAAAAATCAGTGCCAAAGTACTTGAGGCTTTTGATGAGCTGTGAACACACTAACACAGACTGTCTGACCCATGGAAAGCTTACACTGACCCCTGTGCTGATGCATTGTGCAGCCCAGTGACAGGTGATCCCATGATGGCTTTTCCTGACCCTGCCTGTGAGGCTGAGACAGGTATGAACCTATGGTCTTAAGGTGCAGCAGTGGAATATGCTCATCAGGCACTGTGACTGGAGGAACATCTGGCCTATCTGGGGCTCTCCCAGTATGAAACTGGGCTGGGAAAACAGGACCAGTGGAGCCCTGGGAGCAGCTCCAGGGCAGGGTGATGTGTGTCCACTGCCCTGCTGGATGTCCTCCACAGAGCCCAGGTACTGAGGGGAGTGGGCAGAGCAGCAACCAATCCTTCCTTTGGCGATGGGCAAAGTCTGCAGCTTTTCATCACATTGAACTCACACCAAAATCAATGGAACTTTTCTCCAGACAAAAGGAAATGTTATTTCTCTCATTATTCCCACTAGCTGTGTTTTCAGGCACACAACTGGAAGGGGTGACTTTGTCAGGTTTGCTGGATCTTGGGGGCATGTTGTTAGTGCTAATTTGAGAGTGGCACTGGCACATCCTGGTCAGGAAATCCGGTACCATAGGGTTAACTTTCAGCTCTTAGACCAAACACAAATCAGTGAGGAAATTCACTGCTAGGTGCAGTCTCTAATTATTTAAAAGATAATTTGCATGCTACACAGAAATAAATTAGCTCCCAGGTGACAGCTGTTCCACTGTGTCCATTCCTGGAACGAGATGCCACGCTGTGAAATCTAAATGCAGACCAAAAGATTAAAATACTGCACTTTCTTGCCTCATAGGAAGGCCCTCCCCAAAACAGAGACAAAAAGGGGAGGGGGGGGGAGATAGATGGATGCTTCAAACCATCAAGTTTACAAGCTTAACTGACAAACAACATTTTTATAGTCTACATTTTCTCTTCACTAAGGCCACTTCACATCTTGCTAGAAGATGTAACAGGTACTAGTTTAAAAAGATTTTTTCAAAGCCAAAGAGAGAAATTCAGTCCTAACCTCAGGCTTGCACTCATGCAGGATCCTCACAGACCATGTGAGCAATGCCCAGAACAGTTTCTTTTTTTATCACAAACAGAAAAATCAGCCGAATGCATTTTCCTGCTCCTCACCAAAAGCCAACGAGGTACCACTTTTTTATTTACATAAGTCTCAAGACAACCCTCATCTCACAAGAGATGCTAAACTGGTTTTCTAATACACAGTCTTGCCATTGCTCGGTTCTAACACTGTCTATCGTTGTACATTGCACACCCAAGTACACTGAATGTAACACTGCAACGAGGGGATGTATATGTACTGTAGATGTGATATATTACGAGAGTACATTATACTGTCAGCCCTCTTCCATCACTCCATCCCTTCCTGAGAGCAGCACAGCAATCTGCTGTTCCCAGGAGCAGTTTGCTTCCTCTTCCCACTGTCCTCTCTTCCTTTTCTCATCTGTCCTTCCACTCTGCCCTGCCTGCTTGCAGAGGGCTTCCCTTGGCTCTTCTGTCTCCCACCTGCTGCACCTGCTGGAGAATGTCCCCTTCTCCCAGGATGGACATGTGTAACAGGAGCACCAGGCCTGGGATGAGCAGGGATGCACGTGTGTGAAAGAACCACAAGGGCCACACGAGCGAGGATTAAAGAGCAGCATATGTTCATTGCTGAGGAACAACATATGGGATTTCATACACATGACCAAAGAGCAAGAAGAGAAGGAACAAACCTGTCTAAACACAAAGTATAAAGACTGAAAACTATGGGAGGCAATAAAATAACCAGATAAGAAAAACCCAGCAACTGTAATTCAGGAATTTTGACACAGGCTAATGAGAGGCAAGATAAAATAATGAGGTAATGAGGCAGAGGGTCCCAAGCAACATATCTGTCTAAAGGCTGTAAAAGACCAAAATCAGTGCATCATCACTAACTAAGGAGAGCTCAAGAGATGTGATGAGGTCCTGGTAGGCGGTGTCCCTTTGTGCAGCACACCAGTGATCCTGACCAGACCACCAGCTCCCGGTGCCTGTGGCACAGGGCTGTGAGAGGAGCCTGACCATGCTCAGGGTCCTGGTGAGCACAGAGCAGGTAAGATACCCCCAGTCTGGCAGGAGCAGGTGACTTCTCAATGAGTGTACATGCTGCCATCAGGTAAAGCGGCTCCACTCACTCTTACAGTGCTGCCTGGTCTGACATCCTATTATCAGATCATCACTAGGATCTTCACCTCTCCAGAGATTTTTTTACAATCTCTGTGGATGTTTAGAACTTGACCTTACTTTATAATCCCCTGATCAGCTTGTGCCCTGTGTGGGGATCCTATCAGGATCATGAGCACAAAGAAGGCTAACACATTCTTGTTTCTCTGATGGAGAAATAAGCTGTGTGTTCAGAAAGTTCCCATCTCATCCCTTCCAAACCTGTGAGTGCAGCTGTCAGGGGAGCAGGTGAGTGAGCTGCACTGAGGTCTTTGGGCTGTGCTACATGCCCAGTGTGCAGCAAGGGAGAGCAAGAGAACGTATGCTGGTTTGGTCGAGGTCAGGAACACAGTGCTACCTGTGCTGCAGGCAGAAATCCCAAAGCAAAATGATTTCTTCTTCCAGATGTTGCTACTGGTGTGAAACTTGCTGGTACATCTAACAACAGACAGTGTAACCACATCTTGGCAAACAAGCACAGCCTCAGTGTCTGGCTCACACAAGAGGAGCTCACAGCTGCACGTGCACATTGTAAAGTCATAAAAAGGACTAATGGTACCTTGCCACAAGCTGTGTATTGAGTTCCTTCCAGTTCCCCACATGTATGAGCTGATCAGCATCAGCCACGATAGAAAAAAATCATCTGTCTCAGTCCTTTTCTCACACACTTTTGTCACCTTCCTTCAGTTTCTCCTTAACACCTACTGACGATGTGCTGTCCATGTGAATTTCATGTTTGCTGTGTCCCATTCCTCTCTTCCAAAACACACCCAACATTTCTTATAAATCAAAATCAAGCCCCGTAGCAGCAATAATTCACAAATTTCTTCTGGACCACAGCACACCCTTTACAGCAAACTTTTACAAACTGTTACCTAAATAACAATGTTTAATCTGAAAATTTGCTACCATTTGTGCCTTCCTTCCAATCAGTTTCAAATATAACAATATCAGACCTGAAGACTTCAGGCACCACTATCAGCTTTGTCTCATGATAAAAACTGACCATTTGTTCTTGAGCTTATCTTTCTGACTCTACCCCTTACTTCCACATCTGTGACAGTTTACATTCCCAAGCAACATTTGTGAGGGATTTCTTAAAATAAAAATCAAAAGCATGAAAAATTCTCTAGGAGGACACGGCACACAGTCGTTGGCCAGAACTAGGCAGGCTCTTTAGTCCCTCTCACTCCCTGAGACACATGCCTGGGCACACCTGCCCCTCAGACTGCCCCGTGCTTGCTCAGGTGCCTCAGAAACTGCTAGACCTGTCTCATTGCTGCAGTGCTGCCATGGGATGGGTCCTGCAAGGGGAACCTCCACCACAGAGTCCTGAAACAGCCTCCCGCTCTAACATTAAGTTACAGTGACTGCCTTCCACAGAGCACATGGTTTAAAGGACAAACCTTAGGGCTTATCACCACATGATAGCAGGCAAATTGTTGACTGTGGCTATGACCAGGAATGATTTAAAATCTCCCTAAAAATCTTTGGCTTAAAAATTTGATTCAAAGTGACAAAAATACTTTTAAAAGTGACTTCTGAACATGAATCTACAGTAATAAAGGATTGTTCAGGTTCAGCTTAATGATTGAGCCTACCAAATGTTCTAAACAACAGTGGTAAAGACACTGAAATGCTCTTTCAGATGAAAGATGGTCAAGTAAACCATTGCTCCTCCTCTTAACAAATCTCAGACACAGCTGTATCCAGGAAGGCCTTCAGGACTTGCATTACTGCGGATGATGTTGCAAAATAATGGAAAATATTTTAAAATCTCTTTGTCATAATGCTCTTAAATGCTCTTGTTCCAAGGGAAAACAGCCAGAAGACAAATCAATAAAGTCAAACTAAAACTCCAATAGAACATATATTTTCTGCACCAGGCAGAGTTTCTCTCACCTGTAAAGGTCTGTGATCTGCCCGTCCCTCCAGCGATAGCACAGGTCGTTCAGCAGACGCTCGTGCTGTCCATACAAGCACAGGTAGTTGGAGACAGGAAAGGGTTCCTTGGAAAAGCAAGTGATGCTGTCCACCATTCCATACTGGTTGAAATGCATCCTGAAGTAATTCCCGCATCCTGCCTCTCCAGTTACTATCTCCATCCCCTGGAACAGAAAACACCAGAAAAGCTGTAGAGATGGAACATCTGACCTGGCACATGTACAGAGTCAGCAAGGGGTTCCCAGCCCAGAGTTATCACCTCTTAAAACACACTACTTTTTTTTTTTTTTTTAAATCAAGAGATCATTCTTCACACTGTGTCTTATAAGGCACTTTGCTGTGACTTGGACACATTTTCTGTGTGGTTTACACCTTGATTAAGTGCCCACCCAACTGTGCAGCACAGGTTGAGTGCAACAGCAGACACCTGAGGGCATACAGACCCTCCAGCTGTGCTGGCAGTGACATCAGATCCACAGGGACCAGTGACCTCCTGAGCAGCAGCTGGAGTCAGGAGGGATGCCCTGGCGTGGCCCAAACAACACTGGATGCCCCTGTTTGAGCACCTCAGTTGAACTCTGTTCAGCCTCATTTATGACACAGAGCACACACATGGCATATCATATTTTACTGAGGATCCCATCCTGAGGAATGAAGAATGCACCAGCAGGCTTTTACTCTGCCTCCAGATTCATAACTACACATCTGTATTTTTATTTATGTAAATATATGTATATGCAAACAGTGTAAGTGAAGAGGCCAAATTTATGGCATGTGGTAGAAGCTGCATGTCTGCAGGCAGAGGGTGACACTACCACACTAACTAGGTACAGGTGAACTCCAGTGCTGCAACTCAAAGATTTATCACACAGCAATTGAGCATTTTTGACTTTGTGTAACACATTTCCCAGAAGTCAAAGGTGTGATGTGCTGGAACAACTTTCCAACACGGAGAGAAATACCCAGAAGGATCTTACAGTTCCAGAACAAACCCATACACTTCACAAACAGCACCATGTACAGATGGGGCCTGCCTCTGCAGGAGGCTGCACTGGCTCTCTTGGGATGTTTCCTTCAGGTCGTGTGCTATACCATGAAATAGTGAATATAAAAGAATATATAGGCATATACTTATATACATGTGTGTATACACACAAACATGTCTATACAGAATTTAAATTGCTTGCTCTGACCTGCTCTTGCTAATTTGACCTGGGGCTGCCACATGTTGCCAACACTAACTCCACTGTCAATAAAATAATAGTGATGTTGGATGTTGATGCTTAAACTGTAGCATTCAGCTACTTAAATCAACCACTTTGAAGACAAAAATGTAAAAATTAGCTTCAAACCTCCCAGGGCAGCGGGATGATCACATAGCTGGAAGCTATTTTTCCAAGCTGTACTCCTGTTCCAGTTTTATACATTTCTACAACCTGTTGCTAGGCTACAGGAACCTTTGATAGTTTCACATCTCAGCTAATACCTTTCACTAGCTTCTCTAACTTCTTCCTTAGGAAATTCTTTTAGGATGTACATCAAGTTTCTAGAGTGGCTTTAAGGTGGCCCCTTTTCAAGTAATCAGCAGGTAATCAAAGCAGCTGCAAAAGAATTCTAATCATGTTCTAGCAATTCAGAGTAACAAACCCAGTTTTCCTCTCTGATGGTCCTTTCTGCTTTTCAGTACATGCTGCTTTAGATGGCTCATCCTGGATCTGGAAAATAAGGTGAGCCATGCTTTGATTCTTTCCCCCCAAACCATGGATTTCTTTAAAAAAAAAAAAAAATTTCTTTCTATAGACCATCATTGTCCAATTTTTAAGGTGAACACTGAAGTAGCCTTTTAAAAGCTGCTCTTTAAATCAGTTGTAAGAATAGGCTTGATGCAGAAATCCTTGAGGTAAAAGGTATAATCTGTGTGAAATAAGGGGCTTGCCTAGGTGGATGGTCCTCTCTGGCTTTAAAAGACATAAATCTGTTTCTTGTCTCACAAGTCAGGTCCTCCAGTAAGAGAAGCACCCCTGTGTTTGTATCCTGGGACAATTCCCCATGTAGCCCACTGTGTGAAGTGACTCCCTCTGTCCTGTTCCAAGACAATCCTCACAGCTGCAGGACTCACTAGTTCAACTAGTTCAAGCAGTACAACACAGAGCATCTCTTCCAGAGTAATTCCTACTATTTTAGAAATCAACTGACTTTTCCTGATAAACTGCCAAGTTTTATCATCTGTATGCATTTCCAGTACCATATCACAGGGAGTAAAGGGGCGCAGCACAAAATCCAGCTAATACTGTCCTATTGTCCTCTGTACAGAAAATGAGGCATCTTTGGAGAAAGCCAAATACCAGGAAGTGTAGAAATGAACACCTGAGATGTTCGGATCCTTCTGTAACTCCCCCTGGTTCAGCAGCTGTACCTGGTGTACACAGTGCACCCAGGCTCAGCTGACCAGCCCAGCCCCAATGCCCACCTGATGGCAGACACCACCACCCCATGCCACGTGTTCAGCTCGTGCTAGAGCTGCCACAAATGCATACTGGAGCCCACACTTACTCAAGGGACTTTGTTACAATGCAGGGTACTTCAGCTGGTTCCTGCACTACCCTGCATAACAACATCTTTCCAAATGGAGGACAAAACAAAGAAAAGGTTCCATTATTTAACTTACGTGATCACACTGGGCAAGTTCTACATCCAAGTGGGTAGGAAGTGCTGGTTTGGAAATGTGCAAGTAGTTATGACCTCCAGGAAGAATGCCTCCTGCCACAAATGAAAATAGGAGGTTTATTAAGCTTGCCCTCCTTCTGCCATTGTCTTCTTCCACTACATAAGGAGCTTTGAGGGCTGTACTGCCATGAGACAGCACCTGAGGTGAGATGGACCTGTCCAAGTTACAGAAAAGGGGATGGAAGTGTGACAGGAATCCAGTGGGACCTACCTTGAACTTTGCACCCTCTGTACATGGGGATGAGTCCATCTGGGACTTCTGGTGGCTTGGAATGGGGCTGAGGGGTTGGATCAAAGAGACTCAGCATGGATGTAGCAAGCTCAAAGCCAACCTCTTTGGAGTTGAAGTTGCTGTGTGTCCATTCATCTCTATAATATCTCCTGGAGAACTTTGTCAGAGGACCTGCAGCCCTGATGCTGACATCATTGGTGCAGAATTTGGCATCAATCACAAGTCTTCCATCAAAAACAAGGCAAGCATCATTGACTGCCTTAAAGGTTTCATAGTCCACTGTCCTGTAGGCAAAGTTAAAAAATGCCTAAAAAGATACATAAATAAGTGTAGATTATATTATTTTCTGGCTAATTTCATAAATCAAAGCCCACCCCACCCCTTTTGTCTGAATGTTTATTTAAAAAAACAAGACTATAATGTATGATTTTATATGCACAGATAGATCCTTCTGATCCAGTGTTTACAGCTACCAAAATTTTTAAAAAAAGACAGTAAAAAGGAGAATACTACTAAACTAGGCTCATCTGCTTCTGATTATTTGATGAGTTTTGTTTTAAAAGCTTCAATATTCACTACAGGTGAAACTATTACAAGTGGCCGTATGTATTTTCTGTTAGTACAAGCATAGGACATAGACCTGAACACTCCATGAAGTTGGTTTTCTTGTTTTCTTCTTTCAAATGCTCAAGCCAAACAAACCCCAAGGAACAGAAAAGCATGATGTACTTCGTATTTAGCAGGATAACTGTGTATTACAAATATCTTCCCAACTGTTGACCCTGTTTACCAACAAACTAAGTTACTCTGGCTACCAGCATAGAGATGGGCAATGAAATGGAAAGAGCAGAAATTAAACTTGTTCAGAGGAAATGTCATTCTCATTCCAACTACAGCAGCAGGATTTCAACCAGTGGAAGCTGCGGGGGCCAAGGAGGTTTTGAGCAGTGCAGAAGGACTAAACATTCACAGGAACAGAAAAGCTTTCAGACTTGTTATATTTGCCAGGGTCATAAATCGTGGAAAGCATATCCAAACACCTCTCTAACTATCTGAGACCTGGATCATACCTGCTTTAGGAGGCAGGCTGACCTGTACTTCCTAAAGCAGGGACTGCTGCACCCTCTGAGGGACTAGTTGTCCATCAGATCCACGTGGATCACGCAGGTCAGCCCAGAGGAGGCTGTGTCTGTAGGGAAAGCACCTGGTACATTGGGCAGTCAGCTGCTGAGTGTGGGAATGAGCACAGCAGATTCAGTAGGTTTTGGTTTGTGGGACTGAAAAACGATGGGACTCTCACTCTTGGAAAAGATGGCCTGTACTGCCTCACACATCTTTATGGTCCGGGCCCTGAGGTAGGAAATTATCTTGGGACCAGCATCTACTTAAACCACGAATTCATCTTCCCCACAGGAAGACTACATGGGTATTGAAAGAAAAATCACCCTAAATCCCCAAATTCCTCCTCTAAGTCTTTAGGAAAAAAGCTTTTTTTTCCCCCTCCTTTTGTCTCCTCCTAGCACCTGCAGAGGGGCTCTCCTGGGACACGAGGAGGCAGATCAGACCTCACCTGCCCCGAGGGGGCTGAGGCAGCACTGTCGTGACGAGCTCTGCAGAGCAGGTGGTGCTGGGGGCACCACGTCTCATCTGGCTTTCTATATTGCCTAAAAGTCACTTTAAAGAGACAAAAAGGGGAAGGTAATCATGTCATCTGAGGGGTCTGGGCTCTAGAAGAGGAGCAGTGAGGAGCAGGTGAGGGCACACCACAGCCCCAGGCAGAGCAGCACTGCAGCAGAGCTGGGAGAAGCCACAGCTACAAGCAGTGCCCTCAAAGCTGCCCCTTGCAAAGGATAAACTGAGAGCTCTCAACACAGGCCCCAAATGAGTGTAAAACAAGAGTGCACACTGGACAGGGAGGGTTGAAAGGAATGAGAACAAGGCTAAGAGAGGTTTTGAACAAAACCACAGTCTGCAAATGGCACAGATGAAGACTGACCATCTCATTGCTACAAGAGAGTTTGTGAAGCTCCAGAGCCCTCACACAGAGCCTTCCCCAACATCAGTGCTCTCAGCTTTTAAACCCATTAGATGACAAGTTTCATGTTGCTGCCCTCCATCAAGACATATTCCTGTACAGGCCAAGGAAGGAGTGGAAGGGTCTCACATGAACATGCATTCCCTTGATGCCCTCACCCTCAAGAGCCCAAGACATAACTGTGCCAGGACAAAGCAGCATCCATAATCTGTCCTTCCTTTAGCATCAGCTCAGGAAGGACGTGGCTGTGATCCTGGCAAAGGTGTTACCCAGCTGTACCCCCAGATTGCATTCCTGGGGACTAAGGGAAAGTGTCACATGCTCACGACTGGTTGGATGGGCCAGCTGGAAGAAAAGGCACAGCAGAGGGATGCAAAAAGAGTTGGAAATTTTAGCAACACCGGTGTAGCAGAGATGCAGCAGCAGAGGAGCCAGAGCCCCTGGGCTTGTTTGTAGATAAACCAAGTGATGAACTACACAGAGCTAAGGGAATTCTGACCATTTAGGAGAGCCAAAAATCAGGCAAGTTCTGCCCATGAGGGCAAAGGGATCGCACAGCCCCACATCCTGCTGGCTGACAGGCAGGACGGTATCACCAGAGGGGAGGGGAGGGCTGAAACCTCCAGGCTGGGAGCCATCTGTCAGCCCAGGCAGGAGGGAGGCAGGCTGCTGCTTTAGGGAAAGAGGAGATTTTCTCCTGTTGTTTTTATCCTGCAAGACTCAACAAATTAAGCCCCCAAGAACTGCCAATCAACAGTTGATACTGGCTCAAATCCCAAAAGGCCCAGAGCTGCTGCAGCGCCGATTCCTGCACAGCCTGGTCTCTGGCACAGCAGCTGCCTCCCTGGCAAAGGCTGCCCCACAGCCCCTGCTCCTCCCCGCCCAGCCTTCCAGGCAGCCCCAGCCCTGCCAGAGAGCTGAGCTGGTCCTGGACACCAGAAAGCTCCCGACATCAAAAGTGAATAAGCATTTCCCATCTTAGAGGCTGGGAAAGAGAGACCTTGAGAGGGAAGGACCATGACTGGAAGAACAATGGGCAGGGACACAAGTGGGCAAAAGAAAGAAATCCCAAGGCAAGGGGGGTCCAAAGCAGTGGCCACAAGGGCCAGGTGGTGGGGAAAGGAGCGAGGGCTGGTGGGGAGAGGTGGTGAGTGGATATCAAGTTGCAAGAATGAAAACCACATTGAGATATCTGTAGAAGGAGGATAAAAATTGAGGGATTTCAGGAAAAGAGTAAAGAACTTGACAAGCTGCATATGAGGAGAGAGGGATAAATATCATTATTGGCATGGAGACCAAAGTTAGGACACCACTATAAATAAAAGTGCTGTGCGAGGTCTTTACCCTCACCAGGAAGGGTTTAACTATCCATATGCAAGAAAGAGAAGGGTTGCAGTGCAGGGGAGCCAGCAGGGTCCCTGACACCTGGGGAGCTCTCTGGGACAGACGTGCAGCTCATCCTTTCCACAGTGACAAGTGCTCCTGCACAAAGGAGTGGACACTCAGCAAGGTGTGCAGGGGGAATGGCAGCGCCCTACAGAGGGAGCTTTTGAAGTGACAATCAGAAGCACCTGCTCCTGTGGATTAGCCCAATAAAGGAAAACAGAAAAATCCTGATCTTTAGGAACAGCTAAAACCCGTCTCTGGTCTCAGAGTTGAGTCACACCTGTGAGTGTGCCTACAGCTTCAACAAGTTATTGGTACTGAACACAACTGCAGTCATTGACATAGAGGGAGAGAAGTCTGCCTAGAATATGCTTTCCTGAAGTTACACAGTAGGCTTCTCTATCTTAATGATTTTGGTTTCTGCAGCTAATTATCAATTGCACATAACTATAGACAGGAGAGACTGCACATTTAAATAAGAAAAGGATTTCTGGAATTATCTAGAAAATTAATTGTGTTTCTCACTCGGCAGTGAACAACTACTTGTGTGTCAGGTGACTTAAATACATTTAATCCAAGACAGTCAGGGCATTAACAATGGGTTTACTTGGATTTTTAAAGAAACAATCCCTGAGGCTGACAAGTGAACGTTCAATCTCCTAGCGACAATGAGAAATAGATAAATTAATGAGGGACTATCTAAATCTGATGGCCTTTGTCTTTAAAGAGACAGACCGAAGAGACCGCACCGAAAGCATCTACTCACCGCGCACGGCAGTGTGAGCGGGTGTGTGGCAGTGGTGAAGGCAGCCCAGGTGATGCGCTCGGGGTCGCTGCCCTCGCCCCACTGTGCCAGGACACCGTCCCTGTGCACGGCCACGCCAGCCCGGGACAGAGCCCCCTGCACAGCACCCTCCAGCTCCGCGCTGGGCAGACAGGGCACTGCCGAGCCCGGCGGTGGCTGCACCACGTGGATGCGAGAGCCATCGATTCCAAGAGATAAGAGGGCTTCCACTGTGGTGTAAATGTCAATTGTGTTCCCGTAGACAATAACGTTCCCTAAGAGGAAAAAAAAAAGGGGGGGAAATTTCTAAGACATACAATGAAAACCGTATTAGGATAACTCGGATGATAATAACATGAAATTGCTCTCTTTGACCCTCTTATTTCTCTGATGCTATGAAGCAAACAATGTTACCTAGCAACAGCAGCTAAGATAATTTAGCAAAGAATCTGTACAAAACATCCCACAAAGTAGGCAAGTACTTAACACAGAAGTATGACATTCATCCTGACCCCATAATTTGAAATTATTTTGATTGAAAAGCCTCTAGGGGTAAAAGAAAAATCACCATTTTTATTTTGCTCTTTCCTCTCTCCTCAATTTTTCTCATTCAAGAGACTGATGGAGAGGGGAGCAGACAGGAGCAAATTAAATACATCATGCTGAAAACCGCCAAAACTGTGGAAAGGCCAAGTTACAGAATACAAGCCCTTGGGCCACATGGTCATGAGTGCTGCTGCTTCCTTCTACCACAGCCTGCTCTCCAGAGAATGGGGACAGCCCTGGAGACAGACCCTGTCCCCATACACTGTGTGTCCCCCTCCATGGAAGGGAGAGCTCTGCTGCTCTCTCTGAAGGCAGCTCGTCCCTCTATCACACACTGGCCAAACCCCAATGCCTGGAGGACGTGCTTTGAGCCAGCCAGGCTCCGTCCTCGCTCGCTGCTGGCAGGTCAGCAGGCTGGACACAGAGATGTGCTCAGCTGCTGTGACAGCAGCGTGAGGGTACTGCTGCTCCTTCTGCAGAAACCACTCCTGAAAACAGCACCCTTTTCCCACTCTGGGCAAAGGGAGCTCCAACCCAACTCACAGCTCCCACCTGGCACTGCAGAGCCACAAGACAGAGCCTTGTATGTTCTTGCCCTGCACTTGGTGCCACTTCAAATGGCATAGTCAGAGCTGAGCAGGAATACATGAGGTTGGGAGTGTTCTGTTCTGTGTGAAAACAACAGGACTCTCCAGCCTAATGGTTAAAGCCCTTCTAGCAATAAGGGAGGTAGAGCCAGGATGCATCAAGGCAGCTGTGTTTTATCTCAGGATGGTTAAATATAAAACACACAAACATTCCTCTGAGCAGGGACTCAAACATGCTCCTCTCCTCCCCATTCCCTCTGCCACCCTGCTTGGAATAGGAGCCATTTCTCTGCTCAAGTAATCCAGGCGGAACAGCCCAGCTCTGATAAGACAAGCTGGGCACTCCTCTCCCTGGGGCTAAGGGCCCTTCCCAGGAGGGGCTCAGCCCAGCCCCCCAGGCTCCTCTGTGCCCATCTGCCCCAGCCCCGAGCTCCACTCCCTGCCTGCCACTGCCCACATCAGCACGCCAGGAGTCTCAGAACACCAAGGCTCTGACCTGCACAAGGATGCTTCAGAAGCACATTGCCAGTGCTTTATGTCCTGTTCTGGGCAGTGCTGCAGCTAACTCACGTGTTCATCTCAGCACTGGCATTTATGTCTCACCAGGAGTGACAGCATCCCCGATATCTGAAATTGTATTATTTCATAGGCTAAACCAATTTCCCTGGGACCATATTTTGCTGTGTGAGACATGGGGCAATCCTAAACTGAGCATGCACACAGCCCCAGTCCCCAAGAAGAGTAACGACAAAAACGTTAACAGATGTTCTACCATTCCCCTTTGACTACAACATTATTTTATTTGTCCCTATCAGCTTGGCTACTTGTAGCTGCCAAATAGACATCTCTCTCTACATAACAAAAAGAAGTACATTATTCAGAAATTATGGAAAACATTTTTACTGTTTACAGCAATGACCAGAGGGACAGAACAATTTTACCTGCAAATGTATCAATTTGAATTAATTAAAAGAAAGATCTTACTACTTATACTACTTATAAATATCATACAGAATACAGGAATTCTGTCCAATGTGTCCATCACTGAGCTGGCTTTCCAAACCAGAACCACCCATTCCATGGCTTGTGCCTGCCAGGACACCTGTCTGCAGGCAACACTGGCCTCAGGAGAGGTCCAAAAGAGAAGAGACATTAGGCTGATCAGTTTTTCCCTGATGCAGCAAAGCACAACATAAGAAGCAACCAAGCAAAACTCGTGGGGAAAGACCAGCTTTACTATACTAATTTTTAGCAACTCAACATGCTGACAGTGCAGGCAAGAACATGGTGTGCAGGCGCTGACAGCCTCATGCTACGTTCACACGCTTTAGATTTGCAGGGACTGAAAACAGGTGAAGAGGATACCACGGCTGGAAAAGGAGGATGAGGAGGGATTCCCAGAGGCATGGCCCAGCAAAGCTCCATTCTGACTCCAGGGCAAGGCTGGGCTGAGACACCTTTGCCATTTGGCAGCACCAGCCCCCTCAAAGGAAAGCTCAGCTGCTGCATTAGACACTGGCACTTGGGGATATACAAGATCAGATTGAAGACCCACATTTATCAAGGAAAATTAAAATTCTGGTTTATATGGTAATATTAAATACAACTGCATTAGATCAGGGAAAGCAATGCTCCTTTACTGACCTCTTGTAAATCAACGATCTTCTGCTTCTGCTTATTACAATATTAGTGGCTTTTTAGATGACAGTGCTGGTAGTCTAGGAACTACAGATATTCATTATGGACTGAAATTATGTCCACTGGACAGAGAGCAGTTCCTCAGGATGCTTTTATTTTTTAACTACATGAAAATGTATCTGTGAATAAACATAATAATCTTTCACAGAAAAAGCAGCCATAAATAAAGATCATTACAGTAGTTTTATCATTTATTACCCAAGTGTCAGCATTTTGCTGCAGAGCAGACTCATTCATTTCCACAAGTGGAAGCACAAGATTTCAGTAACCCTAGCATGACCTGAATCTTTGCAGTTTGAAAAAGCTAAAGGAGAAACCCAGTATGAGCTAAAGCATCAGTGGCTTCTGTAGGTGATTCATGCACTGGAATTTTAATGCAAGAGTATTCCCACAAACACACTTTTAATAAGGCAGTAAACTATGCTTAGGTATAGAGAAAAAAAAATTGCTCCATTTTGGGCCATTAAAGCAGTTTTGTTCCTTACTTTACTTCCATCCTACTTTTTATTTTCATGGAAAGTGCAGAGCTAATAGGAGATGAATTTCAATTAGTCACCATTACAGCTGTAATAGGTTCCATGCATTAGGCGGCTGGGTTTCATCAGCAAAGCTGCAGCAGTGGCCATGGGGCCAGTGCTCACCCTGCTGCAGGGCTGGCCATCTCTTCATGCCAAGGCAGCTGTGGGTACCAGCTGGGCAGCAGGAAAGGTGGTGCAGGCAGGGGCTGGCTCCTGCTGCAGGACTGGGGGAGAGGGTATGCTCAGGGGGCTCTATGACATGCCTGAGGCTGGGACACTGCCTGAGGAAACATTACCACATTTATGGTCTCCTGCCCCTGCTCACAGCAAGACCTGGAGGATGATAAACGAACTTCCAGTGTGTTGAGAACTGCCTTAAAGGACTGCCAAGCAGGTGTGAACCTTGCACCATATCACTGCAGTGTCTCACTACCCTCTGCGAACTACACAGGTAAGACACACCTTTAGGAAGGTCCTGCTGTTGCACTCTGGCACCAGGAACTCCCCAAAGACAGCTTTCCTGCTCTGAACTGCCCTCACTCAGAGGTGCCAGGAGCTGACATTGTATGAACTCATTGACTGACTAGTCTCTGTTTCCCTAGTTCAAAGCTGACTCGGAAGCCTGGGTGATTCCAGGTGTTTTCAATAGCATATGCACCCAGTGGATGAACTAATGAATACATGAACATCCAATGAGGCTGAGGAAATACAAGGATGGGAGACATCTGCAGAAATGTCTGATTTAAAGGGTTACAAAGAAAAATACCAGGAGCTTGCTATTTTCTGTGAAAATCTGTAACTAGTGCAACTGAATATAATGCTGACAGAGACTTCCTAATGTAGACTTGTTTTCTTTGTGGTACACCACAAACCTAGGTATTTTTCTATATAACAGAAAAACACTTCCACTAATTAAATTATTATTTAATTGGCTAATTAATGACTCCAGCCAGATTTGCATTTGGGACTCATTTTGTTTCATATAATAGCTGCAGATAATTAATCTGTCTCAAGCCTTTCTTTCCTAGCTAAATATGCTGGGTATCAAAAATGACAACAAACTGTAAATTAATTTGGAAATCAAAGCACAGCAGATGAAAGACTTAGAATTAATCAGGCACCAATTACACCATGGAATTAAGGAAACAATAAATCTAGAGAACGTTTCTTTAAGTGTGCACATGTTAATGAAGCCCCTTACCTCTGGACCTGACAAGGTTTTTCTCCAACCACTGCACCGCCCACAAGCAATCCTGGTCATCGTTGAGAGTGAAATGATTGGAAGGGACTTTCCCTGTGTGTCTCTGTGGCCAACTCCTCATGACTTGGCTGTTAGTTGGGACTTCAGTGATATCTGCTCCCGTGGGAGCCAGGGCCTGGAAGAAATAAACTGGTGAATGAATGCATATATGGCACATACCTTGGAGACATGAAAAGACAGTGACACTGTGACTGCCTCAGGGCTGCTGTCCTTGCACATCCCAACCCTGATTCACGCTTGGCAGCAGCAAACACATCCATGGCCACAGAGAACATGGATTCATACATTCATACCCATCTGAGTACATGCATGTGGGCACCTACTCCCTGTTCTCTGTGGGATGTGGGTGACTGTTTCAAACCACAGTGCCAGTACAAATGGAAGGACATGGCAAGCGCCACAGACTGCACAGCAAACAGCAGAAATGCCCCAACACACAGCTGAGGGAGCTCTGCAGTTCTCTGAGTAACAGAACTTGAAAAAGAGATTCTTTGTGAAGTCAGATTTTCTCAACAAGTTAACGTTCTAAAATAAGAGCTCTTGTCCCAGAAAAAGGGACCAAAACCTGCTTGATGGTTCAAATGCTAGCATTCAGTAACTGGTTCACTGTATAATTGCTGCTTTACAGCAAAACACTCCACCTGAATTATCCAAAGCAAAAAGCAAATCTTGTCTAGGACTTGTGCAGCACCAGTGATCCACATCCTGAGCAATGTTCTCACTGTCAGCCAGATCAGCTGAAATACTGTTGGGTCCAATAAAACCAGGCATGACATCAAAAGATCTTACTCAACAAGTAAATCCTCTAAATGATAACATACAATGTTTTAGTAGGCATTAATTTGATTGCTTACCAAATAAGGCACAACTCATAGAAAGGATGGACTGAGCTCTGTGTTATAAACAGAAGCCAGATGATAAAACTAATTCTTTTTTACTTTTGTAGAGCTCAAAAATGAGAATGGACGATGATGGGATTTCTTCTCAAAGGCAGACAAAACCTGACTTTTCCCTTGTTTTCTTTCTCCTCCCCTGCAGTTACTTCCTGTAGGTTATTTCTCAAGTTGAGTTACCTCCAAACATCTTTTCCTAGGAGCACTTTTTGAGCCCAAACTTCAGCTTTTGTTTCATCCCTGTTGAACAGTGACCATGGGCTGCTGTTTAGGTGTGGCTCTGCTCTGAGAGGTGATGGCAGACCCCACAGCCAGACACTGCTGTGGGCTGAACACCCTCACGGCTGTGTGTGGGACGTGGTACAGCACTGCAGAACCAGCAGCTCATATGCTCAGACTGATCTGATTTTAAAGGCAAAATGCCTTGCTCACAACTCCTATCCCAAACCACTCAGTAAGGCAAATCCTTGCAGCTAGAGGGCTGTACCAAGCTGCCTGTTTGGTCACAAGGCCCGATGGCTTTGTGGGGATACATGAGCCAGAACCAACCCTGCCCGGGGTGTCCAAGCAGCAGCTGAGCCTGTGGGGCTGGAGCTCAGCTTGATTCCATATCTTACATGCAACTAAGGGTCTGCTTCAGCCTCAGTGGAAACTCAGCTTGTGTGCTACGATACCAGGCAGCATCATGGACGTGCCTAGGCATGGTCATCATGTGAGACACGCAATTAATTTGATAAGGAATTCTCTCCATTGCCAAAACTAGGTCAAATGGTGTTAGACCAGCTGGAGTTAAGTCTCCTGTGGCTGGGGCCACATGTCAACTGGGTCTACTCTCAGCAGGTTTAATGGCCACTATGGCAAAAACACCAGCAGCTTTGCTTCATACCCAGTCCTGAGCAGTGTCACTGCTCGTGAGAAATTGTGTCCAACCCCTCCTGTCCCCGAGTTCCATGGCAGCACTGACAGAGCCTCGCCCGTGTGTGAGGGCTGCAAACTGCCTGGTGCCACCCTTGCCAAGGCCTGCCCTGCTAATCCCAGGAACACTGTTTGCTGCAGACACTGGGAGTGTTGTGCTGGTTTCCACTCTGCACACCACCTCACCTGGTAGTTCTGCCCCGTGCAGAGGACCAGGTAGTCGTACGGCACTTTCTTCTCCTTGGAAACAATTACGTATTTGGCAGCACGATTTATGCCAGTCATTTTACCAACCACAACGTTAACCCAGGAACAAAGTGACATCTGTGCATAATCTTCATCATTAAAACAGTGGCTGTGAAGAAAGAATATCTGTAAGTGACATTTCGGCAGCTGACAGCAGGCATTAATTAGACATCTGGTGAGCTCGGCTGAGGCCCCCAGTGGTTCCGCCTGCTCCCTCACTGTGAGTTTACCACAGTCTATGGTAAAAGAGTAGTCATTATGAAATACTCAGTTACAAATTGTCAACTTTCTGCTGAAACCAAACAATCCCTCCCAGCACAGGGCCATACAACCACATAATTTAAGAACAAAGTCAGAAATATATGCTTTACTCTGCTTTTCCTTTGCAGGCTGATGCAAGACTTTTGCACCTGCAAATAAAATACTTTAACAGTCCAATTCTTTCTCCAAGACAAGACTCACTCATTCAGCTTTCCCCCCACTTTTCCTTTCTTTGCCATTCAGCTTCACCAGTCACAGCTGTGGTGAGGCAAATGCAGGGAAGGCACCACTGGCATTTTAGCATCTGTGTTCCAAAGTATTAGGTCAAAAAATTTAAAAATAAATAGAAAAATGGTTGTGAGAGCTAGAAGGAAAAACCAGAGAACTCAAATATTCAGTTGGTGACCCTTTTACAAATGAACTTTTCTGCAATGCAAGGACAACAAATTCTGAGAACATACTAAACTGTTCTTTTACCCTAAACTTTCAAAAGCCTCTAAGATGCAACTGAATCCCTCTGGGATGGCAGGTTGTGCATGGGGCACACATCCCAAGCACCATGTTCTCCCACAGGCCTAAATGTGATCAATCCAAGGGACTGGGCCCACGCTGGAGCACTGGCTGCCTTTCTGTGGCACTGGTGGCACGGGCAGGGCGCGGCACTGAGCGCTGTCACCTGCCATCAGCACCAGGGTACACATCCCAACACACAGCAGCTTGCTGCACATTCACTGTTGGCACCCGAGTCCCAAAACTGGCATTCAGGATGCCACAGGCACACACACAGCTGCTTTCACAACCTGAAGAATTTTAGGACTGTATTGCTAGGCTTTCTGAGGTGCTCTGTGTCCTGTGCATTCATAGATACCAGAGGCAAATAAATGAGGGAAGTAAACCACTGACAATTCTAAATTGTAATCATGTAGAAATCTATAAATAAAATGGACATCAGGGACTGAGGAGGGTTTTCAAAAGCACCTTTATAATTGAGGTGCACAGCTCCCAGGAGACTGACACTCCAAAATCACAGGGATGCTTTCAGAAATCATACCCTGCAGAGTTCAATTTTCACTCTTAATCTACTTTCAGATTTTAACAGCTAAATCTGGCAAGGCAGCACTGAACTGCAACTTTCTGTCAGGAAGGATGCTTTGTTAGTACAACTCTTTTTTACAATGCACTTAGGAAAAAGAGTACATGCTATCCCTTCATTTGCCAGATTTGTACTTCAACACATCTCTTTCTACAGTAAAAAAATAATTCAGATAACTACTTATAAAAAATCCCTTGGCAGGGCAAAATTCCAAATGATGCCAGGTGGTTTTACACAGGTTCTCATCACATCATTTTCACATCTTTGTAGAGATTTAATTTTTAAGGTTCAGCAAGCAGACATGGAGCTGTTTTGTCATTTAAAGAGCCAGCCCTTTAGTGCATGCTGCTGCTCACTGAGGAAAAGAGTTGGTAAAATACAATGTGCAGACTTCAAAGAGTCACATGATGAATCTAAATAACTTATACTAAGTTCATTCCCCAACTATTCAGAATAACTGATCCATTTTAATTCTGTGCTTCTCAAAGTTCAGAACAATCATATTCCTGTCTACAGGGACTACAGTGAGTGACTGTCTTCTAGTCACTATTCCAAAATAAAAAATAAAACTTTTAAAACAAAAATACTGTATTTAAGTCAGAATTGTGTACTGTGACTTTTAATGAGAGAACATTTTATCCTACTAAATGGAAGATGTTTTAAGTGTTTGATACTCCCTAGACACAGTCCAGGCTCTCTCACCAAGCTCCCTTCAGGTGCTGCATAGCAGCCCCAGCTCTGGGACCACACTGTGGCTGGGTCTGGGGACAGACTGACAGCCCAGGGACTGGCACACACAACCCACACGCAGCAGAACTGATGCAACACAGCTCTGCTAAACTGATAACTGCATCAACCCTAAAATCTCCCCCTTGTACCCCTCTACCATTGGTGGGCTCTGCATCTCACCACGTGCTGTCCTCAGTAAGTCACCAGTCATTTTACTAATACTAATTCTTGTATGTTCTTTGCTTCAGCTTTATTTGGAACAAAAGTCATGACAGTTAAAAACCAAGTAAGATTTAAAAAGTGAGGAGACATCTTCTGTCATTTAACCTGGAGATCTAAACAACCCAAAAAGCCTTGGAAGGCAGAGACCAGTGTCCTGGTACAGCACAGCAGATTGCTGTTCTGAAGTTACTGGTTTGGTACTATTTCCCTACTCACAGTTCTATCCAACCCTCCTCTCACAGGTGAGTGCATACTGGAGACACAGACTGGAGCATTTTGGGGCTGTCTATGGATCTAAAATTTAGGACAAATTTACAAGAATTACAAAGTGTTATGTTTTCTGCTGGAGCTATGGAAGTGTTTAGATGTGAAGTCAAACCTGTTAATTAAAAATCTTCTACGCTTGGAGCCTGGTGGGTCCTTTCCTGGAAGGCCATGAGCTGAAATCATGGTCAGGTTGTTGAACTTCAGATGTGGCCTGTGGGAACAAAAACAATTTCCCAGGTGGACCAGCAATTCATCAGAGGGCACATCAAAGGAACAGTGCAGCTCAGAATTCCACATTCAGGAGGACACAGAAAGCAAATTCCTTTACACAAGCATACTCAATTTGATCATTTTGCTCTGATGCAGGTGACTCTGGATACAAAGAACAATCTCCACTGCAGTTTCAGTAACACCAGGGTGAAGGGGGGGACAAGACTGACAGTATGTTGAACTAAATGTGACCTGACATTTAAAAACAAATAAATATTATGAGTGATTAAGCCTTCTAATCTTCAAGGCTTTCTGTAAGTTAAGGATGGATTGATACAAATGGTACAAAGGAATCAGAATGTTTTTTATCAACCCATGTTAATTTGTTATTCATACATTTAAAAAATATATTCAAACAAAGTTAAAGGTCATACTTAAACCAAGGAATTTCAAGGTTATGGCTGCCCCTCTCAAAATGCATATTAATAGTTTAATTCTGGATTATGGATTATCTGTGGTAAATCTCCATGCATACTCAGGCCAAGCACAAAGTAATAAATAACCTTAATGTAACAAAGTGCATATATTTATACAGATTATGGGCCCGATTCTCATTTAAATTAAGGTCACTCTGCAGAGGTGGGTGTAAATAGAATTTACTCTTCATTTATGGCCACATTATGCTGGCCGAGTGATACAAAATGGTCTTCATGTAAATGAGAATGAGCCTGGTCCATGAAGCTGAATGTAGAGTGCACAGAACGATGCCATCTGCACAGGGAGCACTGCTCATGGGGTGCAAACAGGAACTGTACACACCTACACAGCAGGACTCTTTGGCAGTTAGTTTACCTGGGATTAATTACATAAACACCCCAGACATCCTCCTGCCCTCGCAGCAAGGAGGTTTCCTTTCAGCGTGGAGCTTTAGTCATCTCTGCACACGCTGCATGGCCTCTTGCCAACAGGTCTCCAAACCCAGGTGCTACAATAACATTAGGTTTAAATTACACTAATGATATTTAGGATGAAAACATTGCAAGCAAGCACCAGGAGCATGACAGAATGAAGGTCCGAGGCAACATTAACATGCCTCTTTTGCATGACTGCACTACGATGCACTTTATTGATCTGGTCACATACCATTTTCCTCTGCAGATGCTCTACCTCTATTGAGTCCACACACACTCATCCAGGATTTCCCCAGTCATATGGTATTTGTTCCCTGCCTCCCCATTGAGCGGGAGGCTTCAATTCAAACCTTTCACTCAGTACGATTTACTAACTAATGATTTACTTCTACCTCAGCGCTCCCATGGCATCCCCATATGCCCCAAACATTAATTCATGTTTCCCATTCATTCATCTCATAGGCATCAAAATGTTGATTAGCATCTCCTTAGCATACCAGGATGAAATGAGTCATATCTTTGATTCCCACTTTACACTTTGAAAAACCAAGGCACAAAGCAGAGTGGCTGAGCTCCCCAGAGCCGTGCTGATGCTGGGGGCAGGTACCCACCCTGCCCGTGCTCCAGTGCTGCACAGCTCCCTGCAGAGAGCAGCCCCCTTCTCAAACTGAGAGGAAATTGCTTCTGCTCCTCAGTGTCAAACTCATTCAATGCTTAAGCACAGGCTGGTATTTGTCAAAATTATCAGCCTTTATATAAATAACAAATGCTGTATCTTGTGCTACAAAAGTCTGATTCCACAACTGTAGCTGGAATGCCTAACCCCAGGATCTAAAATACATTTACATGTATATAGGCACTTAAATACAGGCCTGAACACTAGAGGGGAACCACAGTCCTCAGCCACGGCTCCTGCCAGGCACTGGCAGAGTCACTGTGAGGTGACAGGTTGGAGGATTTTCATCAGTTCATTCTACACCACCTTCCCCTTTCCTCCACAGAGCGTTGTTATTTCTAGGCTAACAGAAGGATGGCTTATTTACTATGGCTTTTGATTCCTTACTGGTGCCTAAAAGCTCTTAACTGAAAAACAGCCAAGGCTCTGGAAACAGGTAGTGGGTGTCAGGAGAGGGAATGACTTACAAGCTGCTGATAAACATAACAATGCCTGACGTGAAACAGGGCAAAGCAGAGATTCCCATTTGGTGAAAAAGTCTTCAAGTTAAGAACCTGAACCAGTGCAACATTAAACAAGTGCACCTGCATTTTAGAAGCAAATAATTCCAGCAGGGATTCACGTTGCTGTGGATACAGAGGGAAGAACAGCTCAAAGATACTGGTAAAGCAGGGAGGGATTAGAGTATCTAGGGAAATAAGTAAAAGGTGTTGGATTTCCATGCACAGCTCTAGAAGAAGGCTACAAAGAGTCAGAACACCCTTGTCCTCAAAATAAAACACAGTTGTCAATTTACTGTGATTATTATCAGAGGGACAAATAAAAAAGTTTTAGTACAGTATTTACATTTATCCTGGTGTTTGTGAATCTGGTAGAATATTCCTCGTTTGTATTGCTGAATTTTTGCCTGATGTCTTCCTACCTTTTCTTTTTTTCCTCCTTCTGTGTGCAGCATAATGATGGAGGCTTAGATGGTGGAAACTGCCTGAACAAATAACTTAATTGATTGCTTTCATTAAATCCCTCATTATCACAATAAGTCAAATCACTTTTGTTACAAAAAAAAAAGTGCAGTAAAGTAGTCCCCACGAACCTAAGCATTTCCACTTATTTGAAATAATGCATTTTTAAAAATTATTTTCCCAGCAATTTATAAAATACCAATTAAAAAAGGTGACAGAAGACAATGCTTTACCTGGCTTCCAAAATTTTTAACTATATGCACTGGTCTCCTGTATACATAATCTTCAAAAAATAATATCTGGAATTATAACCTATCCAGAACTGAAATCTTAATGCCCCTGGATCCCAGACTTCATTGTAACAGAGCCCTTGTAAAAACCAGTGCTCAAGATATGAAAATGGCAAAAATTTCTCTGATTTCAGCACTAGAGGCTGAAAACTGAGATACGAAAAAAGTCTTGCATTAATGAAACTTTGAAATCAGAAAGATCTGTCTGACCAAATTAAAGTACCATCCAACCACTGCTTCAGTGAGAGCACTTCCATCTTAAAATTTCAATTTCTATTTCACAGGAGTTCCTGCATTTCCTTCTCTTCAAAAAGGGCAATTATTTTTTCCAGACAGAAAATGAGGGATATCTGATGACAGCCTTGGTAGTTACAGTCTCTCACCGTTTAATTGCCTGGAAGATTCCAAATCACAGTTGAGAGGCATCAACACCATTTTCCACAAATAAAGGTACCATAAATTGGGCAGTAAAACTACAGTGTGCTGAAACTTTGCTGGTTTGCCTGCTGCTGGGCAGGTGCTTCAGTGAATAACACAGTGCAAATTCCAGCTCGTTAATAAGATATTTTTAACATTATTGGCCAATCACCCATGTTAAAACTAAGGTATCAAAGGTGTTCTGGCTGCCTGCTTTCCAAGCTCCAATTTTCCAGATTATTGCAGAGAAGATGAGTCTTTTGACTCCATGAATGATACAGAACTAGCAATGTTGCCTTCACAGAGAGGACAAAGAGTGTACCCTAGAAACACATCCCAACAGCATCTGACAGACTGTCCTTGAACCTGAAGGACTTTAGGTTTGTCCCAGGTGATGGTCAAGGACCCTGCATGCTGCTCCTTCCAGCAGGAACACACATAACTTATCCAAGTTGCATGTTCTGAAGCACCACTCCAGTGGTGCCTTTGTGGTGCCTTTCATGACAGAAAGCTGGCAGCCCAGGAAGGACAGGGACACAGCTGGCAGAGGAGTCAGCTGAGCCAAAATTACCCATCCCAAACATCTGCAGAGGTACAGCTCTGGGGCTCGCAGCACCCCCAGCCCTGGCAGCCCGTGTCACCCCAGGGTAGCTCTGCAAGCTGAGCACCAGAGCCATGGGATATCCAGCTCCTTAGGTGGGCAATGGGATGCTCCTCCAGCAGCTCCTTCCCAAACAGCTGATGCCCTGCAGCCCACAGGAAACTGGAATGCTGCCTGATGAGTGCAGAGACACTCTGACCACTGTGTGCCCAGGGAGCAAACCCAACACGGTGTGGCACAGCCACAGTGCAGGAACAGGGTGCTGGGAGCAATGCAGCTGCAGCCGTCCTGCCTGGGGAACCTGGATAACACGGCACACAGCATTCACCAGCTCATCCCTGCAGCTCATGTCCTCCCCACTGTCACCCCAACACGAGCTGCACTCAGGCTCCTTCCTGGGATCTGGAGGGTCCATACAGCTATCAACGAAAAAGTAACCACAACACTTCCATTTGTTAAGCATTCAGAAAACCAAGCGCGTTCCTTCAATTAGTGGCCTCCATTTGTCACCACCCTCACTCTGCCCACACATACACACCAATCACTAGTGGGAAGGATCACAGCTTAACCAGACAACTCACTTTTTCTCCACTGCAGCAGCCTGAACAGCCTGCTGTGCTTCCAAACCAGCACTCAGGCAGCCTACAGACTGCTGTGGAGAACTCAGGGGTTACACACTGTCACTTCAGCAGAGAGCTGGAGAACCTAAATGCAGTGTTTGCACTTGGAATGCTTCTGTGCCAGCTCTGAACTGTGTCCATCAGAGGTACCAGGTTACAGAGCTCGTGGTGCTCGTGTCCTGCTGAGTCACCAGGAGGGGATGACAGATCCACACCAGCATTCTATAATAAACTCCTTGGGACTCATTCCAATTTTGAGCAGGCTTTTTACAAGAAAACTACTATTTCCAAGATCAGTTTTAACATGCAACAAAAAGTTATGACTATTCAAATATAAATAGTAACAAGAGAAAAATCTACAAATACTTACATATTTCAAGTGTGAAAGAATGGTTTGGGCTCAGAGAAATATTTGCATATGTTTAAAGGGCAAGTACTTCAAATTGAAATAATCTTATTTAAAACTGCAGACAGTGTCAAAAGCAAGACTATAAAATAATTATAAAATAACCATAAAATAACCCCATATTAATGCTAATTGAGTCTCATTTTTGGCAGAGGTTGTTAGGAAGGCTGATCCTGACCCATATCCTCTCCCCTCCTTTACAGCTGGTATCAGTCGCTGCCAGTGCTCATTGTGAACCCGACTGTGCAACAAGGCCAGCTATGACCCATCTGATTTATCTCTGTCACAGCTTGAGCTCTGCTCACCAGAACCATGGAAGGCAACAATGTCCAAAGGATGCTGGCCTGGCAACACTGAGCACACGGCCTGGCTTTGCCTTGGTATGAAGCACACATATATCAGTTCACGTGGCAAAGACAGCTAGTACAAAACAATGGGCATCACTAACCCGTTCATTTCGTGTTAGCTCTGTGATCAGCAAGTAAGCACTAACTATTTAATTAGTCAACTAATTAGTGACAGGCGACATGGAAGGCTTCAGATATTCCCAGACAAATACAAAGATAAAAAGCCTAATTAAGCAGCAAGCATTATGCTAACTACTGCCAAGCAGGCCAGATGTGCAGGATATTGTGCACCTCAGTGCTGCCAGATGATGGCAGCGGGAGCTGCTGTGTCGGGAACCCTGGTCAGACCCTGCCATCTCCAAGGTGATCCTGGGGACACTGAACTCACAGCAGGAGACACCACCTTGCAGAGAAAAACTCAGATTTACTGTGCTGGATTCTGATTTTACTCTAAAATTCAGGGCTTTGACAAAATTCTATTTAATTCTTCTGGTTTTCAAACCAATAGTTATTTCAATGCATCTACATGGAGAGGTAAATAGCTTTCACAACAAATTCATGTGAAATATTATGATCTGAGGCACCATTCATTTATGCTATTTTGTGTAGCATGTTACATATATTGCAACATCCTCAGAGAGTAAGTCATTGTTTACACCAGGGGTTGGATTAAGGTTTTTAAAATCATGGATCAGGAAGGGTTTTCCCTATAATCAGATCACAGTAGCGCTTTCCACAGCTATATGCAAAGAGGTGGATAAAAGTCCACTGGTTCCCTGCACTGGAACCAGTGACAAGATACTTCTGGGAGCAAGCTCTGTGTTCCTGCAGCCAAACTTCCACCCATGCAGCCAGGGCACAAGGGTTTGCAGGCTGCTCCAGGAACCAACCCCTGGAATAAACTGGAAACACTAGGGTTTGTAATCCTGTGTTGGTCTGGCCTAACACTGCTGCTGTGCCCATCACTCAAATGAGCAAAGGAAAAGAAACAAACAGATAAGAAAACCTTGCACTGTCACACCTGTACCTCCCAAACACTGGTCAAGCACCACAGGGGAGGCCAGGCTCTGCCCTCACTACTGCCCCTACCAGTCACCTTGCTCTCTTAAAAAAAAAAATCCACGTACATCCGCAAGAAAAGCAGCAGTACAGCTGAAAACACAGCTGCATGTGACTACATTCCAAAAAAAAAAAAAAAAAATCAGGAGGAGATACTTATTTGAATGGTGAAACCTGAAAAATGGTATCACGTGCCCTGACCCAGCATGGGATGAAGCACATGGCTGCAACTCCCAAGGGCTCAGAGCACCCCAGGGCTGGGAAGACATTCCCCCCACCTGTTGGCAGCATTTCTGCAGTGCCCTGCTCAGGCAGGGGCTCTGGTGGGTGCAGCAGTGCCCTGCCCTGCCCGCTTCCAGAGGCTCCAGCAGCAGGTACCAGCACAAACTGCCCACAGTAGCAGTGTGAGGCCCCTCCGTGCTCCAGCACACACTGTCCTGTGCAGCACAGAGGATGCCAAAGCTCACTGGGGGTGCAGGAGGGTGAGCAGCAGTGCCAGGGCACAGAGCTGCTCCAGGGATGCACAGGGGGAGTGGGAGGCACATCCTGCCATGGGGGAGCAGAGCTCACACGCAGAGTTATTTCTCTGCTTAATGAAAAATGGTTTTCTTCCGTCTCAAAGAAGCTGAAAACACTTGCAAGATCAAGTTCTAATAACTGCCATGTTGGTAAGCGAATTACCTTTCTGTGTTTCCATGGTGACTGATAATGTAAAATAATTAAGTATGAAGAATAACAAGAAAACTACTTCCTCTTTTTAAAGATTAGGGCTCACAAATTGATTCAAACTATTTTTAGTGCATGTAACCTTTGCAGGGAATATTAGAAAATCGCGAGCAAATTAAACTAAACTGTTTTAAAAGGCCTTCACATTGATCAGGGGGGTATTTGCTGCTGACATGAGAATTAAAAAATAAGCTTTCCTAAATTTATACCTCTGTTAATACAAACTCCGTGGCACTGTGCACTCAGTGTTGCCTGCTGGTGCTGAGGCTCTCAGAGCAGGACTCCCTGGCTCAGGCAGGAGTGCTCACCTGCGCAGAGCTGGACACGAGCTCTCCCTCCTACACACAAGGATGTGTCCTGCAGAAACTCCACTAGAGTTGGGATCCAACCAAACTCCCGCCTGCAAAGGCTTGGCTGAGAGTCTCTGAGGAAAACACCTGTAAAGCCCTGTTCACTGCAGACTCAGCTGCTGGCTGACACAACCTGGAGCACAAACACACTTTGGTTTCCCTCACAGTACTTGAAAGCACAGCAATAAACAGCACAGGGTGAGTCATAAAGGGGTTAAAAGCTCTAAAGAACATTTTAAACTGAATTTAGAGAGGAGCTGAAAGCCTCAAAGGTGCTGATAACAGGAGGATGAGAGAAAATTATTTACTCTGACAGGGGGTGCCTTACAAGAAAAGTCAGGAACACAAAGAGCAAGGAGCAGGATTTGTTTTCTGCACTGCTCCAGCAATACAACATCCATAAAGTCCTTCAACTTATTCTCTTGGCATATGAATACTTTCATTTGTGATGTTATCAATGGTTGTTGCAGAAATACCAAGTCCTGACTTAACTGGGTGACTGACTCCTCCTGGGGAGAAGGCAGAATTTTCTATTCTTTGCCCCCCATAGAAGCACCAGACTCCCTCAGGTCTTACAGCATTTTGTCATAAGACTCATGTTCAGAATTTGCAACATTCTGCAAGTCTTTCAAGACATCTCTAGCACATGTGATTAAAATGCATCAAAGGAACTGCATTCTCACAGTCTGACTTCCCAATAAGCCCCTGAAACTGCTGTGGAGAAGGTACTGTCATAGGAGGTGCAACAGTGACACACCAGAGAAGGCATCCTGTCCTCACTTTGGGAAGGCTTTAAAAACCCACAAGTTTTCTCTCCCTTAGACAGGGGAAGAAACAAAAACAGATGCACACATTGACTCCCCCTCTCCACCAGTTTACACAGTTATTTACTCCAGTTTGGATAACTCCAGGTAACCACAGCAATACTGCTGAAAAATGCTTTAGTGAACACAGGCTCCAGGTGGGGTCACTACTAGAGAGTGGTGTCCTCTGCCAGAGCTTTCCCACACTCACACTCAGGTCTGCAGCAAAACAGCAGAAGGGACAGAAATTACAATTTTTTTGATTTCTCAACAAATCCAAACATCAAAAGCCTCACTAAAATCAAAGGAATCAAAAGGTGCTATGAGACTCAAAAGCATCACTGAGAGACAACTCAAGCAGCTCATGTGACATATTTCTGCACAGCTCTGGAAACAGCATCCCAGGGAGGGAAGGGATTCAGGCAGCAATCTGGGATCCCACTGGGCACGACTGGCTTTAAAGGTCAATACTGCTTTGGAGCACACACAAAGGGTTATTGACTTCCTCCCGTAAGATTTCAGTGTAAGAACAACATCCAAAAAGACTTTAAGTGTTTCTGATTCTCATTCACAGTGTGCCTTCACCGTGAGGATCTATGAGCAACTCGGAGTAGCTTAGAAGCCCTCAAGCCCCAGAGGAAGGCAGGATGCCAGCATCCATCTCTACATCTACAGGTGCTCAGACCTGTAACAGCCACTACTCTGAGAGACACTCAAGGCACGTTTTACAAGGAAGAAACAAGTCCCTTCCTATAAAAGAGAACACAAACATGTTCGTTCACACAGAAGGGAATGCGTTCTTCTCAGTAAAGGAAATAAAATTAAAAGCTTACCAAAAGATTAGGGTTTCCAGAAAAGAGATTCCAACATCGGATGCACCAACCACCACAATTCTAGTGTTGATAGACACTTTAGATTCCAGCACCAGCTTTCGATTGGTGTGGTTCAAAGAATAACTCAACTGTAAAAGAGTAACAAGACATAAAAATGGATTACAAAAACAGCCAAAGCCTGCTAAGAATCATTAAACTTTCAGCGATGCATTACCTTGCATTCACACTAAACTTCTTATGGTTTACTGACATGACTAACACCATGACTTTTCTGTGCACAGCACCAGATAAATGATATGAAAATGCTGAAATATGTGCATGCTTAATAAGTCACAGAAAATTAGCAGAGGTGAATGGTCTGGCTTCTCCTGAGCAAGATGCTCTGGAGTCCTCGTACAAGAGGACAAAATATCACCTGTGCTATCACTCACTGCCATGTAGCAAACACTTGGAGAACATGCACTGTATACTGCTAAGGCCATTTTTATGCCTTCTACAGCAGTTTTCACTCATGCTGGTTTAATTAATTGAAATGGTTTTACTTATAAGTTAATTAGAACTTTTATGTTGAGTGCCTGTGTATTTAAGTGAAAACTCCCAAAATTATCCTTCTCTTTTCTAAAATACAGGGCAGCCACCCAGAAAGCCAGGTTGCTACATGCATAAACAAGTACCTCAATGCCACTGGGATCAATACTCCAGTCACAAATTTTACTGTCATGTTTGTAATTACTTAATGCCCATCCTGGCTATAAAGGCAATAAACTCCATGTGTTGTTTCTTTTCACATGTCTCTGGCTCTCTCTACCCAGCAGAGATTCTCAAAACCAACATGCAAGAAAGAGCCAAGAGATAACATTGCATTTGACAATATTTTTTTCTGCACTGAACTATATTTAGCTTTCAAATTTCTGATAGAAGGCAGGGAAATACTTTCCATCCTGCAGTACAACACATTGCACTTTTCTGATCGCTCTGTGTTGCCTACACTCCCATTTCACAGAATGCATAAGTGCAGAGTCATAAATGCACTGGGAAGACCAATACAAAGTAGAGTCACTTCCGATGTCTGTCACACTTCTCCTGTAAGTTCCTCCTGTGGCACTTAGGCAGGAATTAATCTAAGGCTGCTAACAGGTTTTCCTCTACTACAAAGAGGAGACAGGATTAATAAAACTCTGTCCTCTAAATTCCTCCTATGAAATTACAGTAGAAATATATTCTCTATATATCAGTTGACAGAGTAACTCAATAGATGAAAAGTATTTTATTTTATATCTATGGCACTTAGATGTGCCTTTGCAAGAAGTACACGGCACACTGAGATCCCCAAGAGATCGTTCATGCTGTGTCTCTGCACTTGTGCAGTCCCACAACTGAGGTTTCAGCACAGCCCCACCACAGAAGGAGAACTGTCTGGAGAATCATTAGAATGCTGTCCTGTCCCTTAAGGAAGGATTATGGACCAGTGCCTTGCCAACTGGCATCACTGCATAGCAAGTCATTTAGAATGTGGCAAAATTAAATGATGCCTTTGGTCAGGCAACATTATTTTTTACTGCCAGATAAATGTTCTTGAGGTTGCAGTTCACCACAGTGCAATGAGGACATCCAGTGGTGAGCTAGATTCATCTCAGGGACTGGACTGCCCTAGGAAAATTCCAGAAGATATATGAAAAGGTACAGCAGCCCGTGGTATAAATTAGCTTATACCTGTAATACTTATGCATTTCAGAAATTGAAAAAGCCTTTTGCATTTCACTGAAAAGGTACATCATTGGGAGGGACTTCAGGAAATGAGAAGAACTGGTGCCAACTGTTACAGGCATTCCCCCCACCGCTTAAAACTTGAACTGTGATTTTAATAACATACTAAATGGTCATGCCCCAACTACATGTGATGTAGCTGTGCCAGTGCTGACACTCAAGAGTTCTATTCCTACAAAGAGGTGTGGAAGACATGGTGCTTCAGGCCCTCATCTCAGTATTCCCATTCCCTGGGTCAGCACATAGGAACTCTGAGACTGGGTTTTGCTGCACTCACAGAGGTGCACCTTTGGAGAAAAGCAAAGTCTTCCTTGGAAGAAAAACAATTAGTGATGCTTCTGTTGAAATGTGACTTAAAAAAATTAATAAAACAGTAAAAAAACCACAAAGAGAAACTATTTGTAGTGTACCTAATCAACAAAAATAGGCAGAGATGCCAGCAGCTAACAGGACAAACCCAACAGGCCTCGTGGCAATGCCAAGGTCAAACACTCCTACTGCTGTGCTGTGCTCGTGTTTCTGCTAACGCATTCCAGCAACAAAACAGAGCAGGAATAAGGAATACAATTTCCCTGGGAGGAGTTGTTTCTAACTTATGAAATGGCTGCTGTATCAATGACACAAAGGCAGTGGATGAGTGGAACAGAACCTCTTCTGTTCCCCACACATTGGCCCCAACACCAACAGCTGTCATGCTCCAGAAATCACCTTTCCACAGCTAAGTACACTAAACAGCCCCAGGGAGTAAAGAATTAGGTGGATTGGTCCCATAATGCCACCTATTTTAACAAAATGGCAGGACAAATGGCTACATATGTTCCCCAGAGGGGTAATCAGACATCATAACCGATAGGTCAATAGCAAACTACCTTGTTTATTTTGTATCCAATCTATTAAATAAACCAGCAATCATTAACTAATGCAAAGCAAGAAGCACTAATTGCCATTATTAGAAGAGGCCTATGTAGCTCAGAAAAGAGGATTTTCTTTGGTTCTCAAAAAGATTATTTGGGGTGCCTGGCATCCCTGACCCCTCAGTTGGAGGCAGGGGGGACCCTTAGGCATCAGATACTCCTGCACATGGACAGCCAGAGCCATCACTCAGAGACCTTACTGTAACTCACTGCACTGCTGCACTTCCCAGAGCACTCCACTGACAGCACACACCCTGCATGGCACTTATGGCTTTCATTTGCAATCTCACAACACATGTGCCAGAGTAGGATTAATTTAAACTCACACACCCTTCTACCCCGAGCAACCAATGGAAAAAGAGACATGAAATGCTGATTAGGTTTCAGCAAACTCATTTGCATGTATTATTTCCTTTGCACTTCCCAGCCATGTCCAGCTTCATGCCCAGCTCTCCTGTTCAGTTTGCACATGCCCTGGTAATGGATTCAGTGTACATTTACTCAGCAATTTTATGCTGGTGGTACAAACTCACATTCAGAATATTTTAGAGCAACTTCCACTTCTGTTTTTAAACATTGGGCCCTGGGCTATTTGAAGGTTTTTTAAATATATTTTTTGTAATTGTTCTACAATAGGTCAGGGCTTATAGTAAACATTAACCTTCATTCTAACAGAAAAAAAATGGAAAGTAAACACCCAGAACTGAAAAAATAAGTTGGACAAAGGATTTCAGCTGTGAGAAGAAGAGAGCAGTGCTGTGTTCCTAATTGGCCATTCATCCCAGTGGTGTCAAAGAGCTGGCACAGTCCTTACTGGGACTTCTCATGCAACGGCTCCATAGCACTGCACAATTTGTAGAATCACAAAACCTTTTAGGTTGGAAAATACCTCTAATATCGTCAAGTCCAACTGTTAAACTCAGCCTTGACCTGATGACACCCCGTGGACCCATGCCTTGCCCAGCTGAACACACTGCAGTGCTGGCTACAGCTTTAGGGTGCTGAAGGGGCCCAAACTCAGGACTGCTTGGGGCAAACACGGGGCTGGTTTGTTATGTATTCAGCATCTGCACAGATCCCTCACTACCACAGGGAGTAACAGGCACTCCCAGCCCTGTCTGGCAGGATTCTACATCTGCCTGCAATGCTTTTGTTTTAATTCAGCATTTATTACTGAGAAACCTGAGTGATAGTTACTGCTGTAGAGGATTGACATGATTTTGAACTGTCACTGCAAAAAGCACCAGAAGGAGTGAAAACAATTAACAAACCTGTTCCTAGAGCAGTGCTGAGCTCAGCGACAGTGGCAGGCAAACAAGAAGGTGAGCAAACAGAGCTATTTTAATTTCAAGCTCCATTTGACCCACAAGTTAAAAAAAGAAAAATCAATGTTTACCAAGGAGATATGAACAAAACTCATTGGAAAATGCATGCTTTTCCAACCTGCATTAGGAATTGTTTTCTAAATACTAGCTACATTCCAAAAAGCCTCATTAGAAATGTCTGCAAACATGTTTTCAAAAGCTGTTTCCAAGCATTCACAGATTGACACAAACACCAGAAACAGAAGGGAAAGAAACGAGAAGAAAGTGATGAAGACTGCAGCCTTAATTGTTCTGTTGTCTTTGTCAGCAAAGCCTGTGTGGGAACTGTGGCTTGGACAGCTAACACCTCATATCTGTGGATATTTTATCCACAGCCCTCCAAGACCTTTATAAAATGAAGTCAGTATTATTATACCAATCTCATATGAGTAAATGTTGATCTTCAGCTTTTAGAAAAACACTATATTTGTAACCAATCCTATGCCAGTCACTAGGACTCCCTACAAAACCAGGGATTGCCCATGTAACTCCAAGCAGCAAAGGAGAGCAGAGCACAGACACATCTATTTCTTTTCCTTGTAGAACCAATGTTACCATGGTAAAAACCTGCTCTTTTTCCCTGTGAGCACTAACATTCGTGTCCTCAGCTCAGGGAGGGCTGGGCAGTGCACACTCACATGAAGATCCCACAATTGCTGCCCTGCTTCAAAGGCCAAGGGAATGAACTCAGAATGGTGCCACTGACAGAGAGCTCAGCTCTTCGCCTTCCTTCTGGGGCACAGAGGGATGGAGAGGAATGCACAGAAACTCAAAGGACTCAGGCGGCCAAGGGAAGTACATAGCTGGCTCTAGTCCTCTGACAGCAGTCACTGCTTCCCAGGTCATCTGGCTGTGGCTTATTTCTATCTCACAAAGTATTCTTGGAGCCAAACATTCAAAGCATCAGAGGTCCATGCCAGGTGACATCCAGGAGCCAGGCTGAGGGACCCCAGAGATGACCTGGCCGTGCCCAAAGGCTCCTCAGCAGAGTTGGCCAAAGGCTGTCTCACTGCCCATGGCAGCACAAGTCCTCACAAAGCACTGACTCCTGACTGTCCTCCTGACATGGGGGAGCACACGTGGCCAGTCCCTGGGGATGGGAGGCCCGAGGGAACAGCCAGCCCAGAGGCACTGGCATTAATCTCTGGGCTAGCTGGGACAGAGGCTGAGCCCACCTGCAGAGGTGCCCACCCCAGCACAGGCACCACTCACCAAGACACGAGAGGGCAGAGGCATCTCTGCTCACTCCACCTACTGCACATACAGAGACTCATGGAGACAGAGTTAACATTTTAAATATAATGAATTCACTGGGAAAATTAACATGGATAAAAATAAAAACTTTAAAAAATAAAATGTACAAAAGTTGTAACATTTCATTCTGAAAATAATGAACACGAGGTAAGTAACAGCATGGGGATAAGAAGGAAGATTGATTCAAAGGTGACTACGGAGTCGTGTTTTCATGACAGCAGCTGTGCTTCTCCATTTTATAGTAGCAAACATTACCTTTCTGTGGAAAAAATATCTGTGCCCTCCTTACAAGCTGGAATTATCAAAGGCAATCTAACAAAAGGCTTTGAAAAAGCTTTAAACGAAGTCTGACCTGTTTTGAAGCAGAAATGCCTATTTCAGTTGCTGCAAATGTCTTTAACACCTGTACAGCATTGACATCATGCTTTCAAAACAAAGATAGGTCATCTTACTTTTAATTTCACACATGCACATAAGTGGTAAACATTTCTGTTAATGATGCCATCTGGTGCCTCCCATAACGGTGTGATACTCAGCCTTCCAAACAAGATGTAATGGCAGCACCACATAGACCCCACTGACATTTACAGTAAGGAAATTTGTTACCAGCCTCAGTTCAGAATGCCTGTTTGTGTGCCTACTGGTGCTGTAAAATCATCACTTTCACCAGCCAAGGGGAAGAACACTAAATAATGGATTTTTATCCATGCACATACTACAAAGGCATTAAAAATTCATTACTTAGGCAGAAAAGCATCTTAAGCAACAGTTACTGCTTTAAAAATTAATACTACTCTCCTGGTTAAGTGAAAACTATCCACACCAAGCCTTTGTTTGTGATTGCAACGTATCCACACACAAATTATAACACTGCTGTTTTCATTTTGATATGTGAGCCTTGATATTTAAAACACAGGGAATTCTCTTGCTCATCCTCCCCAGGCTCTCTGCTATATTTATTCTTTGTTATCTTAGTAGAGGCCTATTGATGAAAAAGAAACCAAACTCTCAAACCTTTTCTATTTTAGCCACATTCAGTACATTCCAGTGCCTCAACTGCACATACACAGAACTGAAACTGCCAAAACAAAATCCCTTATTGCTACAGCTGTTCTACCAAGCCAGCACACCCTTTGCTTCAAGGCAGACAGCAAGAGGGTAAAACAGCACTGCCTGCTCTCCCTGACCCCTCAGAGACCCTCTGGGCACTGCTGCCCCAGAGTGCAGAGATGGGGAGAAGGCACCTCCAGAAGCAGGGCTGGCTGCTCCTGTGGCCACCCGTGCAGACCAGGATGTACTCTCTGGGTGGGCACACAGACAGACACCCCAAAGCAGACGCTCAGGAGTTTCACTGCACTTGTGTCTGTCCCTGCCCACCCTCCTGACATTTCTCTTCAGACCAGTAGGGTGATGGACCTTGCTTCAAACTGCAGTTGAGAGTGGAACAAAGAGTTTCCTTTGTTCAGATCAGATTGTTCTGTGGTACATAGTGTGTCCTCAGGCTTTAAAATCTCCTTTTAATTCCTTGTCTCTATTACCTTTGAATTGTAATTGAGCTAAAATTCTCAAGCTGCAGACTGTGGACTAGCTGGGTTTTGACAGTTAGCTGTTGTTAACAGTGTCAGTTCTGAGTCCTTTGTACTCCTCTGCCTGCACAGGTCAGGGTAGTGGCTTGTGCTCAGTTTGGGCTGGTGATGTTCCATTCTATCAGAAAGCAGCACTACAACAGCTGCACTCAGGTATGCTCCAATTACTCAGAGAGACCAATACACAAGTGAAGAGTTCACGCAACTGCTAATGAGCTGGCCTAAACACCACCAAGTAGAAGCCACACAGAGTGGAGCATCCCAAGAGTTTGCTGGGGGAGACACCAGCATCTAGGGGTCAGTTTTCTATAAAAATGCTCCACTTTGATTTTCTTTTTAAACAAGTTGCCCCAAAAGGGAAAGTCTGTTGAGCTTGAAAATGTTTTAGACCTTTTTTCCCCAGTTTTACTTGATAGCTAATTTCTATTTTTAGAAAACACGGTAAACATATTCTGTTTTAAAGTCTTGCAACTTTATAATGGACATACAAAGTTTACCGAATGAGCCAGGATGATTCTTCCAGTTGTAGCTCATTTGAGCATGTATATGTGAACACACTGCAATGAAGCAAGTTCTAAAATGAATCTAAAAGCAGTAACACGCTGTTAAACATTTTCTAAGCATTTTCATTTTATTGATTTCATTATTTTTTAAAATCTCTCAGGTCATCTATTCATAGCACTTGCCATAAGCTTGAGCATGGAATCACACCAGCACACAAATACCTGCACACTGCACTACAAACTGTTGGGTTGACAGTGCCTGCTCCTCCAGTCCCTTCTTGAGCCTCACACTAACACCCACCATTATTTCTGGGGTTAACCTTCAATTTCTCACAGACAAACAGGAGAACTCACTGCTGCAGATACTCTCCCTAAGAGATGGACATCTATCCAGTGCCCCTGGCAATACCCAACTTCTGAACAAGTTTCAAGAGGACAAGCTCAGATCACACCAAGCTGGGCTGAGCACCTCACTCCAGCTCTTTGCCTGACCCTCCTGCACTCACCACTTCTTGTTCTGACTTAACTATTTCCTGTAGTGCACCTGGAACACCACTTGAAATGTACCAAATTACCTGAGAAAGGGTTGGCATTTTGGGGGTGTTGGGAGGGATTCTTCTCAAGATTAATTTATACAACACTTCATGGGCTTCTGCAACTGTTCCATCTTTTTATGAGCTAGAGCAGAAAAAAAAAATTCTAAACTGTGCAATAAAATCTGACAGTCTGAGCGCAGCCATAAAAATATAATAAACTCAATAGTATGAATAATAATGAAAGGGCAAAAACAAGGAAATAATTCAACAGATGTGTGACATTTTTGTTCTTCACTGTGGATCAGTTATTCTTGTTAATTATATCACCTATTCTTCCCTTACATTGATAATTACATGAAGCAGATGGAGAACAGAATGTTCCCAGATGGTGAGAAAGCAAACAAGTTTACAAATTGTTTATTTATGAAGAAATCATTAAAAATTATTTAATTATCTACAGTTTTCTACTCCACCAATAATGACATGCACTGTAAAGGCCAGCAGTACTTTATAAGATATTCAGGATTCTTTTGTAACCAACTGGTTTTTAATGTAACATGAGTGAAATGACTGACAGATGTGCAAAGCACAATAATAATCTAATCTGTTTTAACATTGGGGGAATTAAGAGTTTGAATCTTTGGATCTTCTGCCAGTTGGCACTTCAGCACTGGTTGCCAAGTCAGAATACAAAAATCAGATTTCTTTTTGCTTTGGAACAGCTGTACAAAGAGCTTGATCTAATGAGCAGGCAGGACCTCTGTCAGGTCTGTGCCCTGAACCCCAGAGCATGGCAGATGAAATTCTGAGCTCAGGTGTGGCACCTCTGCTATACCTGCTGCTGAGCAAGTATCCCAAAGTCCAGGCACTTCCAGGACTGGATGCAAATTAGATGCTCAGCATCTGTGCCATTCCAGAGGATGCAAAGGGAGACAGTAAAATTTAATGCCTCCCTCTCTGTGCCTTCTCAGTCCACCCTTCCACAATTTAACCAAATCTCTTCAGCAGACTAATAGGAGATTAGAGTATGGCAGGAACAGACATATAAAATCAGCAGCCAAATGTATTTGACATCTCAAGGCATGAGAATAAGAAATCAAGAATTTACAGCCCTTCAGAAAATGAAGCCACTTTTGGGGGAGTGATAGGGCTTCTGAGGCAAAGCAGAACAGGGCTGTGGTTTAAAAGAAAGAGTGAGAACTTGTGGTGCCTTTAAAACCTACACAAAGCTTTAAATAAGAGGCCAAGCAAATAAGTGAGGAGCAGGGAGAGTTCCTACAACCTGCATTTCTTTGGAGTCACAGTCACTTTAGCAGTAAGCCAAGAGGCCTGGCTCAAACTAGAAACAAGACTGAACCACTGGAAATGCCACAGGCACAGAGAGAACAAGGTGACCAGAGAACTGCAGGTAACTAGTCACACAGATACCAGCAAGGTGCTGTTTTATAGGGCAAGTTTCTGGATTTCAAAAGTACACCTCTACCTGACATCTAGCTCTGCCAGGGTGTCCATGGGAGGGAGGTGCTATGCTTCCTTCAACAGCACAAACCACAGCTTGTAGTGCCTGTCAGAGGCAGGGGTGAGCAGGCCAGGAACCCAGGGAAGGGCAGCACACAGCATTTCCCCCCTGGTGGCTTTTCCAGTCACCACAGTGGAACAGAGATTTAACAGAGGGACAAGTTACCACAGACAATTGCTGGTGCTCAGCTGTCTGTAACAACCAATCCAGACCTGCAGGAAAACCACCTCTCCAGCACAGCTGAGATCCATCTGGACTGGCAGCACATGGGAATTAGCTAAGAGCAAAGCTTCTGTGCTTCACGTTGCTGCTTTCTCTTCTGGCTTTGGAGGAAGGGCACAGGAAAGCATCCATGTGGGTTCTGCTTGAGTTCTGTGCACTGGGTAATATTTATGAGTGAATCTCTCATGCTCCAAACAGGCTGGAACATATTACAGACACAAAGACTGACTGAGCCCCAGGGCTCCCACTGCACACTCACTGAGACGCTGAGCCACGGACTGCCCAGAGACCCACTCTCAGATGAGGAGCTGTGCTCCAACTCCACATGGCTGAGCTGCTCAGCCACAAGCTGTTACTGGGGAAAAATACATTTTGCAGCTAGAAAAGGAAAGCAAGAGCTCAAAAAATTGCTGGAAGAAGAGGAAGGCAGGTGAAAAAGCAGTAGATGAGAGGCAGATGTTGATGGCTCAATACCAAGGGGCATCTTGTGGGTGTAAAAGCAAGAATATCACTACAATTACAAGCAACAAAACCTCCAGCAATCAATTAGGGCAGGCAGTCAATGAAAACTTTACATTTCTGAAACTGACTTGTATTTCCAGTCTTCATCTTGTAGTTCTTGTGACAAATCTACCACCATTGCAGAGCTCTCTAAAGCAGCAATTACAGGTTCACATCCGGAAGAGGTGCTTTCAAACAGGAGAGGGAAAAGCACCCTCAGCTCAAACCCACTCGATGAGCTGGCACGATGTGTGATAAGGCAATGAGGAACAGCCTCCACTGCTAGGAATCCCTGCTTATCCAGATCTCAGCATCCTGCAAGACCCTGGCCCTATCTTGTTTAAAACCACCAAAATAAGGATGCTAGGAAAAAATACCTCCTTAGTGCTATGCAGGTGCCGGCTTCAGACATCTTCCCCCTAATTCCTACTCCAGACTCTTTGCCTTTCACCTCTCTTCTCCATGCTTTCCTTACAACACTCTTTTCCCATGCCCCTTTTCCCTCACTTCCTAGCCTACTCACATGTTCCACAACCAAAATACATTTCACCTTGTCTCACAGTACTTTTTAAGGTGACAGTTCTCAGCCATTACAATTTGCAGAGCTATCACATTTATCTTCTTGGTGGGACAGGTCATTCTTTGCCACACAGATTGCACCTTTCCGTTTACAGAGTGTCTGAACTGACCTTTTGAATCACTACAAAAAGGCAGAAGGATGATAATTTTATGCCTATTGAAATCTAGTTTCATTAATTTACAAAATACACCTCAGTTTATTGGCAACTTCACTTCAGGATTTGACAGGGCAGTGCAAGATTATTGATGGGGATCAGCCTTTCCTTACAAGGCACCTGAGCAGAAAGAGGGCAAGTGCTTTTTGCCTGTCTGCTACTTAAGCTACAAAATACCCAAGGTCTAAAAGCAGCACCAGCTCCTTCCTGCTATGAGTACACTCAGTTCTGTGGCAGACTCCTTATGTTACGAAGCTTCCCAACATATTGTGGCCAAAGGTCACTTCATTCACTCAACAGAAGAGTCAATTTAACTTTATATGGTTTCAGGTTCTTGGTGTTTCAGAAAAGTCATCAGCAGTAGCAGATGAGCTTTATCCTCAAGTTACCACCCAGCACTTAGCTCCAGATGTCCATTCTGATAGAGCACAGTCTGTCAAAAATCCATAATTCATGCTGGGGCAGATACATGGAGACTTACACAGTGTCTAGCCTTGAGTTGGGGATTTTCATCAGCAAAACTTTTTACTTAAAATCTCACACATGACCAAAGAGAAATTCAGTTTTTGAGACTGCAAACAATACGTCACTACCTAGAACTCAGAAAACCTCAGGAAGAACCTGGTTACAGAGAAGACAGCAAATTTGCAAATCTTTCAAATGCAGGGAGCCTGAGATTTTCCAGCTTCAACAAAAAAAGCTAAGATAAGCTCTTTGACTAAAAGAGCAACAGCTCACTTGAAAGATAAAAGAGAAAGTAGCTTAAAGAAAAGCATCAGACAGTTTATTCCGCAGAGAAGAGAAAAGCAGGGATGTGCATGTAGAGGGAAGACTGTTCAACAAAGCCAAACTCAGACTAACAGCCTCAGCCATCTTCTGGCTTTTGCTTTACCAACTGCTGCCTGACAGTTTTGGGTGCCAAAACCTACTGACTGACAAAAGCACAGTACTAAAATATCATATGGGAACCCATCTCAGCCAATAGGAATTAAGTATAGACAAAACTCTTTAATTAGGTTTCTCCGCAAAATTACAGCTAGTTACAGAGAGTATCCATCACTAATGGTCTTTTTCCTAATATTTTAGCTTCGCTGGTTATTCTTTTGAGGAATCACCTTCACATCAAATTTTACTTACTTAATGTAAGAGAATCAGGTGTAACTGATTTAACAAATGGAATTTTAAGAGACTTTTCATTTAGAACTTCCAGACTGCACCAATTATATGCAAATAAGAACTGTTTGATAAAACAGTCTTTTTCTTTGTTGTTAAATCAACCTTGTATTTTGAAGTGTTTTTTGAGGGCTGGTCTTATGCATGGAAGAAACCTGACATTAGGGCTGAAAAATGAAGTTTACTTAATTTCTACAGAGGCAGGAGCATCGCATTGCCTTTTTTCACTTGCTGAGCACAACACCAAAATCAGCTTACCAGGAAGAAGGGCTAAACAGCAAAGCAGAGCATTTACCATGCTGGGACTTTGACTGTAACATGGTGACCAAACGCTGTTCAGCGCAAGTCCCGAGCACAGGAGTGTCCTGGCTCAGGGGCTGCCTCTCCAGCAGGGACTGGGGGGGTATGGACAGCGTGGCTGTGTAATTAAGGAGCAGCCTATCACCACACGGATGGTAATGCCATCCCATCTGCCAAACCCCGCACTAGCTGGCACCGTGCCCCCTGCCTGCTGCTGCTTCTGTCCCCCACCTGATCCTTGGAGATGTGCTCTGCCGGAGCGTTCACGCCAAGCTCTTGCAGGGGATAGACAATCTGCCGTCTGCGCCGCACGGGAGCCATGGAATGGAGGGCAGATGTCAGGGAATGGGCACAGGGATTCTGAAACTGAGACACACAGACCCGGATTTCAGCAGAGAGAATGTCAGAACAGAGCATCACAGATGTCTGTGGCATGGCTCTGCAAGCACACAATTCCTAGCTCTGTTGGCTAAATCTGAGACAAAAATCAGCAAATAAACAAACATACTCAGAGCAGAGGAATGAATTGCAGATAATTCCTGACACTAATGAAGATAATTATGAGAGTAATTACATTACTATCTCTGTGGGAATGACAGATAAACAAGTGGTTTGGTTTATGGGATTTTTTTTCAGCATAAGTATTTTCCCCAGGAGGATATTTTTCTCCATAGTGATCATGAATCAGCTTGATTTGACCTCATTAAGCCATGTTATCTGCTCACTGGTAACCTTTGCTCACTTGGCAAAGAACAGTGATGAATTTATATAGAAATTCTATACCAACTAAAATGTCTAGTTCATCCAAGTGATAAATGTCAATAAACTAGCAGAAATTTGAAATGAACAAACCCCTAATGCTCATGTGAGCAGCCTGGACCATTAGAAATAGCTGTATCTGCCTATTATAGTGTGACTAGCTCTGGCATAATTCACAACATGAAAGGGAGAAAGAAGAGAATTGCAGGAAATACAGAATGAACACTAATGCAAACTAAACTACACTGAAGTGCCATTCAATTCACAAATATTAAAAACTTGATGTTACTATGTTGAGAACTGAGTAAAACATCACATTTACCACATATTAGAGCAATGATAAGCTAAGGTAACTTATAGGAACTCTGTAGCCAGGAAATAGGCCTAACTGGAATCATTAGCAAGGTTTAACTTTTCTCTTCCATCCACTGCCATTAAACTGCATTTTTGTAAGTGCCTCTTCAGAATCTGAGAGCCTAATACTACATAGGGACATGAGTTCCACAAGGGAACACTTAACACAAGTCCACAAAAGTGCACAGGAAAACACATCCTTCTGCAAATGTACCCAAGTCTAGCCTGGCAAAATTTCTATATGAAAACTGGTAGCAATTTCAAAACCACCAAAGTCACCAAGGACAGAATCCATCTCAGTGACCATCTAAACTCCAGGCGCTCAGTCCAGCCAGCCACGCAGGGCCCCTGGGCTGGAGGTGGGTGCCTCCAGGGGGCCATTCTGCCTGTCCCGAGACAGACAGGTATGACCGCTGGATGAACTGCCCTCGGGATGCACCCGCTGTTTCCATCAGTGCTGGCAGGAGCCCGGGTGAGCAGGCTGGGCCAGACAGCACCTTCTGAGAGCTACACAGGCTTGGAAATTTGACCTTGTGTTGCCTTCCCTGAAATGAGACCAATGTGACAACACAGGTGAGTATTTCTGAAAGACTCTTTTGGTTTGCTTCCATATACTACATTCTCCTCAGAAATGGATTTTCTCCATTAGGAGAGATCCAGTTCTCATGGTTCTCCTGTGACAAGAAACACAGTGCAGAACTCCTGTGCAGAAACACAAACCCCATTTTCAAAGCCAATGAGGTGCCTGGGTCCCACTGACTTTTGCTGAAACACAGTCAAGAGTACCTGAATCACTTTTGAAGACTTTTTAAGCTACCTGAATGTGTTTAAGACTATCCTTGGCATTTACTCAAGGCACATTATCCTCATGCCAGGCAAAGAGCCAAGGCCAAGGACACTTCCAGTCTCTGTTTCCCAACATACTTGCAGAAGACACTGGCGAGTCTGGACTCACATGCCACAGACCAGCCCCACTAAGCAGCAGCTGTGCTCTTGAGTGCAGATTACGTCAGGCAAGAAGAATAGAAAGTAGTTTGCTGCAGGTTGCCAAGAAAATCCCTGCTTGTAGTCATTCACAGAAGCAAAGAAAAAATACAGTGAGCCAAGGCAGCAATATTTAATACAAGAAACACAAAGTACTTTCTCCTTACCTTGCCCTCCACATACTGTGGATAAATAGGATAGTAAAGAGCAGATTTGTGGGCCAAGCGAAGAATCTCCTTGAGAAAGTGTTTTGTATAGCGGTGAAATACAGGATTTAAGACAAAGTGGCAAAGATGTCCATGTTCCTCTTTCTGGTGGTAATCGAAATGAATAAAATCCTCAATGTTGTAATGTGATCGAATATACTCAATATCCTGGAAAATTAAGAAGTTGGAAATCAGCAGAGATCAGCAGTTGCCTTGACAGGATTTTAGCAAGTGCCAATGAGTCACTTTCTATCAGTTAAGGAACTACACTGAAATCAAGTGCCTTTCAGAGTTTTTCTCCATTAAATTTCATTCTATCAAAACTTATCATTGCAACTAGTCCACTCTTACTTACAAGGGATACAGACCATAACCTTTCCCACTATGGTCTGATACAGCTTTTGTTGAGTTCAAGACAGAGAAGCCCAGGCTCTCCTCTCAAACTCCAGCTGTTCTACAGGAAATTCTACAGAGCAGAGCTCTGTGTAAGAAATACCCTCCCACAAGTTTTCCCTGTTGAATTGATTAAGCTGATTTTTACAAGTTTATATACTCAATTAGTGTATCCTCCTATCTCAATGCTTTTGATTATATTAAGAGCAATTTTTGAAAACAAAGTGTATTTTAAAAACTGAGCATTAGAGCTTCTGAACAATCCAAAATCACCTTTTCAGTCCTAGCAGAACGCCACAAAAGTAAGCCTTAGAGAATGTTTACTTTTCAGTAAAGTGCAACATACTTTTTTTGTACTCCATTAGAATATATGTTTTCCTTTGTTTTAAAATGTGTGATTTACAATCACTCAGAATATCTACTGTTGGAGAAAAAAGTTACAGAAGCAAATTCAGAAGAACTACTTCTTACAGCACGTGCAACCAAACTGTTTATTGACTTGGAAATCAGAGGGGAAGTAGGTGATTAAACATATTTAGATGCAGAATGGCTTCGTGCCACAACACCAAAAAGAAGTGCAGGGGACAAACTTTCACAACACATCAGCAGCTTCTTGCCAATAACAGGATGATCTTTTTCACATGTGTGCCAGCCATGTCTGAGAAGGGAAGTAACACAGTGTATGTAGTCAGGAAAGAGAGAAAGGGAGTTTCTAGAAGCAGTATTCTTACAGACACTTTGTTATGCAGATATATATAAAGGACAAAACTCAGCCCTTAACATGAGGGTCAAGTGTCACAGTGCTCATGGAACACAAACAGAATTTACCATTTCATCCCTAATGACAGAAACACCAACAATTTGATCCGAAACTTCTGCTATGAAAGCATGTACTGGCATCTCATCCTGCAAAGCAAAAGGAACAGATGCACATGTCCAATTTCAGCAGAAATCTTTCAGTGGCAGCAGTCACAGCTGAAACACACTCCTCCCAGTGTAGCTCCAAGGCACCACCCCAGTTCAACCAGTCTCCTCCCCACGAGGTGCACTGTTTGAGCAGCACGTGTGGCCAGACTCCGGACACACAGACCTTTCCTGCACTGAAGGTTCAGTTTGGATCTACTTGCTACAGGAGTGCTACAAGCCCAGCCACTATTTCAGTCCTGGGTTAAGTGCTGATCTTAGGAAAGAACTGTACAAATGTTTGCAACAAATACTCACGGGATCCCTGCGAGCCTCAGTGAATGCCTTGGAGTCATTCCATATCCTTTCACTCAAGCTAAGGGTTTCAATGAGCGTTTTGACACCAAGTAGGTCATTGGTTGTTGCCTTTCTTACATTAAATGACCTAAAAAAAGGAAAGGAGAATTAAAGCTCACTCTGTGACAAAATAAAGAAAATTGCCAGGCTTAAGACAACATGCCCTCCACAAGCACCTAACACATCTTGCAGAAGTTGAAACTGATTGCTCAATGCCTGCTGTTCCAAACGCAGATATTAACTTCTTGCATGGTAATAGAAAATACCACAGAGCATCTACTTGAGAGAGCTCCAGAATCCTGCTTTATCTGCTATTAAACACTTGGGGTTTGTGCACCTACAGCTCCATCCCACACAAAAAATTACAAGCTATAACCACAGGTATCATCTCTCTTCATGTGAGTAAAAGTCAAGAGGAAAGGGAGGCAAAGAACCTTAACATGAGTGTGGAATCTAACTACACACTGCTGCATGTGGGGAAAAGAGAACAGAGAAAAGCAAGAAAAAGGGGGAGAGAAAAATAAAGAGACAGCTGTCACCCTTGGAAATGGTATTGAGGGAAAGGCAGGAACATGAATTGCCCAAGAACAAATTACTGACATTTGCGTTAGGCCTTGGTTCTTCTAACAGTAGCACATGGATAAATTTACATGACTGAAATGCCTCTAAGAAGCACAGAGTGCCAATTAGCAATCACACAGCAGAGATGTGGTATCAAAATGCCTGAGCAATACATACATGTTAGCTACAGACAGGAATGTCCTGGCATTTAGCCCCTTTATACACCGTTAGGAAACATCTTCCCACCCACTAATTAGGAAGAAAATTCCCTTCACAGTGACAGCCTACAGCAGCTGAGAAACTCTCACATTGCCTGTTACAGGCAGTGACCCTCGTTGGTTACACACAGCTTGTGTAATGAACACTTGTAGAGTGTTGTTCAAGGGACTGAACTACAGCTCCATTTCCAATCAGCATTCTTTCACCCACAGTTAACTTGCAATTCATGTAGTATAGTTTTCATTCCTGTTCTTCCTCCTTTCAATTTAAACATGGATATGCTGTTCTTCAGCCTCAGTCACACTGACATGGCTCTTGGGGAATATGGGTTTAATGAACAGCACTAAAAGCTTAAAATGCCCAAAGTTACCAAGTATCTGGTATGTTATGGGAAATTTCACAGCTCAATCCACTGACCATTTTTGAGTGTTCAAAAGCATATGTCTGATTACTAAATTGCAAACTAATCCTGACCTAAGCAAGCAGCAGCTTAGCTTGCACAGTTTAACATATTTCCACTGTTAACTGCAAGACCAAACAAGTGATGAGGATGATGGCCAGCAGGACCAGCACCGTGGTCCTGGAGCCCCCGAGCAGACCACCCCCCTGCCCCTCCCAAGCCCAGCCCATAAGCTTTGCTCCCCACCTGTCCCCAGGAGAGGGCAGTTATGCCAATAAGAAACATCTTTAACATGACAAAAACAGAACATGCAAAAAGGTAGAAACTGCCTTTTTTATAAACAGGCAGATCCACCAGCTCCTCCATGAAATGAGAGGAAGGACTATCCAAGGTCCATACTCATTTCTCTCCCAGCAATGAATTAACTCATTCTAGATGCCCAAGTCCTTTGCTCAAGGATCAGGGCACTATTATTATTATGCTTTTTAGTGAAAATTGAGGGAAAGTATCCATTAGGCATCTCAGCCTTCACCTTGTCATCTGTTATTTTTTTTCTCCTTCACTTTTAAGTAGCAGACTCACACTTCCATTTGCTGCACTCTTGCTTTTTGTGTACTTAACACTTTTTCTTATTCCTTTTACAACCTGTACTAATCAGGAGCTCATTTTATGCCTGTGCCTCTTCTGACTTTGCCCTTTCACATCTTCATATTCCTATCTTCCTACCCGATCTTTCTTTTAATCCATTTTCTGTGACTTTCTTTTCAGTCACATGCTTTTGAAAGCCATTGGTGCAAGTACAATATATTGATTTTTACTTTCTCAGATTTCTGTTATCTCCAAGTGAGTATCTGCTGTTGAACCCTGTGGGCTTTGTTCTGCAGAAACTTTCCAAAGGCATCATCTGGCTTCTTCTAAAGCTTTCCTGATCCTCCACCTCATTGAACAGCTATTTTTCCTTACCCTCCTGCACAGCTGCAGGAGGATTTGGAAAATGCTACTAATGACCCTATTCTGTTTTCATGGAAGGGCTAGTGTCACTTAGAATATGCACAGTTTAATCAGAATTGTGAGGGTTTTTTGAAAAGCCTGGATAACAAGTTTAATTTTGATCAAAAACACGAGAGGACATATGACTCCCAACCCTACTGGTGGATTACTGAGCAGCTGTGCCCAAGACAACCAGGAATTACTCCAGTGGCTTTCTCTCCAGCCAGCTGGATTCTTACACAGGACCCAGAAGCCCAATTTCATCCCAGAGTAAAAAGCTTCTGCACAGGTCCAAGAGTAGCTGGCCAGGTCCTGCATGAATTGTGTACCACCAAAGGTGATCAAGCATGCAATTAAACCAGAAGTATTTCTCTGAAACCACAGAGTATTTAGCTACATTAAGACATGAAAAAAAAATTCTCTAGCTGTGCCACAATTTAAGCTTGGTGTTTGGGCCAAGATATGTTTGATATACAAATGAAGCTTTGGAAAACTCATTTCATGTAACAGAAGGCACAGCAAGAAAGGTTTGGTATCCCAGTTCACCAGTATCTTAGGCTACAGAAGCATTCAGTAAATCACAAACTGAAGGCATGAAATAAATGATTCAACACCAAAAAGAAAAGAGAAATTATATCAAATAGTGCGGTTACTGCTGTTCTCCTTGTTCCAGAAACATGGACTGCAGTTCTCTTTAAAGAGCTGTAGCATGTTTCCAAGAGTTAAATCTACTCCAGGCCATAGGTATCAATGCCACACAGCCTGACCCACATCCCAAAGGGCCAACACAGCACCATGTTTCTCCACTGGCCTTGGCCAACAACACAGGAACTTGGAGTTGCTGGTCTGTTCCAGTGTTCATCTTCCTTTACCTTAGCACTTTACATACAAATTTTAAAGGAATCCTCTTGTTGACCTTCAGTTTTCCTTAAAGGAAACTATATACAAATGCTGGCAGTCAGAAGACTGCTTGCTTTCACACTTTTAATTATCATTTTTGCTTCATTAAAAAAATTATGTCACTATTTAATTTCACTAAAAAATACAATGGTGTTACTACATCATCTCACACAGTGCTGTGTGGAGATGCAGCTGAGTGGGCCTGGTGTGCCCTCCAGGACAGGGAGCAAGACAGCTGCAGTACTGCTACTAAAGCCTGAGCTATTCAGCTCTGCTCCCCGTTACTCCAGGCACGGTTCTGTGCTACTTCACAAGCTTCCATTCTCACAAGATGTTGCTGTCACACCTTGCAGAACAGCAGCTTGGCCCAGGATAGCACAGAACACCTGATGCAAGCCCACCCCAGAGCAGCTCTCACCACAGCACAGCACTCACGTGAGCAGTCCTGCCCGGTGGAACACGTACAGCTCCCGACCCAGTCTGGAGGTGCAGAAAGGGACAGCCCGAACAAAACTCTGCAGCAGGGGGAACTCTGGTACATGGTGAGGCACCAGGATGACACACAAGTCTTTGTCCTGAAAGAGATTTGCAGGCAATGAAGGCTCTGGGTGATCTGTGTAAGCTTCACACATAATAACCCTCTAGACTAGAGCAGACACGCGACACCGAATACGGTGCCTGCACTGCACACCCTGCCGAGCACTGCTCTTCCTGGACAGCACAAAGGAGCTGATGGGCTCCCAGAAATGGGCCTTTTGGTCCTCGTGGTAAAGACCCATTGATATTCTGATATTCCCTAACAGTCCTCTTTTTCCATTCCCCCCTTGTTCCCCCACTCCTTTCTTCCTCAGTAGAATATTTCAGCTGGAAGGGGCTTACAATGACCCTCTAGTCCAGCTGTCCAGAAGGAACATTATCTCCCTTGCCTACACCTTTAAGAGCTAACATTTTCCCCTAAAAGGTCCCTTTTTTGTACCTTCCTTCCTTTCTGCAGCACGACCTCAGGACAACATATGTCTGCCTGGATCTTTTGCACTGAAGTGAGCCCAAGGACAAGCACAGCACGTCCCACAATCCTGCCCAGCCAGTGTGCAGTGACAGCTTGGCTTTGCACTGCAGGCACAGTGGACTACGAACCCAAGTTTGTATGTGCACAGCCATGTCCAGCTTGTCCCAAAGTTGGCACAGCTGGTGTCCATATGCACACAGAGACACACCGCGTTGGCAGTCCATGCAAGTGTCCAGACCCCTGTGCTGTAAAGGCTGCAGAGGTGCAAAGGAATGCAGCAATCTCCATCAAATGCTCTCTGATGGAGGAGAGGATCCTCTGGATGTAGAACTGCATGCCACAAATAACTATCCATTACTGTTCAAGTGCTTCTTTTCACCAGGGTCTCTCCCATCCATTTTTACTAAACACATGCTTTAAGAGAATCTCACTACACATGGGGATCCTGGAGCACTAAAAATCTAGAAAGATGCTTCACAGAGCCTGGGACATGCTGAGAGAGTCCCAAGTAGCACAGACCTGAAAGCTGTTTAATCAGCTTACTCTGGTTGATAATTCTGACATTTTTTCAGTAAAAAGATTAATTGAATCTCACTCTTTTTCACTTTAAGCAAACTATGCAGTTAACTTTTCTTACTACACCTGGTGATTCCATCATGACATTGTTTCAAGGACTGACATTGTTGAATAAATTACATTTGTTTGAAATGTTTCCTGGGTTCACTCTCTGCAGGAACTGTCTTTGGTGGTAAGCAGCCTCTCTGAGTGTGCTGGTACTTAGGGCCAAGTCTGTATCTCTGGTCACCAGGGCCTGTCTCAAATGGATGCTATCACACAGTAATTTGCAACGTAACCATTGTGGTGTGCATTAATAATGTCTCAAAATAGACTTTCTTACCTCAGATAGAGAGTGATCACACAAGGCATTGGTGAGAAATAGCTACTGCACTGTGAATTCACAGTGCCACTGTTCAGTCTACAGGCAAATACTATGGAGCTCCCTAATACCACTTCTATGGACTTTAATTCCACCTAATATATTTTCCCTGATTTTATTTTTAATTTAGGTGCAGTCTGGATCTATACATGTTTTTAAATGAGTTTGAAGCAATTCCTTTCTAAATTGGCATCTCAGAGAAGTCCCTACAGAACAAAGCAGAGAAACTATTTACAGGGACATGGAATGGGTTCAAAATGACAGAGACTAGGTGTAGATCAGATATTAAGAAAAAATTCTCAGCTGTGAGGGTGGTGAGGCCCTGGCACAAGTTCCCCAGAGAAGCTGTGGCTGCCCCATCCCTGGAAATCTTCAGGGCCAGGTTGGACAGGTCTTGAAGTCACCTGTGATAGTGGAAGGTGTCCCTGCCCATGGCAACGGGAGGAACAAGGTGGTCTTTAAGGTCCTCTCCAAACCAAACCATTATGGGATTCTATGATAAACAAAGCACTTTGGTATGCAATCCATGAAGTCCAGAAGTGGCCAAGGAGAACAGCAACTCAGCCCAGGGCAACCATGCACAGCACGGTCCTGTGGGGTACTGACTCCCTTGAGCAGCAGAACCAAACTCTCTGGCTGTCAACTGCACTGATGTCCCCTCACCCACACACAGACCTCAGAACTGTCATTATACTCACCGGGAAAATCTCAAAAGCATAATGCAAAAAATCCAGTGACCTGCAACCAAGAGTAGACATTGGTAAATAAAGCACACATCAGATCGTATACATCGTGATATTTACATCCCTGTCAGTGCAGGAACATTTATTCAGAGCTAATCAGACAGTCCTGACAGATCATCAATAATCAACTGCCACCATGCATGCTGCACAGCAGTTTATGGTTTCTAGTGCTTAAAACACCACTATTAACAGGAATAACCAGAAGGTTTGGTGTAACACCAAAACAAGGCTCTTCACTGAAAGGGGAAAAAAATCCCCACAACATTGGCTCTCACCCTGTTGACTCCAACCTTTTCAGGAGCCATTCCAGGACTGTCACAGCAGCATTAGTATGTAGCAAACATTATTTGAGGTTACAAACAGTAGTTGCTCTCTTACACAAGAGCCAGTAGAAAGAGCTCTGTGACTTTCCACTCAGAAAAACCTGTCTGATGTGCTTTAACAGGCTAACAGGAACATCAATACTTTGAATTGTTTTTGAACACTTCTTTCCACTTCTCACCTACTGACTTAGAGCAATCCCACTCTTCTCCATGGTGACAGCAAATTGTGATATTTCAGTTTAAAGCTACATAAAAACTCTAGCAAATCCTTCTTGTTTCTCCCATGTACAAGGATATCAAACAGCTCTAACACCCAAGAAAGTTATGCTGAAGCTTCATAGTTTTCCATCATACAAAATCTTTTGAAGTTCAGTACTGATATGTTACCTAAAAATACTGATCAATCCCCTCCCCCAAGACCTGTAATTAAGTTCCTTTTAATTACTTCAATAATATAATTGAAAAGACAAATAATTTCCGATTACATTATCTGTGTTTGAATGAAAACTTAAAGCTGTAACCATAGGTCAGGATTGGGGTATTACATATTCACCTATATGATACACCTTTAAAACTAGTTTGTAGAATAGCTAAACAGGGGAAAAAATGCTACTGCAATGTAGTTCTCTCTCCAGTACCCAGTACCTTCTTGGCAGCAAGAACCACAAGAATGAAGGTGAAAGACTTTTCAGGGGGCTCAGAGAGGTATCAGATATCTCCAGACAAACCAACAGTTCAGGTCCCTCACATTTCGTTCTCAGTGCACTAACAAGCCACATAACAGTTCAGGATTTAGGAGACAGAAACATTTAGCAGCTTTACGGGGTAACAATTCCCCAGGAGCAAACTTCCCTCAGGGCTAAGACACAGTCCCATCTATACTTCAACCACATTGCTTTTTCTGGGCCCGCGCCGTGCAGGGCCAGCAGGAGTTTCCTGAGGGCCAAATTCTGAGCTGCAGTTGCTATTATCTCCCACCCTTCCTTACACATATCTGCTTTGCTAATGTTTTCTTGTACAAACAGGTGGATCAAGCAAAGGCAAGCCAGGGAAGCATACAAGCAAAACATTTGAAAACAGATCTACAGATTCCTCAGCTGTGAGGAGAGAATCTTGCATGACTTAATCTTAGGAGAAGTCCTCAGACAGGAATGCTATCTTCTCCAGATACCCATCTCTGGACCATTCACATTGGTCCAGAGATGTCTCCAGAGAAGAGACTGGATCACAGCATTCAATGATAAATGCAGTGAGAAACATCTTGAACAGAAACAAGGGTAGATACAAAGTATAGTGTCACAAGGGGACAAAAAAAAGGGGTAGATGCTTATCCTAAGCAGGATACTATAAGCAGAGAACTTGAGAAGTCCACAGAGATTGTTTCCTGACCCAGGTCTCAATTACAGCTTTGAATTGCTGTTTCAGTATAATGGAGTCATTCCAGAGCAAATCCCTCACCTCGGTATTATTTTAGAACAAAGCTGTTTTATCCTTCAATAATTATATGGCTTGAATTTTATTTTACACGATCATCCATAAATCAACTGTTCTGGAACAGCCTGTCTGCAGTGCAGTTTTCTACTGCATGTTTGTTGATCAGTGTTGAAGTACAGCACAGACTTCTAGCACTGCGTTTCTCTAACTAAACTCGTTCCTAACAAACTCATGCCACATTACTGGGTATATCACTTAGAAAATATGTACCAAGAAGGCTGTGTGTTTGCTTTGGTAACTTCGGATGTTTCCATTTGCAGTAGACTCAGTGTTCCACCTCTTCAGGTAGGCCCCCTCCTCAGTCAAGAAACAGCTTAAATAGAATTAGTTTTCAAGGAATTCTGATTTTTCTTCTTAATCAAGCTTACTCTTAAACTTCCTTTAAGCCAGAGAAATTCAGGAGTTGTGAGTTGCCAATGACTGTTACAACAAGTTGAAAGATTTTTTTCCAAACAGCACTACAGATGTCCAACTCATCATGTGTGAAATCCTTACATCTGATACTCCTGATACCTGGTGTCTGCAGACAAGACGTGGACTGGAAAGCATGAAAGACCCTAAGTGTGCTCAGCTGTTTTGTCTCCTTTTTTTAAGTATTTGTTTTATCAGCCTTTCTATGGTCACTAAAAAGGGCAGGACTCATTTGCAATCAGAAAGGGACAATGTTCCTGAAGAAGCTTCTGCTGATGTGATGGAATGTAGGTTTGCTCTTGAAGGGCACAGAGAAATTTGGGGGAAAAAAACCTGTCTAAACCCCATTTACAGCCCTGTTCTAATCCTCCAGGATATAAAAGTGCAAGGTCAGCATCAATTACATTATAAGAAAACCTTTTTGTCTGTCCTTCACTATAGTGGATCCTAGAAAATGGAATCAATTTCTCACAGTGATGGGAGACTGAGTGTTTAGAATGGGAACACTGACCTGCAGAGCTAAACCCAGCTTTATTGCCCCATCCAGGCAGATATGCAGTACTCTTACATTTGGCTCCTCTCACAGCTAGCCAGCTTTGGAACTAGTGTTTCTTCAGGGAAGAAGTAGCCTTCTTCCACAACTTCAACTAATATTTTTTTTCCCCAAAAAAATGAATCTTCCACTTTTTGTCCTCACAGGTCTATCAGAAATGGAAAGTTGCACCTGGAAGTTGAAAAGTTATTACTGAAAGTAAAAGAAACAGACTAAAAAGAGGTCAGAAAAAAATCTCACCTAACTGCAGCAGGTGCTATCACTTTCTGATTTGTTCTAAAAATGTAAGCTGGAAAATGGTCATCAGTGGGAAAACAGTGGCTATTCTTACCTGGTTTCATACTGCTCATCAATACAGAACAGACGGATAGAGAAAGCATTTGAAGCTCCTCTGTACACTGGACGAAAATCTCCTTCCTCCTCAGGCTGGAAGGGACGTGTCTCTGAGGCTCTAAAACCTCCAATGCTGGCAGGATCCGACAGCAGCTCAGCCTCGGAGACAGGCACGGCAGGGTCTTCCTGCAACAGTAACACACAGGTCCAGCACTTACAACACCTCAGAGTACTTGCAGTATTTAAGGCCCCCACAGTTTTCTCTCCTCTCAGGGAGCCTCTATTCCCACCCTTGTGCTGCCTGACTGCTCATGAGGAACTAGATGGGAAAATTCACCCAACCAGTAACTCTCACCACTTCCCTCCAGACCCATCCAGAGCAGCTTCTGATCCCTGCACCACAGCAGGCACTCACGGGGGCCCCTGCAGAGGGCAGGAAATCAGCAGTATTGCTTGTCCTCATCTCTACCAGCTCTGCCAGGGATCACCACTGCTGAGGACAGCAGCATTACCTGCACAGCTGCATCTTCAACAGTAACATGCTCAGAGTCTCCAGATGAAACAGCCTCTGGTTTTTGACTTGTTTGGTTGCTTTCACCTGAGTAAAGAAAAAACACTAGGTGCATAAGGCTTAATAAAGTGAGTTTAACTCTCAGAACCACAGCAGTAGGTGGAATAGATGAGGCTACCTCTCAAGAAATGTATTTTTAATAACCACGGTTAAAACTATAGTTTTTTGGCCAGAATCTTCATTAGACCGTTCAATTTCAAGGCAAAAAAAAAATCCAGGGAATTAGTTGCAAAATAAGACCTGAACAAGACAGTTTGGAAGCAACTCCTAAGTCATGTACAATACATCCAATTTTTACCCCATCTGAACTAAAAAAGTACGAGTTGGTGTAATCTCAAAAGCAAAGGCTCTTCATTCTCATATTAGTTCCTCTGAAAGAACTGAAATTCAGACTAAAACCTAGTCAAGTCAGAACTCTTACTGGTGCAAAGAAGGACAAAATACAGAGGTTTAAATCTGTTTCTCAATTGCTAAACATAATCAGCCCTTTAAATCCTGTTTTACTTCTTGTAGAAGGTTGCTTTTTCTCTATTTCCTTCTTTTCCTCTAAGAACTTCTCTCCTCTGCCACTCTCCTTGGATGCTGAAGAAACTGCTTCAAAGCACTTGCTCAACCATTGGAGTGTTGGGTATGTATATGATTTTTTTTTGGCAAAAACAGACACTTGTTTGAGACATGTAACTGCCATGGCACTAGTGACCCCAGGCTTTGGTCAGCTTTTAGACATCAGGAACAAAAGGGATCCACAAAAAGGCACATGACAACCAAAGCAACAGAAACCAGGTTTAAATCTGCAGCCAGACCTCCCCATTACCTTCAGTAACACTGTAGTAACATTCTAGTCTAGGTCACTCCAACCTGACTAACAATGGCTTCTATGGGAAAAGAGACAGCTCAGGTATAGGATGGACTGAGTTCTAGTTGTGATGAATCAATATTTAAACACTGACTGCAGTGACACATGCACAGTGCTATAGATACATATACACACAGCATTCATACAGCATTTCTGGTCAAGTGCTTCAGCCAATCAAAACAAACACATCTTAGAGATTATTTAAATATCACTGTACAGTGGGTTTTGCTATTCAATCCCCTGGTCAAGGCCAAATCCAGAAGGAATATTTAAAATATTAAGAAACCCCACTAAAATCACCCTGCTTGCTAGACAGCAGGAATTGCCATTCCAGCAGGTGTTACACACTCCAGAGAAAGCAGTTCTCCAGTCTATGCAGTGAAGAACTGCCTCTAAAGCCAACAGGAGGAGAGGGTGCTCAGAACAAGAATTCTGGCAATGCATCACAAAGGCCACATTTAATGCTATGGGCCAATATTATTTTAATAACCAACTTGGAAAAGAACCATTGAAATAGTAGGGAACCCTACATATTGCTCCAAATACCCATCAAAATTATCAAAGCAGAGTGTCAGCTGTTGCCTTTTTAGCCCCTGAACCCACCATCCTTAAGTTGCCACCTCCCTCCTACTGATACCTTCACAGACAGGTTTTATATTTAAAAATAAAGTCTGCTAATAAATTTTAACTAATACACCCTTGAGGTGTAGGTATCACTGCTGCAAAAAAACGCATCAGGCAAGGACATCCTTGCATTTGAAAGATTCAGTAACACAAGAAGAGCAGTTTCTGAGTTCCATGAAGAATAAAAAACCAAACAAACAAAAAAACCACACACACACAAAAAAAAAAACAAAACCACACACAAAACCAAAACAAACCAAACTTCAGAAAACAGAATTCTTTCCACCTCTCTCTGAACTTTGCCTGGGGACACCCACCTGAGTTACATTCACAGACAGAGGCATTTCTTCACACAGTAGTGAGTGCCTTATTTTTTTAAGTACCTCAAATGTTTAAAATAATGTAGCCAGAAGTACTTTAAAAAACATCTCTTATCTGAAAATCTGTTTTGCAGTCAATAAAAGAAGTGCAGATGCAACATGCAGGCAAGAAGAAAAACAGGGGGTAGGAATCACAGGTTCTCCAGGGTATCACAGATGTGAGCCTTCACAGAAATTATCAAATGTCATCTTGATTAACCAGCTCCATTTCTCATTACAAACAGCCTTGCAGGTGTCAGAAGTTAATTAATACAAGTCTCTTGTTGTCATGTAAATATTGATATGTTGTTTCTGACTTTATCCTAAAATGCAAATCCTTAATGGCTCCACCATTCAGTCCTGTCAGATGTGGCTGGACCACTGTTTACAGACACGCTGTACACGAGTGACTGGGAAGAACAGCAATACTGTCACACTAAATCAAGTAAGGGCCATGAACAAAGAGAAAATTAAAATAATTCTGTGATTGCTGGGTTGTTAGCTGAGGTACAGTCAGCAGGATCAAGAAGCCAGTTCACCATGAGGCCTGATGAAAAGCCCTTGAATCATTCCCACTGCATCATGTTTTCTAGCAACTAATTCATGACACCATATAGAGTAACAACCAAATTACTGTAATTACCCTGAAACCTAAGTGGCATATCAGTACAGACTGTTGTATACTCCCTCATTATTATTCAGTATTACATTGGAAAGGAAAAATAATATCAACCTGTGGTCTCTACTTAAAAGCTAAAGAGCTTGAAAAAACACCTCTTAAATGTGGGAACATAAAATTCCTGTACAAAGGAATGCACCTTGCATTTTAAATTCCCCAACCTTTGGATTCAAGTCCAAGTCCAGATCCTCTACCCATATCAGGTCAGTGAACCTTCACTGCCTTCACAGTAGGGGACAATCTGGCAGCAAGTTTTCAATGCAGTGGCCTGTAGAAACACGGCAGGCACCAAAACAGCTTCATGCAGTCAGGCATGGGTTTGCAAGATCAGTGAACACAAAGTGCATGGAACTGACACTACAATAAATTTCAAGGATACAAGCTGGCCTTTATGCTGGAAAGGATTAACAATGGACTACTGGAACACAACTCTTCTGTGGGCTCTACATTGACAGAAAAATCCAACCCTCTCCAAACAAGATAATACGCTTTCCAAGAAACATCATAACTTTTCCAGAAAGTTTCCATGAATGAATACTGAAATTAATTTTAAGTCACAGCTAAGGAAACCCTACTCATTTAGAGGGAAAAGTGCTTTTCATTCAAACTGCTTGAAAAATACATATTTATAGTTTATAGCCATAAATCAGATACGTAACAAGTAGCAAAAACAAAAGCTGCTTATCAAATAGCCATTCTATAAAGCACATATTCTCAATAAACCCTGATAGACTTCTGTAACTTGTGACCAGCTACTGCCTTGTTGAACTGGTATCAGAAATTCAAGTAATAACAGTACACACTTGACTTGTTTCCTCTCTTTTCCCTTTTTCTGAAATTCAACTATCACAGTCTTTAGTTTTTTTCTCTCCTTTTAGGCCACACTACTGTTTGGCAGGTATAAACAACTTACAGTGTTTCAAGACAAACAACACATCTCAGCATTATAATTGTTTACATTCTAAAATGTGCAAAGCAACAACAGTAACTTCAGTTACTATTCAGTGGTAACAGAATTAATGTCCTTAGCAGTATACAGCAAATTATAGTATTAAATTTCAGTTGCGCTCTCTCTCCAGGAATAACACCAGAGTCAGGCTCTCTGTTAATGATATTCAAGTTTCTCCTCAGGTGTCTGAGATGATTAATGATCTCAGATCAAGCTACCTGAAAGTCTATAAATAGTTCTTTTTCCCCAGAGTCACCCTTGTCCTTCCAAATAAAAGGATACTACTAATTTGTAATGTCTTACCTGAATGCAATCCACAGGATAGTTTTGATGGTTGATGCCAGTTTACAACAGTTTTTAAATGGAGAAGGAAAAGAAGAGATAAACACACAGGACTGCTAACCATACTGTTTAATTTCTGAAAAGCACTCCAATGCCAGATTCACAAGAACCTGAATAGAACAGCTGCTCACACTAAGTTTTCACAGTTAGAACAACTTTGATAGATCTCCTAAATTATGAAGAACTGTGTAACAGCTGTATTGTTAAAATCTGTTACCACATACCCAGCAGCACAGAATTGGCTACAAAACACAGACCTACAGCTTGCAGTCCCTGGAGAAGGAAAGCAGACACCAGAACCAGGATCGGTAGGGCTGGGACAGAGCTCTGGAGGTCACCTTGCCCACACCCACTCGAGCAGGGTCACCCAGAGCAGGTGGCCCAGGATGGGGCTCCTGCTCACGAGTCATCTCTGTTTTATCTATGTGTGACATCTGAGCTAATACCCCTTAAGCTACAGGGGCACAGGATAGTACAGGAGGAGACAGGCAGCTTTCTCCATCTCCTGTATGCAAGATGCTTCTTTACAGGGGAGGGGAAGTCCACAGGAGCAGCTCCAAGACCTTTCCCACTCCCTTTTCTGTTCGGTGACTGCCAGCTCTGACACACCAGCTGGCGACGGCCCTGCAGCTCCCTAGTTGCCTTTTTTGCCTGCTGCTTTGTGTTCAGACAAGCAGACACACCACAACAACCTAATGGGGAGGGTTTATTCCATTACTGATAATTAGCAGATAGCAAAATGTTGCCCTTCTGCACAAAAAGCCCTTGACACTGAAAAATAAAGACAACAAGTGTAAATTATTTATATGACACTTCTGTTATACAACCAGGTGACACTCATGTTACTGGTTTTTATCACTTCCAGTAAGGTGGCTTGTAGATGTGTTGCTGTATTGCACACAATATCAGACTGGAATAGAGACATTCCCCCATCTCCCAAAATCTTGTAACACAGGAGACTGCAAGCAATAAGCAAAGACAGCAGAAGCTGAACCACAAGGAAATAAGACAACATGAGCCGAGAGGACAACATAACAGGCACAGTTAACCAGCTGCTCATCTACTGATAGACATCACCTCACCACCAGATTTCAAAAATCAGATCTTCATTTAGCAGCACAGCTAAAGCTGACAGAAAATACACCCCATGTTTCAGCTCCCTGGAACTTGAAGCCTCTTTATCCCATGGCTGGTACCGGCTGGTTCCCCACAAACAGCAGTTGATTCCGAGTCAGAGATCAGTTATCCAAACTCCCCTCCCGAATTGAAACACCCCAGGCAACTGGCTCCAAGACAGATATGTTGATTTCTGTTTTCTTGCTAGTAAGCCTCTACCCTTTTCCAACCTTCTGTACAAACTACTCAGAAGGCAGACACAAACACACCCTGAATCTATCTATCACTTAGGAATACAGCTACCTTCTTGAACACTTGGCTTCTGTGGCACTTGGAGAATATCTTCAGGATGTGGTTTACAGAGGCCATGGAAAGGTCCTAAGTCAAAGCACTCTTGAAACAAGGTAACATTCACTTGAGAACATAAACTCATGAATCCTACTGCAGCGCCAGCAACCTGAAAATACAAAAGCCATGTCATAAATGAGCCTGTGATTTTAGGTCAGGACAAAAAAAAAATTGAACAAAAAACTTCTGAAACAAAAGCTAGTGTTCCATCTCTGACCGTGCATAATGGTAAAGAAACCTAATTTTTCCTTGTAAATGTATTAGGACCTCTACAATTAGAAGATTTCTAATTCTTTTGTTAGCTATGAAATGCAAGAGCATTTGGTTTATATATGTGGGTCTATTGTGTCAGTAAAATGCTTGTTACGGTAAATAAAAAAACATACCTCCAAAAAGGCATCATTTGACTTTAAGCTACAGTGCAGTTGAAGTAAAACCTGGATTCAGCTAGCTGTAATGGTTGGCTCTTCTGTACACTGCTTTGTATCTAAAATTGTGCTCAAACTGAAAAGCCTATTTTATTTTCCTTAAGACTATTCACTCAATAAAGCAATTCTATATTAAATAATACATACTACATACTGCATTAAGTACTATTTGCAGGAATTACAAGTGCTGAATACTTTTGAGTTCTGAAAAACTCCAAGAGCCAGTCTTCAAAACCAAATGCTCTGGCAAATGTGCAAGTGACAGGCCTGCAATGCTGAAACCCGCTGTGCGCTGGGTGTCTAACTATTGCTGGAGTTCCCAGCAAGCTGCAATCCTCAGCAAGACACTCTGACCAGGGAAAACTGGCCTGCTGGAAGGTTTCTGGGTTTGAGTCTAGAAGGAAGCTCTTCAAATTTTAGTACTGTATACAACTATCTGGTGAAACACACGTTATCAAAACACATTTTCTTTCCACCTTAATGCACATAATGAAAGCCTTTATAGACCTAATGAAATCTCAAAGGCTGCATTTGTATAGCTGTTTTATCAGGCCATCAGCACTCCAATAAAGACCTCAAAAAGTATGACTTTAATTTTTCTGCCCTCAGACAACAAGTGATTGTTTGTTTGCCTTGTTTGCGTACTCGCCAGAGCCGGGGCACCACAGTTGCCTGGCTGCTGTGTAATTTCAGGCCCAAGTCTCAGCAGAGGCTGATTAACCAATCCATCTACCATATGTGCAAAAAGGGGCTGCCAGCTTCATTCTCCGCAGGGAAAATTGGCATCCATCGTGGTTTGCACAGAGGCACCTTCCCAATCCGAGGCGGCAGCTAGGACAAACTCTGAGAGCTGAAACACCTTTTGCTGGTCTCACATTGAGCTCTAAACACACAACTGAAATGCATTATTTATAGCAATAGCCCTCTGCAATGTGCCATTACACTAATGGTGTATTGTTTCCCATTTGGCTCCCAATGGCAGTGATTATGTGTTGCAGTTTTATAAAATCATTTGCCACAGAAAACAGACTTCAGGAATTAAGGAGGTTATGTTGCCTATTAGCTTGCCATACCATGCACAATTACTGACACGTGAAAATCTTAACAGGAGTTTTCAGCAGGGTAATTATTACCACCTCTGTCTTATTTAAATTAATTCCTGGGTTTCTGTCTTCAACTCAGCAAAAATCTGACTGTCTGAGCCAGGAGATGGGAAAAAAAAAATCTAAGCATTTTAAACTGTGAAAGGATTACTGCTTACTCATTTTCACTTGCAGTATCAGCTTTCACTGGGAATGAAAACAGGTCACCTACAATGCAACTGTCTGAAATGGAAACATGGTTTCTTCATGATGGTCTTCTTCATGATAAAAGAATGTGCACAAGAATTGGGGATTGCTGCTTCATTTCATTCCTACAGACGGACATAAACTACACCGTGAAGGGCACTGTGTGGGTGCAGGTCATGAGCTCTGCCTTCCACAGGTGAGCTGCTGATTTAACACCTTGAACTAGAAGGAGCTAGCACAGGTGACAGCACTAACATTACCATCAGAGGAAACCAAAGCTCATGGCAGACTGACCTCACAAACAGCTGCTGGATTTTCTTCACTTTGAAGTTCCATGAGATGAACAAGGAGATATTCACCATAGGTTTCTTTCAAAGTCTCACTTTGACATGTCCAGATTAGCATGAGGTCATCATAATCTTCCAACCTACAAAAAAGATCAGGTTATCTCCTAAAGCTCTGCCAATAATACATTCTGATACTTCTCTTCTACTCCATTACTGTATGGAAAAATATTAAAAACACTTATTCCAAAGCCTGCACCCTCAAGTAATTTTACCTAGAACGCATCCCCAAAGCACACTAAAGTGGGAGTCTCAGCACCAGAAAAGAGAGAACCACTCTCAGAAGTCGGCACAACCCACCTAAGATCTGGATTGCCCGATTGCTTCTCTTTCCCTAAAAAAAAAATGCAAGGGAAGCCCAGTTTAAAGTTCTCCTGCCTAAGGCATCTCAGGCTAGGTGGCCCAGGGCTTTAGGCCTCATTTGAAATAATTATATTCACTGAGCTCAATCATCAGGTGATTAGAGTTGGCAGAGACCTCAAAAAGCTACATCAGTGTCATTCAGAAAATCTATTCTTATTAAAAATATATATAAAATCGTGGCTCGGTATACAAGAACGCAGTGCTGAGCAGTGGCTTGGTGAGTGCTATTACCCACAGCAGTGCCAACTCAGCCAGCACACAGAGTCATTGTGCTTTTGTAAGGTTAAGTTCACACTCCACCACTGAAAAAGATACACAGGCCAAAGTGCCATTCCCACATCCCTCTGCCTCAGAAAAGGCTCTAAAGAGGTAGGCACATGCCAGCCAGGCTTTACCTGCTCTGCCACTCCAGCCTGCCGTCCTCGACAGTCTGGCCACCACTCCAAGGTGTGCTGGTGCACTCCTACAGACCCCAAACTGCATGGACTTTTATTTAAACAGGCAACAGAGACTCCTTCACATTAAACTGCTGTTCCTACTTGGCACCAATGCAAGTTTGAAGAAGTCCCAGCACTTTTACCAAAGCAGTGAGAGAATTCATTAGTCATACACCATGGGACCACGGCATGAAGGCTGACGGCAAAGCAGCTCCAACACAGAACTGCTGTCAATAACATGAAGCCACTTGCACTTATCTCTCAGGAAAACGCTGGAATTCAGCAGTGCAACCAACAGTTCTCCACCAAACGCAGCAGAAAAGAGGGTTGTGCCGGCTGCCAGAACGAACAACTGCACTGCCGGGAAACCATCCTGGCTCCGGGTAGGGAGCGGGAGCCCCCTCACCAAAAAACTCGGGAGCCCCCTCACCAAAAAACCCGGGCGCTCCCCTCACCAAAAAACCCGGGCGC
>VXAU01003281.1:0-12077 GCA_013399695.1 Formicarius rufipectus | reverse complement strand
CCCCTCACCAAAAAACCCGGGAGCCCCCTCACCAAAAAACCCGGGCGCTCCCCTCACCAAAAAACCCGGGAGCCCCCTCACCAAAAAACCCGGGCGCTCCCCTCACCAAAAAACTCGGGCGCTCCCTCACCAAAACTCGCTCGCTCCCTCACGAACCCGCAGCGCTCCGCCGGGTCCCGGCCGGTCTCTGCCGCCCCCGCGCGGCTCATCCCAACACCTCCGTCCTGCACACGCGGCAATCCGGGAACACAGAGCAAAGGGATTCTCACTGACGCTCTTTACAGGTTTATGGATTTGGAAGGAGCGTTGACGTTAACACAGCTGGGCAAAAAAGGGTCTGTTTCTTACTGTATCAAACAGTCCGGGGTCACAAGCACGGCCTGATTCCATTGCAGGATGGAAGGTTCATGTAGTCTCTGGATTGTTTTGCTGCTCCTACACACCAGAATGGATGTGACCTCTAAGTAAGATCACCTTTCAGCCTGGGGCCAGGGACCAATTAGATTTTGACCTTGTTCATGCCTTCTTTTCATCCTTAGGCCATCTGTCAAAGCTCTCTTCTTACTCCAGTTACACTTGATGTTAAAAGTCTGCTCCAGCCTAAACAATCCTATAATTCTTGTTGCACTCACCACTGGACACAGCCTGGGACAGCCAAGGGTGGTCTGGAGGTGGCTGGGATGGGATAGAGAGTGACAGAACCACCACAGAACTCAGGCTGGGCAGCACCACAAGCACCTGACCAGTCAAGGCTCTCCAAGTTACAGTACTTGTGTTTGCCTGGAGTTGTAATCAATTTCATTATATCTCTGATGGGCAGACCCCAGATTCTCTCATACCATTTTTATGTTCAGAAGACTAACTCAAGAAACTAATAGAGATGAATGCTGTCACTGCCCACTCAGAGCTGAAAACAGCTGCTGGGGGACAAATTTCCAAATCCCACACTTTGTCATTCTTTTTCACCATTTAAGTGAGAATCTTTATTGTAATGAATTATTTCCAAAAGGAAAAAAGTACAGAAAATATAGAACACCATCAATTACTTACCTGTAGAATTAATTCAAAAGTAAAATGAAGTTCCAAAACCAATAAAACCCTGTAAAAGCTTAGAGATGCTTTCCTCTCCCTTCACAGGCAGTATCCCAAGGGAAAAACTGCAGTGTGGCTTTCTATTATCAGAACCTCACTACTGCAACATAATTAATTAGTAGAGCAAATCTGCTTAAGAGCTATCAAACCTCAGGAAAACCAAACCAACATAGTGGTAGCAGAATGAGACTGTATTCTATTTGTGAAGTGGGTAACAGACACACCCTTCCTCCAAAGAGAGGTGTTCCAAGTGCTCCAAGTCCCCCACATGGCATTCTGATCCATGGGACACACGACACGAGGCCACACCCCAAGGTGCAGATGAAAATTTCTAGAGACTGACCCTGTGACAGTCAATGGGGCTCCACATGAGCCCGTTCATCTCCCTGCACATTAACTGTAGGAACACAACTGGTTTAATTTTTTTTTCTATTTTTATTATCTTTCACCAGTAGCATAGTCTTAAAGCTAAAGAAATCCTGGAAAAAACAGTATCTTACCAATATAAAATACAAAAAATCCTCCTCTACTGCAAGCACAAGCACTGAGCTTCAAATCTTTGACCCATACACAGTACAAATCCAAGAATGACAAGATCTAGACAAGGCATCAGCAAAGACCCTAAATATCAAAGCTTAGTGGGATGACTTCTGGTGCACACAAGTGATATATCTCACATTATAAAGGCCAGATGGAGAGTAACACCAAAACTGATGGTTAAGCAAAGCATCAGTTTACAGCTGCTTTCCCCCCTCTGTAAGCAAGGGGAGAGGGAACAGATTAGCCTAATCTCCTGTCCCTGCCCCAGAACGTGTTGCTAGGCAGGTGGTGGGGACAGCTCTCCCAGATGAGTCCCTCAGGGCTGCGCTGCCCGTTACTATGGATGCCAGCAAAGCACAGAGGTGAACGCAGCAGCAAAGGACCTTCTGCAAACACAAATTAGCTTACCCAGAATCTACTGATGGGTAATATTGAAGCATGCATTTTATATCACCAGATACTGGGTAATTTAAGAGGAAAAACAGTTTTCCAGATAGTTTTCTAATAATAAAAGAATTGAAGTAGTTCAGTGTTTGTAACAAGCTACAGAAATCCCAGAGAACGTGGTATCTCTTACCAGGAATATTGATATAGCCTAAGTAACAATTCCAGTCACATGGAAAACAGTTTCATTGACAATATCCAATGGCCATCAAAAGAAAGAACACAGTTTAAACTAGAAGGCAAACAATAGTTGGAATCGGGACACATGGGAAGCCTTTAAACCCCCAGGAATTAATTCACCTACCGATACCTTCTCAGTTTTGAGGTCCACTCACTCCCCAGTAGACAGCTCAAAGGAAGGACTCAAACAGCCTGACAACTCTACACAGCATGAGAAGTTCCATAAGATACTGAAATACCTGGAGTTACCACAGGATGGTGCAACGTGGCAAAGGTCAGACCTTAAAGTGCTCATAAGCAACAGGATACTGTAACCATGGAGTAAAACCACTGCACAGATAAACTAGAGGAGCACAAGCTGCAGATTTCTTCAGAACCATTTGGTAAAGTTAAGCATGTGCAATAAAACAACTCACACATGTTTCTGTCAGAATCCAAGCTGAGCTGGCAGCATGAATTAGCCCATGAACAAACAGGTGGGGCTTTATCAGGCAAAGAAATATGAGTTATGCCCTGTGTGCAGATATCAGTACAGCCCCCACACATACATCCCTATACCATGACCCAAGAATGTGCTTGTCTCTAAGCTTCACTTTCCACTACAGGCACCAGAAATGCTAATTTAATCATAACCCTGATACATAGCCACAAAGCAATACCTATATTTAGAACATGAAAGAGCAACTCCAGAATAAATCAGAATCAAGTAAAATTATTGCTTCATAAAACGTTACCATAACTGCACTCTTCTCTCCATGAAGAGAAAAACAAGTGACTTAAAATGTGATAGATAAAAGTTCTATTTCAACCAGACTACAGGGAAGCATTGCCACAGCAACCACACAGAAAACCACCAAAAGCCCCTTGGCCAGAAGCCCAGCACTTCCCATGTCCTGGACCGGGTGGGCACAGGTGGAGCACCACGTTTAGCACAGGCAGCAGGAAAAATCAAATGCGGCAATAGTCAATACACAGGTAGAGGTAACAGGCAAGGCTGCAGGGAAACACTGCAGGCAGCTGTGCTGAAAGAGAATACTCAGCCTCACAGTTTTAATGACATTTATGACTGAGATCCCACATCAACAGTAAGGTTCTGCCAAAGGTACACTGCATAAGAATATCAAACCTTTGCTCCAAACTGGGGCCATCAAAACAGGTGACCCAATGGAAGGAGGAAAGTGTTACCACATGATTTTCTTAAGCTCCCTCAGCTAGGATGAGGAGGCTGCTCTCCTGAAATGTAGCCACAAGTACGGTATAGAGCACTTCCACAGGGAAAAAATCTTATGGAGGAGGATTACTCTTCATGTCTGAAACTAGGGATTCTCTGCTCTATTTAATTCTTTCAGATAACAGACCTTTGTATCAGGCTTTCCTTAACTGTTCAGCATGAAAAAGAAAAAAATAAAAACAAGTTGAAAGAGGCTTCAAGAGACGTGGAAACTACAGGCACACTCTAAAATACAGTAGTGCAATTCAGTCAGCAGATCACAGAATAACTATCACCAACAAAAAAGTCTCCTTTCTACATAGCAAACTAGTTTTACAAAAAAATACAATTGATCTTGTGATGAAGTAGAACAAAACTGGCATAATCCTAGAACTACTTTATTAGGTTGTCCCAGAAAACCACAGCAGCTGACCTAAGATACAGATGCTACAAACCAAACCAGAACACACCACCTCCCCCCCAGGAGATGTGCTCCCAGAAGCTGCATTACCTGGCCTGGCGCACGTACAGCTGCGGGTGACACCAGTGCCTGGCACTCACCAGCAGGGTGAAGTCTGGACACACAGTCGAGCCCTCAACAGGCAGCATCACCTCGAAGACATTCCCCATGTCTGGCTCTGTGAATGACAAAAACCTGTCAGAGGTGGAGAAACTTCACTATGCAAGCTATAAAAACAATCAGCAGAACTGTCTGAGGATAGCAGAGTTTCAAAGTTCAGGCACGGAGCACTCTGCCATCTGTGGTTTAAGTTAAGCAATGAGGCTAAAGACAGCACTACAAATATGTGAGAGAATAGTCAATAGAGTCAGCTAATCAATCCAGCACTACAAATCTGAGTAAGTTTCAGAGCAATAAGATATTGGCAAGGATATCAAGCCCCTGTAAAAATACTACAGCCAATCCTCTATGCCACTGGAGAATCTCTGTCAGGACTTATGATGTTGAAAGGAAGCTGACATTTGCTGCTGTCTGGGTTTGACAAAGCCCATCATTCAGGTCTTTTAGCATGACTTAGAACTATATGCCTAGAAACTGGCATATCAGAAAAGATTCCAGCTCGCTTCTGGAGAATTCCAAGCAAGGAGTCAATCATTAAACGCATGCTTGGTTTGTTAGTCTGAATTCAGGACTGAAAGTCCAAGCCAGGTGCTATCCTTTAATTAACATGTGCACTCTCCATATTTGTACCTCTGTTCCACAAGAAATAATCTGAGTTTCCTTCCATGCTTCCAGCTGCCCCTCTGAATCTTACCAGAGTGTCCTCTCCCCATCTGCACTCACTGGGCTAAGAGAAAGTGTCAAATTGCAATCTTTTGGCTCTGTTCAACCAGAAATCTTCACAAAACTTGCAGGAATTGATTTCAGAGATCTTTAGTCCTGTTTCATGTCCTGTCTACTTCTGGCAAATTTAAAGACTGCAGGAAACAGACCACTGAATGGCTGCTGGAGTAAGCACATAGCCACAGATACCTCCTACACAAGGACTCCTCACAAGAGGATACTTTCAGGTTGTGTTTTCCACATAGTTTGAAACTGATAAACATTTGCAATATTAAAATTTAAAAAAAACCACCCCACACTACAAAGCCCATTGTGCATATTAACAAGATTTGAGATTGTCCTAATTGTAAGAATAAACCAATATTAAATTCTTACCTAAATTCTCCTCAGCTGGTATGAAGAGAAGTATATACTGCAGTTCTGGCAGTGAGATGAAAACTCTCCTGGACAAACAACACAAATCTATTCAGTTTTTCTTCATTACACCCATCAAAGACAGCAGCTAGTCTCTTAATATATAGATCTTTTTTTCTCCAGTGTCTCTAATCTTCCTTCATAAGCCCACATGGCCCAAAATTAAAACATTTCTGACAAATAAGATCAAATTAAATTCATCAACCATTTTTACTGTGTTTTTTTCCTACCTTATTTCTGTCTAATTTCCTAACCCTTAAATTTCAAACATCTTCCTTTTAATATCAGTTCCCCAGTGGTAAACTATTAGAGATGCCAGACCTCTGCTGGCAGATGTCTGACCTGGCATGTGGATGAACTGGTTTGATGTGACAAACTGTCAGTTCAAGAGCAGCAGCACCAAGTGCAGCTCACTGCTTATGCAGCAGACTGAGTTATAGCAAATAACCTGAGTTAACACAGAGATGCACTGGAGTCTGCAGCCTTACCATGTAGTCTGTAGCTAACAAACTACCAATAATCACCTGGGAATAGGTATATCCCAGAAACACCTACAGCTTTCTGCTCACTCACATGCTTTGATTTTTACAAGTGGAAATATAGGAAGAACAAAAATGTCTGCCTTGCAAGTGCAGTACTATTTCTGTGGGAAAGGACAGCAAAGCTACAGCTGAACCTGCACAGGGTGTGAGAAGTGTGCTCTGAACTGGCACAGCTTGGTTCCTGAGCCACCATGCACTGAGTAAGACAAAGTGATGTTTGATTGCCTTCTGAGACATTTTAGAGATGTTTCACTTCGACCCACTGCTCAACTTAAGGTACCTGTAAATTCCACAGTGTCCCAACGTGAAGCAGGAGTGCCCCTGCTCCACCACACCAACTTACACAGGAACTCACCTCACAGTTTCTTGGGAACATCTAGCTGTGTATTCTTCCTTTGCCACAAAGAGATGCACAAACAGTGTATTCAAAGGCTACAAGACAAAGAATGAAAGCCTACACACCATGTAGCTAATACTCATTACATCAAACCAAGTATTAATACACATTTTTAATTCCAGTATATATGATCCACACTCAAAGTGAGCAGCTTCATGGAGTAACTTCAAAGCATGGGTGGATTAAAGTACTTTTTATGTCATTCTGGGCTTCTGCAACATTTTTACTTTACACTCAGTTCACTATTGTTTGACTACAATATACACTGGGCATTTCATATTAAACCATATTAATTATAGACTAACAACATTTAACCACAATAATTAGCAACTAAATCTTAACATTTAATATTTGGCTGATAAATGCATCCTTTTTAGGTTTAAAAAAAAAAAAAAAACCAAACCCAAAGCTCACATACTTTTCATAATCCTACCTTATTTCTTTAAAGGTAATACAAAAAAATTACAGACCTTAAGACTGTATCATAAAACACATTTAAACACCCAGGCAGAAACAGGGTAGACTAACAGACACCTTTATCCTATATGCCTCCAATTAACATGGAAAACCCTGTGCTAGAAGGGCAAGGGCTATTAATTCAACTGTTCTCCTGTATATTAATGTGCTGCATCAATGAAGGTCTACCTATAGATAAAATATTTCTACAAAAAATACTTTAAATGGAAAAAACCTGAAGTCTTCTGAATAGTTTAATATTCAACCAAAGTGTCATGGCTAGAGTCACCAATAAGCCTCAGAGCAGGAATTATTTCAACAGAAGCTGCAGCTATTGTAACAAATAAACATCTTAAGCCATTTCTAAACATCAGGGTTTTTATTTGTTTCTCAAAAGCAAAAGGAAGAAAAAAATATTTTGTTGTTGAGGTCCAACAGGAGGTCCAAGAAGCCAGATTTGGACTGTAACAGCTCATGAATAGTGATTCATAGTAACCAGACAATCCTGTAAGGCACTTGCACTAATTTAGTTCTGCACAAGTCAATTCCCAGTTTAGACATTTGAGTTATGTTTTCATTTCTGTGCTCAATGAAAAAAGACTTGTCAGTTAGACAATGCAGAAATCCTACATTCAGGTGATCTGTTTTGTAAAGAACACCTGCATGGATTTGACCTGCAGTTAACCAACAACATCTCAGCAAGTTATACTCCAGAAAACGTTCAGTTGTTCTGTGTAGAAGTATAAAAACACAGACTGAATCTCCCGGACCTGTTTTAGAAAATAATCTCCATTTTAGCCAAGTAAGATCTCTGCTCCCTGTCAGTGTCGCAAAGTACCTTGCACTCCTGTTTATGAGTAGCAATTTACTGTCTTTTCACTCTCTATGCCCCTGCACCTCGCAGTGAGCTGCAGCTCTGCTGCACCAGACAGGGGGACCAGGTTGCCCGAGGCAGAGCTGGCAGCACAAAACCTCCAGAGCAGCTGCACCCTGAATGAAGTGGCTGTGCCTGCATCATGGCTGGGCACAAAGTGCTGCTCAAGAGACAAAGAAAGCCCATAACAAGGATATTTGACATCCTTTTTCTGTACTGCCTTGTGCTGTAATGACTGTTTCTTCTTAAGAGCACAGAGCATTTGCAAATACAACTGCTGTATCTAACTTTATCTGCATGCCACTGATTAACATCTCAACACAGTGGAGAACTGATGAACAGCCTAGAGACAACTGCAGTGGTGCCAACACCCCATGGCATGTGCTGTCTAACTTTAGTGTGAGTGGGGTTCATACTTTCCATATTTTCTCAGGATCTAGTTCCCAGCTGCACTGAACGACAGGCAGCATTTTAATCCTAAACTTCTAAGGGCCTGTTCCCAGCCCATAATTCCTAATAGAAATTCATAAACTCGTCCAAGGAGCCTGTGTGAAAGCTGCTAGCACAGAGCAGAGAGCAGCAGTCTCCACACCAGCACCAAACCAGCTCACTCCAGCACCAGGATGCCCATAGCAGCATGAGGGTTTAGTAAGGAATCAGATCATCACCTTCTGCAGTCCGAAGGCCTCAGGTCTACCTGCAACACATCTTAAATGCCCATGTGTATACTTGAGCCTTAAATGAAAACACAACTAAAAATCACACTATCTACTTACAGTGCACTTATGGTTAGTGTAGTTTTTATGCAAGAATGGTTCCCAGTCAGCCTGATCAGTGATATTCCAATTTGGATAGTCCAGAAAGGCAGCATGAGCTATAACCTCATTCTTCTCATTGCAGAGTGTCAAAGCAACATTTGATTTTTCTCTATGAAAACAATTTAATTTTGCAGAAGTTAAAGAAACTCTACATAGAAAAGCAACCTACTGTGAAGTCAGCCTGCTAGAATAGTAAAATTAGGCATGTTCAAAAGGGTTTCCTTTTGAATCAGGCCCCAAAACTTCATTGTCCACATGTTAATTTGATGTTATTGCTTCAGTTCCAGACAGTGTTCTGACAATACTTAACACGATTTTCCTGATCCTCAGTCATTAGGAATTCGAGATGCAAGATTTAAATGCTCCCTCTTCTCTGTATGTTTTTTCACACATCTGTTTGTTCCCCAAATAGCTGTTATCCAAGATTTTTATCATTCAGTCAGAAAAATGACCCATGAGCATTTCCCAAAATCTGTGTGCTGTTCATCCCTGCACAGAAAGAGGAAGTGCACAAGGTTCATGACAACCTTCAGGGATGGAGGGGTGGTAAGAGAAGACCACTACAACCTCCCATCTCCTCTGAGGACATTACTGTGCAAGCAGCCAATAGAGGCATCATATCTCACAGAACACTGGGCATATGGGGGCATGAAGAGGCACACAAACATTTTATGGCAGGCCAAGGCTGTCTCCCACAGCAGAACACACAGAGAGAAAAAACCCAAAACAACAAAAAACAATCAAACAAAAAACCAAACCAAACAAAACAAACAAACACCCCTCCCAGAAATAGAAAGAAACAAACAAAAACCAACAAAAAAACCCCCAAACACAAACCAAAAAACATTCCTTTGGTTAAGGAGAAAATGGAAGAGAAGGAAAAGTGTTTGACATACATAGGAACAGAAATCAGAAGGGTCAAGGCCACATAGCAGTTAAAACTCCTCTACTACTGTCCCTCCCCAACAGGCAAGAGCATCCTGCGAGATGGAGCAGGCAGCACACTGGAATGGGATGGTTTCACCAGGAGTTAGGCAACAGTACTCCCTCTGAAGTTTCATAACAGACTAGTATAGTTAAATCTTGTCCACCATGCTGGCAGCAGTGACCCAGGCTTGCCCCATCATGTGTCTGACAGATGGAAATAGATTTTTTTTTTACCCTTTTCAGGAATAGCAGAAAAAGTCATGATACCACATGATGTAAAAGGTTCAGAATGTTTTCTGCCATTTCAAATGTAACTTAATTGCCTGAAGTTTCCTGCAAGAAAGGTAACCTACGTCCTAAAATACCATTACTTACAAAAGGAATGCGACATCAACGCTTCCAAAGACACCTTCTGTAAGAGGGCTGAAGAGGCTGATAATGGCCGGAACATCATGTGATTCTGTTCTTCGGACACTGATCCCTTCTGTGGGTCTGCTTGAGGAAGTTGTTGTGGCCATCTTACCGGCTGCAATAAGAGCAAACATTGCTGCTCTAGGGATCCCACTGCAATTCACTGATCAGAGTCACTTCAGACGGATTCTTATAAAAACTACTAAGTGGTGCAGTCCCAAAGGATTTGGGTGCCTGGTTCCTGCACTGCACTCCACACAGTCACATACTGCCTGCTCGTACAGACAGGATGCAAACTGTGCACACGTGGAAATGCAGCAGGCAGTCATCCCTGCTGTCTGGATCCTACACAGGGAATAAGTGGCTTTAATAGGCTACAGCTGCTTTTCATTTAGTAATTAATGGGCATTTGCATACTAGCCACCAGAACAGTGCCTTAAGCCTGCAGGCTGAGAGGCTCAGCTGGGGACAATCAGGAATTGATTGCTGATTAAATAGCACCTTCAGGTGAGCTAAGTGTCCAAAACTGCTATTCAAATTTCTTTGAGTGAACAGCAGCCCTCAAATTTCAAAAGGAATTGAAAGCTATATAGCCTTCCCCCATGTACACAAGTGTCAGGCATAAGAGATTAACTGATCTGCCCGGCAACTTCAGAGCACACAGGGCCAGCAGATATTCAAATCACCTGTGAGTGATCAGCAGCTATTCAAATCACCTGTGCCCTTCCCCTCAGTTCTAACACTTTTCAGCTGTGTCTACTCAATATTGCAGCTCACTGTGATACAATTAACAATTAGGCTTTTTGCACGTTCTAAAATATACATGTAAAATATAGCATTAGTCACTAAAATAAAAGTTAAAACCAACACAAAAGTTATAAGCAACACACTAAGACCAGCAGAGCATTTTCACCAACCTGCCAAACACAACAGCCACTTCCAACAGGGGCTCCCAAACCCAGTTGTGATGCCCCATTACTTGGCACCACAGACCCCGACTGAAATGGAGTAACAAAAGAAATCCTGAGTTTTGTACCCTTTAAGTGATGAGAAAGTCAAATGCACTGCTACATCTCTTACAGACAAACAAGACACTTAGGTGCTAGCACAGCTCTCAGGTACTCCAGTGTGTATTTACAAAGAGGTTCTGGGTTACCCTCTGCAGATACGGTGCCAATTCCAGGTATAAAAACAAACAGGACTTTTTAAACTGCCAATAATGAACTGAAATCAAGCACTAAAATTATCTCAACTCACGAAAACAGTCTGCCCCATTCACACATCCAACTTCACCACCACGGCTAGACTTCGCGAACCAAGATTTTGGGAAATCCAACTCCACGCACTGAAAAAACACCACCCCCTTCACCACGCGTTCCCCGGAACGCTCCCGCAGCCCCGAGCGACAGAGAGCAGCACTTACAGAGCCAAACCGCACCGTTCCCACGGGGACACTGCTCCTACAGCACCTCCCGCACGCCCCACCGGGCAGCAGCAGCATCACTGCGAGTGGGGCCGGAGCAGCCCGCCCGCCTGCCTGCTCCTCCTGCGGGAGGGGAGGGCGCTCGGGGGTCCCCGGAGGATGGGGCGGGACACCCGGGACTGCTGCGGGACACCTGGGAGTGATGCGGGACTCCCGGGGCAGTGCCGAGCCCAGCCCCGCCCCGACACCTGCCCCCGACAGCCGCCCCCCGGGCGGACACCGACCCAGCCCGGCCGGACCCGGGATGGACACAGGGTCGGGGATGGGGACGAGGGATGGGGTCCGCTCGGGTGCGGGATCCCGCCGGGGGCGCGGACACAGCGCACGATGCCCCCGGCACTCACCTGCGCCGGCCCCGCCGAGGGGCGGACACACGGGCGGGTCGGCGGCGCTGTACCCCTGTCTGTCCTGGACACCGGCAGCGCTGTCCCTCTGTCCGTCCCTCTGTCTGTCCCGGGGACCGGCAGCGCTGTCCCTCTGTCTGTCCGGGACACTGGCGGCGCTGTCCCTCTGTCCCTCTATTTGTCCCGGGGACCAGTGGCGCTGTCCCTTTGTCTGTCCGTCTATGTTCCGGACACCAGCACCGCCGTCCCTCTGTCTGACCCTCTATGTCCCGGACGCTGCCAGCGCTGTCCCTCTGTCTATCCTGAACACCGTCAGCGCAGTCCCTCTGTCCGTCCCTCTCTGTCCCGGCAGCGCTGTCCCTCTGTCTGTCCCAGACACCAGCACCGCTGTCCCTCCGTCTGTCCCTCTCTCTGTCCCTGCGGTCCTGTCCCCCTGTCCCGGCAGCGCTGTCCCTCTGTCCGTCCCTCTCCCGCCCTCAGGCCGCGTCTCCGTTGCCGTGGCAACGACGCTCTGCGTGCGCTGCGTGAGGTCAAGGGTGACGGGGCGGGGCCGGCGCGCGGCGCGGCGGCAAGATGGCGTCTACGGCGGCCGGGAAGCAGCGCATCCCCAAAGTGGCCAAGGTGGGACCCCCAAGCCCCCCC
>VXAU01003280.1:107080-124959 GCA_013399695.1 Formicarius rufipectus | reverse complement strand
CCTCCCCGTTTCACGACACCCACCCTCGCCGATCCCCAGATCGGGGGCGGCGAAACGCCGTGCAGAGTCGCGTTGCCGCCCACAGGCAGGGGCGTCGGCGAGGGGGGGTTCCCTGGGAAAGTGCGTAAAGCGACCCCCCGATCCCCCTCTCCAACACGAGTGGTCTCGCCCGGGCTGTGGCTCTGCAGTGGGGGGGGCTCCGCGCATCCCGGGGTACCCGGCTGTTGCCACGGCAACAGCATCCCGCCCCCGAATTTGGCGGGGTTTGACCCCAAATTGGAGGGGGGGTGTTGCATGGGGGACGATGTGGACACACACTAGAGGGTGAGGGTCTGGAGCGGGGGGGCATGGGGGAGTTGCGGGTCACGTAATGTGGGGGGATGTGTGGTATAATTGGGTGTGTGTTTGTGTGTAAAGGGGGAATAAAGAGAGGGCCACAGGGAACACGGGAGTAAAAAGAGGGCTAAAGATGCTATAGAAGGCAGTGGTATAACGAGGGGATGGGGCTTATAAAGGGGAGGTAAGAAAGGTACAAAGAGCATTATAAGTCAGACATGTAAAGTGGGGGCTGGACTAATACCAGAACTCAGTGACTCCTCTCACAACCCCAGTTTGGGGGATCCCACACCTCTATCCATCTGGTTGCTGCCACAGTTACCCCTCCACCTCCTCCATGTGGGATTCCCCCATCTCCATCTCAGCTGGGACTCCTCCACCCTGCAGGGCAGGGTCCCCACTCCGTTCAGGACATGGGGAGCTCCTCACCATGGCATCAGGCCCACGTGCTGCAGCTTCTCACGGAATTCCTACAGGTTCCTGGCTGGATCCTTTGTGGAGGGTGGGGAGCTGGTAGCCCTGGCAGAGCTGGAGCTCAGGGGCTGCAAGAAGAGATGCCCCCATTCCCAGCCAGGTCATCACAGGGATGGGGTGTGGGGGGAACAATGGCTGCGAGGACAGGAGGGTCCTGATCCAGCCCAGGGGGGCACAGGGACCCTTGGCCCTTTAGGGCCCCATCAGGGAGAAGCAGCTCCAGGACAGACTCAGCTCTGCCATCGAACCAGTCCCCTCAATGTCATCATCCACGTGGCAGTCTTCACTGTGGCCCCTGGTCCCACACCTTAGTCCAGACACCCTCCAGTGTCTAGAAGGTTCCAGAGCCAGACCAGACCTGGTTGTACAGCTGGTAGAGTCCCCCAGGAGCGAGGGGGACCATGTCAGTGCCAGAGGGGCAACCACCCCCCCTTCCAAATGTGGCATCCCCTCAGGACCTCCTGCTCCCAGCCAGGCACCTCCAACAGCAGCAGAAAGTGCTGGGGCTCAGGGAGCCCCAGGGCCTGCAGCCAGGACACCTGTGGCACAGGTGGGGGTTCAACAGAACCCCCGCCTCACCTCCAGCAGATCCTTGCCCCCACAAGGACCCCCAGCCTTTCCCCTATGTCCCATATGATCAAGCAGTTGGGCCTGGGAGGACACAGCCAGTGCTGGGGACTCCCCACTTGGGTACAGGTTGACACAGGCCACCTCATGGGGTGACACTCCTGTCCCTGCAGGGGGCACATGCCCATCTAACCCCTGCAGGTCGTTGAGATCGGGGACCCTCCACATACGGTCTGGGGAGCAGCAGGCACCCTCTATTCACCCCACCCATGTGTGGGACCCTGGGGGGTAGAGGGCAGAGACCCTAAATATCCCCCTTCCCAGGACCCCTGGGGTGGCTTCCACACCTCCCCACCATGAAAGGGAGTTTCAGGGTCCCAGAAGTGGCAGGGGGGTATCCTGGAGGGACGCTGAGGGGTGGAAATCTGCTAGAGGGCAGGTTTTACCAAAGGAATGTCACAGTGGTAGGTTAGTAACCTTGAGGTTGCCTGGGGGTCCTAAGGGAACAGCAGTCCGAGCAGTGATGGAGAAAGGCACTGGGTGGCACCAAACCCAGTGTTCAGCCTGGGGAAGAGGAACCAGCCCGCAGAACCCTCGAGCCCCCTGTGTGACCAATGGGGTGTCAATGACAGCATCAGGAGGCCCGGGCTGGGCCCCACCAGCCCATCCCTATTCAGCTCTGCCCGGTCCTGGCTCCTGCCAATGATGCTGTGGGGTCGGGGTGAGGGCAGCCCCTGGCGACAAGTGAGCAGGGTCCCCTCAAGCCCCTTGGTCACACCTCAGAGGCACCTCTTCCATGCACCGCCCCCCACCCTGGGGCCTGGCCCAGTCACAGGGGTCCTGGCCCTTTAGGGGCTCACCCCCATCTCCCATCACTCCTGGCAGCTTCAGCCCAGGATCTCCGTGATCCCCTGTTCCCCCCAGCCCAGATGGCCTGGCTGCAGCCCTGCACACANCCATCACCGGAGAGGGGGCTGGGGTCAGGGTCGGATCCCGACATTAAATTACAGGTTAAATTAATGAGCAAGAAAAAAACAACAGTTTTGTCTCAGGAAAAAGTGCCCAAGTGCAGGGGTGGGCTGGGGGCCCCTCATGGAGTGGGGGGACACTGGCCGAGCCCTGGCCCCCCATGTGCAGCACACACGCTCTGGGACACACACAGACGTGTGTGTCCCCCACCCTGTGCCTCTGCTGGCGTTTGGTCCCTGCTTGGAACCCCCTGGCCCTTCGAGGGTCCCAGTGCCTGGTCAGCACCCCCACTAGCAGCAGGGTGCAGGGACAATCCTCCATCCCCCGCAGTTCAGGACGCCACAGCTCCAAGGGGAGCAAGGGAGCTCCGAGGGATGCAGCACCACCCTGGGCCAGGAGTGCAGGAGCAGCCACCCCAGAAACATCCAGAATCAGTCTGGAGGGAGCCAGGGTGACGCCAGAGAGGGTGGGACAGCAGGAGTCCCCTCAGGTGACAGGTGCAGTGGGGGACCCCCACAGCCCCCTGGCATGGGGGGACTTGGCTGTTCTGGCATTGCCCCCCCCCCCCAACTTCCACTGTGCCACAGGGGAGAGTTCTCCCTAAGGGAGCAGGAAAGGGACCTCGGGGGTGCACCCCCATCCTACCTGGGGGAGGCAGAGAGGAGCAGTAGAGGGTCCCAGCCCACTCTGACATGAGCAGGGGGACCCAAGGGGTGCAGGCCAGCAAGGGGGGGTGTCCCCAGCCCCTCAGTGGTGCTGGGGGGCAGGGGGGCTCCAGCTGTCTGCTGTACGGGGGTCTGTGCTGAGGAGCTGCTGGACCCTACCCTGAGAGGGGGCTGTGGGATGGGGGGGCTCTGCTCCACTCGCAGCCCCCCACACCCGACGGGGCCCCAATCCATGGCCAGGCCCAGGCTGTGCCCCCAGTGATCCCCCGGCCACAACTGAGGTCCATGTGTACCCCACAGGAGGGCTCCACCCTCCGGGGCTGCAGGGTGCTCACTGCTCCTCCAGCCAGGAGGGCTTCTCGGTGCCAGGAGTCTTGAGCTTGATGTTGAACTGCTTGAGGGTCTGCTCAAGCTGCTGCTGGTTCCCGGCGAAGTACGCAGAGATGGCGTTGTGGAACAGCAGAAGTTGCTTATGCATCACCTTGATCTGGGAAGGAGGGTCACAGTCTGTGGGGGTCCAGCTGCATCCCAGCAGCACAGAAAAGGGCCGGGAAAGGTCCTGGAGACCCCAAGTCCCACTGCTCCCTCAGCACTGTCCACCCCATCACTGAACCATGTCCCCAAGTGCCACATCCAACGCAGCTGCTGAATTTCTGCAAACATCTCATCCCTGCACCCCATATCCCTGTGACCCTCATCCCTGTTCCATAAGCCCCATTCCTGCGCCCCCCATCCCCATCCCATGTACCACACCCCTGCCCTACCTTGTTCTCCTCCAGGAACTTGAGCTTGATGGCCACGTCCGCCCGCAGCTTCTCATACTTGTCCTTGTGGCTCTGGAACTGGCTCTGGGCCGCGTCCAGGCGGCTCACAGCGCTGGCATCCCGCGGGCCCATGCTCAGCTCCTCCAGGTCCGTCCGGTATGCATCATACTCCAGCCTGCAGGGAACCCCTGGCTAGAGTGACCTGCCCCAAGAGCCCCCTGGGACTCCTGAGCCCCACCACGAGTTCCCCCCAACCCACCTGGCCGTCTCATACTGCTTGACCGTCATGAGTGTGTCCTCCATGGTCTTGTTGACCAGTGTGTTGATGCTGGACACAAAAAAGTTGACAGCACCCAGCAGCGTCTCCCCATTCTTGCACAGCAGCTTCTGTGTCTCCGCGTTGTACCCAAACTCCTCCTGGGGACAGGTGAGGGGCCACAGTCACAGTCCTGCTCCCCTCCACTGAAAGTCACTTGGGTTGGAAAACTTTCTCCCCTGAGACCATCAAGCCCAACCATGATCCAGCAACACCAAGCCCAGCTCCATCTCACATCCCTACTAGTGCAAGTCAGTGTCTATGTGTTGCTCCCAGTTCCAGCAGTCCCCACACCCTCCGCAAGCCCTGGTGCCCAGCTGCTCCTTGCTCTGCCCCGATGTCCTGGTCCCCCCCAGCCCCAGCAGTTCCTGTGTAACCCTCAGCACACCTGGAGCTCAGGGGATTTCTGGCTGAGGTCAGCGAAGGCGTCACCGAGGGCGTGCTGGGTCTGCACGAGGCTGTACAGGTGCGCTGTGAGTGCCCGTGCCAAGTGCAGGACACTCTCGTACTTGCGCTTGGTCTCACGCAGCAGCTCGATCTGCGTCTCCAGCTCCAGGTCCACGGTGCGCGACCCCCGCCCAAATCGCTCCGACAGCAGCTGCTTGGTGCACTGTGGGGTGTGGGGACAAGGGGGCCATGAGGTGTGTGTGGACACCCCCACAACTGCTCCAAGAACAGCTGCTTGGTGCACTGTGGGGCGCGGCAGGAAGGGAGGACTGCTGGGGACCTCAGTGAAGTGAGGACCTCAGCCCTCACCTTGTAGGTGTTGATCCCCCACTTCTTGACAATGTCGAACTTCTCAACGGCAATGCCGCGCACAACCTCCTCCCCACCGGGTTGGGGGCCGGGGGGTGGTGGGTGCAGCCCAGGGCCTGGCATGGGGATAGGAATAGAGACAGCACCTGGTACCAGCTCTGGGGTGGCAGCATACGTGGGGGGGCCAGGCAGCCCCTCCCCTCCAGAGCCCTTGTCCCAGAGCCACTGTCCCCACAGCAGGGTCTCAGCTTTAGCCACGTGCCCAGCACTGGCTCACGGGCATCCTGGTGGGGACCCTGCTCCTGCCACCTGCCCTGCGGGCCCCATGCGGGGTCCCCGCTCCTGCCAGCCTCCCTTAGGGTCCCATGCAGGGTTCCTGCTCCTGCCAGCCTCCTGGGGGGTCCCACACAGGGGAACAGACCCCAGCCCAGCCATGTCTGCTTGCACAGCCAAGCCCAGGCCCTACCCTTTTCTGCTGACCCCTGTCACCAGGAGGAGTAGTGCCTGGCAGCACTGAAAGACACCCAACTGGGTTGCAGGGGCAGGGAGGACCTTCCTGGCCAGGACCCACCTTGGAGACCCCTGAGCCCATCAGTGCTGTCCTTTGACCCAGCACCAGGACCGGGCCCAGTGCCTCAGCTGCCTGGGTGCTCTTCCCCATGGCCTGGGGCTGGTGAGGGGCGCAGTACCTGCGGGAGCAGCGGCCGGGCGGGCCATCCTGCGGGCAGCGGGTGCACTGGGGGGCACCGACGGTCCTCGGGGGGGGTGAGGGTGGACAAGAGAGCCTGGAAATGGGGGGACTGCGGGCGCCGAGCAGGGGGTGGGACAGGATGGAGGGCACGGGACAGGAGGGGTCGCCAGGGCAAAGGGGATGGGGGCAGGCAGCAGGGAACAGGGACAAGATTGCGGGCAGGCGGCAGCAGGAGAGCAATGGCAGCAGGTGAGTGTTGGAACCCAGAGGCATGGTTGAGGGTACACAAATGGACCCCCCTGCCCCAGGGAATCCCCCCAGCCTCCTCTGACCCTTCACTGGGGGAACCTGTGCCCCGAGAGCTGGGCAGACCTGGTGTGCCAGAGACACGGGGTTGCCAGTCCTGGGGGAGTACACACATGCACCTACTCACAGCCTCTGCGCACACAGACCCTCCCCAGGCCTTCTGGGGGCCAGGCTCTGCCACGGGGACACCCTCAGGGACAGAACCATGTGGAACAAAAACAGAAGGACAGCTGTGCCAGGGCCCCTGTGGCATAGGGCCCAGTGGTCCCACCACAGCCTAACTCAGCTGGGGCAGTGAGGCCAGTGGGGAGTGGGGCTTTGGTGTCACCCCAAAGCTCCCACTGCCCCTGGCCTGCGGCAGAGCCAGGGTCCTTCACTGGGGGGCCCCAGAGAACCTTGCTGGTGTATCCTGCCTGAAGGGATGGAGATTCCCTGGCAGAGACATTCCTGTGAGATGGGAACACCCTGTTCAAGTGGGTAGTGGTGCTGTGGGGCAGAAGCCCCTTCTTTGCCAGCAGCACATACCCCCACATGCTGCTCCTGCACAGCGCCTGAGCCCTGGGGGGATGGAGCTCTCAGAAGATGGCTTGGCAGAGAGGCAGCAGCAGAGCCTCGTGCCAGGGGTGGGGGACAGTGAGGACGGGTGAGCCCCTGTCTCCCAGCCCAGCCCCAGTACCTTTGATGGTGCCAGTGGGGATGATGCCCTCAGCAGTCCCCCCATAGCCGCCCGACACGATGCTGGTCTCGTTGAGGTTGGGCCCTGACACCATTACCTGCTGCAGGTCCTGCAGGACACAGGAGCATGGAGGGCTGAGGTGTAGGGATGACCTGGTCCCAGCATAACCCCAAGCACCCCCTCGGGTCCCTGGACCCCAGACCTGCTCCAGGCCGTCATCCTCGGGCAGGCTGCTCGTGTCCCCATTGCTGCTGATGGGGATCTCCATGGTGGCCGCCTTGCTCAGGATCCCGTCCGACATCCTCAGGGCCTGGGGGGACACGGAGCTGGCACTGGGCCGGACCCACCCCTGGGAACTGCGGGAACAGGTTCCGATGGGTAGGGGCAGGAGGGGACAATGGGAGTGACATTGGGCTGGGTGGGGGAGGAATCCCATTTGGGCATCTATTGGCACTGAGCAGCCTCCGTCCCATGCCCTGGGCTTCCCCCTGCAGCCACCACCCAGCCTGGCCCCCAGACTCTCCTGCCTCCCAGAACGCTCCCGCAGAGTGGAACAGCACATCCCCGAGGTGCCGACCCCAGTCCCCGCTCTCGGCTTCTCTCCCTGTCCTGTCCAGGCACCCCCGGGTCCCGCCGCGCCTGGTGCCGTACCGCGTGCCCCCCTCACCAACCCCGGCTGGGTCCCCGCGTGCCGCAGCCCCTGTCCCGGGACAGCAGCGCTGGCAGCGCCCGGCCCTCCCCTCCCGAGCGCCGGGAGCCACGTCCGCAGCCCGGGGGGTGACGGGAGGCCCTGCAGCGCCCAGACCGGTCCGGGCACATTCCAGCGCAGGCGGGGCCTGGGGCAGGCGCCGGGCGCCCGTTATCTGCGCCCTGGCCCTGAGCCCTGGCCCGGCCCGGCCCATCCCGCCTGCCGCACCGAGTCCTACGAACCGGGCCGGCAGGCATCGCCCCGTCCGATCCCAGCCGGGGAGCGGCCCTGCAGCCCCCGGGGTGGGCCAGGGGCAGGGCCTGGACCGACCCGCCCGAGCCACCCCTGGCTGGGCCCCGCGGGGGACCGACCCCTGAAGGGATCCCCGGCAGCTGCAACCAGCGGGACCGGACCGGGCAGGCCATGATGGCCCCCGCAACATTCCGGGGCTCTCCCGGACAGCCCCTGCCGGCATCGGGGCCCCTCAGCGCGCCCGGTAACCCCCGGCCCCCTCGGGCCCACCTGCGCCCCGGCCCCGCCGGGCCCCCCCGCGCCGCTCCCGCTCCGCCTCGGCCCGGACGCGTCGGAAGCGTCGTCACCGCGGCGCCGCGCCGGAAGTGACGTCACGGCTGCGCCGCAGGGAAGCGGCGCTGAGGGCCCGGCATGGACCCCGCGTCCGAGCACCGGCAGCAGCTCCGCAGCGTGAGCAGCAGGGCCGAGGGGGGCGGCCGGGGACGGCGGTGCTCGTGCGGGTCTCGGTAGAGGATCCCGGGGAGTCCCAGAGGCCTCCGGTGCGGGGTCCCGAGGCCCCAGGTTCGCAAGGGAACCGGTGGGTCCCGCCCGGGGCCGAGGCTCTCGGGGTGGCGTGGGGGGTCCCTGTGGGGTTCGGGGGTCCTGGGTCTGCCCTGTTGTGACCCCTCCGTGCCCTCCAGCTGCGGGACTTCCTCCTGGTTTACAACCGCATGACCGAGCTCTGCTTCCGCCACTGCGTCTACAGCCTCAACTACCGGCTGCTCACGGGCAGCGAGGTGAGCTGGGCGCGCACGGGGCGGGCGGCCCGGGGGTTCCCGCGGCCGCTGATGCTCCTGCCCATCTCCTCCTGCAGGAATCGTGCTTGGACAGCTGCGCCGCCAGGCTCGTCCGCGCCAACCACCGCCTGATGAGCGCCTACGTGGGGCTGATGCCGGCGCTGCTGCAGCGCCGCGCGGCCGAGCAGGTGTCACTGCCGGCCGAGCAAGGGGCACCGGACCCCGCAAGGCCCTCGCCCGAGGCTCACGGTGCCGGCTCATAGTACGATCCAACAGCGATGGGACAGGACCGGACCTCCCGGTACCGGCGGGAGCAGCAGCACCCGGCCCCCGTCAGAGCTCCGGGTGGGAGCAGTGGCTCCACTGGGCCCCGGGAGCAGCCCCGGGAGCCCCCGGTCTGGGGGATGCAGGAGGGCACAGGAACAGGGGACTAGCCCCAGCCCCCACGTGTCCGGACTTTCGAGAAGTGGATGTGTAGTGCCAATAAAATGTCTTCAGTAATGGCTCTGATGCACCAGGAGGGCAGCACAGCTGGCAGCACAACTGAGAATCCAGGGACTTCTGCCTAAAGATGAGATAAACGTCTCCCTGTAGGAGCTGGGAGGCCATAGAGGCTGCAGAGGGGCAGTACCACCTGGCAAATGGACACAGATGGGGATCCTGGTCCTGATCTTCCAACTCTGGCCAGCACTGGAGGATCCACGAGGTCTCCATCTGGGCCAGGGGTGTCAGAGGCTCCAGCTGGACACACTGGAGGAGGGTCCTGGTCCTGCAGCTCCCACCAGTGCTGGGCGGTTCCTAGAATAGGAGCTCCCAGAGTAGGAAGAGCCTGGCTCGGCTATCACAAGGCCCATGCTGCCCTCAGAGCTGGCTCAGGTCACTGTGGCGGGGCTGTAGGATGCCTGTGGGCACCAGGACACTGTGGTCTCCTGAATGTCCTTGTCACAAACAGCTGGTGCACAGCGGGCCCCCACTGACAGGGGCGGCTGAGCCATTGCCCACAAGCCAGGGGCCTGTGGCCTGTGACACTGGAGAGTATTGCTCCTGCCTGCTGCTGCCCAGGGTCAGACAGGGATGGGTCACAGCACCCCACCCCAGCCAAGGCTCAGGGCAGGCAAGCAGGAGCCCCACTACAGAAATAAATCAATATATTCTGTGTACAAAACATGCTTCTGCAGGCCCAGCCAGGCGCTCCCACGCATATAAATAAGGCCTGGTCGGGCATCCCCCTCTGTCCTGCCCGTGGGGGCCAGCGCCTGCGCCAGAGCCACCCCTCCCACGGGAGCCCCGGGCTGGCCAGGGTCACTTGAGGTCCACGTCAAAGTCCAGCACCAGCAGCTTGGTCTCCTCCGTGCCGTTGCGGCTGCCTACGGCACACACCAACTTCGTGTTGGAAGCACGGATGCGCCACACAACACCCCCTGAGCCCCCGCTTTCCAGGGCCACGAGATTCCGCACAAACTCCCCTGTCTTCAGGTCCCACAGCTTCACTGTGCCGTCATCAGAGCTGGTCACCACGAACTTGGAGCTGAACTGCAGGCAGGTGACGGCACTCTGGTGCTTGCTGGGACCTGTGGGGAGGCACCTGTGAGCGCCAGGTGTGCCCAGGGCACCCACGGCTGGGTAACACCTGCCCCATCATATCTGGCAGCTCAGAACTGCCCTGGTCCCCCAAGGGTCAGGAGCCCTCCTTTCCCCACCGCAGCCCCCTGAGGGAGGGAACTGCCCCCTCCCAGCCCCCTGATCAAAGGGAGCCCCCCTCCAAGTGCCCAAGGATGAGGAAGATCCCCTCACCCTGCAGTGTCTGCAGGCACTGCCCCGTCTTGATGTCCCAGATCTTGACAGTGGAGTCGGCATTGCCAGACACGAGGATGTTGTCACGCAGCTCCATCCCGCTGGTGAGGGACTGGTGCCCCATGAGTGTGTGCAGGCAATTCCCACTCTCCACATCCCACACACGGATTGACGTGTCCAGGGATCCGCTCACAATGTGCGTCCCATCAAACTGCCAGAGAGTGGGACCATCTCAGCACCAGGACCAGGAGTGCCCCCTGCTTTGGGGTGCATCTCCCCAGCTCTGGAACACCCCTGGCTCCAGCACCACTCACTTTGGGGTGCGACAGCTCCTGCTCAGTCCCCAGGACAGCACCTGAGCCATGGGCTCACATATCCCTGAGCTTTTTGGGGTCTACAAATGCTCTAGGGAATGGACATGGAGGGGTGTTTAATCCCACAGAATGTGTGTGGGGGGAGTGTCAGAGAGGTAGACAATGCCCTTGCAGGACACAGACATAGTCCACCTGTCCTTACATGGCACAATGTGTCCCTTCAGGGCACAGATGTGACCCACATGTTCCTGCAGTACACACAGGGACTGTCTGGGACAGCTTGTGCCCCATGATGGGAAAGCAGGGGAGTTACAAGTGAGGGCAGCAGGAGGGCAGATGTGTGAGGTTGTACCTGCAGGAAGCAGAAGAATCAGGGGAGCTGGAGCTGGGGAAAGGCACAATGAGGGGAGGTGTGGGGCCATACCTGCAGTGAGTAGACACGGTTGGTGTGTCCCTGCAGCGTGTGGGTGCAGCTCTCACTCTCGGGGTCCCACACCTTGACTGTGTAATCGTAGGCACCGCTGACCACCTTGTTGCCATCGTACTGGACACAGCGCACAGCTGCCACGTGCCCCATCAGCACGTGCAGACACTGCCCTGTCTCAATGTCCCAGAGCCGCAGCGTGGCATCCCGGGAGCCGCTCACCACCCTGTGGGTGAGGGGACACCTGGGGCCCAGCTGCCAGGGTGGCCCTGGGGCAATGAGCTTCGTGCCCCAAGGGTCCTCCCTCCCACACAGCACCCCTCACGCCCGTACCTGTTGCCGTGCAGATGCATGCAGCGCACAGTGGAGGTGTGTCCGTACAGAGTGTGCACACACTCGCCACTGTCAGCGTTCCACACCTTGAGTGTGCGGTCGGTGGAGCCGCTGATGACAATGCTGTCCCTCATCTGGGAGGACCAGACGCCCCCCGTGTGACCCACCAGCGTCTGCACACACTGCAGGGGGCAGGATGTGAGGGACAGGTGGGCCTCTCCCACCTCCTCCACACCCGCAGCAGGGCAGAACAGAACAGCTCAATGTCCTTGTCACAAAGGGCTCAAATTGATCCCAAGAGTCAGAGAGTGACCTCTCCTGCGGCCAGCAGAGAGGGACAAGTCCCTGTCCCAACCCCATATGGCACCACCGACAGTGCCACACTCGCCTGCTCAGTGACAGTGACACCTGCCCAGGAACTGTGACAATCATCTGCCTGGTGACAGTGACACTCACCTCTCCCGTGACAGCTGACCACACCTTGAGTGTGTTGTCATCGGAGCCGCTGACGATGCGGTTTCCGCAAAATTGCAGACAGGTGATCACATGATCGTCATGGCCTTTCAGCACCTATGGGACCACAGGCATGGAGGGAGGGCAGTGTAGACCACCCTAGCCCACAGGACCACCCTGAACACGGTAAGCATTGGGGAGGTGGCAGGTGCTGGGGGGAGGAAGGGCACAGGGGTCCCTGAATCACCTGCACCTCCCAGTGCTTCTGCAGGGCAACAGACACAGGGGCGAATGGTTGGGCATTTGCTGTTGGGGTAGGGAGCTACTGGGGGATAGGGAACAGGGATGCTCAGGAATCCAGGACCTGCGGGAGCAAGAGAAGAGGTGGCAGGGGCTCTGCCCAGGGGGCAGGAGGTACCCCCAAGGAGATCACCCCAGGGCTCTAAAACCTTGCACAGGACATAGCCGAGCCCAGGGGGGGCTGTACCCTCACTGGATACTGAGGCTTGCTGCAGCCCTGTATGCGGACTTGGTGAGGGCAGGATCCCCCTTATCTAAGCCCAAGGGACCCTGTTTCTGCTGCCTTTATTGCTCTGAGTGGGCTAGATCCACCTCCTGTGGCAGATCCCACACCAGCTCCCCACTATGGCAGTGCCCTGGGGTCCAGCCCCAGGGGAACCCCTCAGACCCACCTTGGGGGGCCGCAACTCCCCACTGCGCCAGTTCATGTCAATGCGGTGTTGGCGCAGGAAGGCAAATTTCCAGGGGCTGTACATGAAGCCAGGGCTGAGCAGGCGCCTCTTCCGCAGGTGCAAGGGCTCCTCGATCCCTGAATGGGGAATGCAGTGGGTATCTCAACTGAGCCAAGCCCACAGTTGCCCCCAGCCCCCACCCTGGGGAGCCCTCACCTTCCTCACGGCACTTCTCCCTCCAAAGCAGGTTGTCCTCGGCCAGGACCCTCCAGTAGCGGCAAGTCTGGGCAGCACGGAGCAGGTCCCGTGGCTCCAGGAAGGACAGGACATACAAGGCCAGCTGCAGGAGGAACAATGGTCACAGGGGGCCCTTGGGCGGTTCAGGCCAGGCCCCCAGCCCCACTCACCTCCTTGGGCAGTAGAGAGATGAAGTCACGCTGGAACTGGGGCTCGATGACCTGCATCATGTACTTGATCTGTGCCGGCTCACAGCGGTCAATGAGCTCATCCAGGGCCAGCAGCTTCTCAGGGCCACTCCAGCGCTGCAGGGGGACGCCCAGTGACCCCCAGCTCTGTGTCCCCAGCCACAGGCCAGCACACAGATGGGACTCCCCTGTGACCCCCAGATTCCTGCAGCTCCATTCCCTCAACCCAGCCACAGCCTTGCCAGCCTGGGCTCTGGCCCCAGCCCCAAGGACAGGAACCTGAAGCAAATGGGAGCTCAATGGGAGACATACGGCGGGTCACAGGTACCATGTGACGGGTGACACCTCCCCAGGATGGGGGACAAGAGGACAGGGATGACACCCCCTCTGTGCTCTCTCACCTGAAAAGAAGTTCCCAGAATACACATACCTGGAAGGTGCGGAGCCAGTCCTGGAGCTCAGGTGGAGGAGCCACCGATGGGATGCGGCGGCGCCGGGCCTGCCCCGCCTTGGCATTGCGCAGGTCCCCAAAGGTGGTGGTAGGGCTGGGTGTGCAGGGACCCAGTGTCCTGGGAAAGAGAACAGGCACAGGTGAGGCCAGGGTACAGGTGGGTCATGCCAGCACTGCTCCAGGCCACACCAGGGCAGAGGCTCCAGGAACTGGCCTTCACCAGTAGGAGCTCCAACCTGCTGACCCTCTCCTCTCACTCCCACCCTACTGACTCCTGCCCACACTCCCACCAGGCCACAGCCCCCAGCCCAGCCTGCTCAGCAAATGATCAACTGGTCAGGGCTGGAGAGCACCTCGGACAACCCCTGCTCAACTGAGGTAGCTCCAGCACCCTCCCAGGGTGGGCAAGAGGAAGTGTGTGTCACTCCCCAGCACACAGACCCTCCTTACCTGCCATACTCAGAGCCCTTGCATAGCTTCTTCCCGGGGGACAGAGCCCTGCCATCCGGCCCATTCTCTGACTTCCGCTTCATCTGCGGGACACAGCAAGTTGGAGCAGCTGAAGCAGACCCAGACCCTGCTGGTCCTCTGCAGGCCCCCTGCCCATAATAGATACTTGCAAGTCCCCGTGAACTCCCTGCCCGGAGCTGAACCTCACGTTCCTCTACATATGCCCTGCTTACAGCCAACCCCTGTGAAATCCCCACCCAGAGCCACAGGGCAGATGCCCACAGTACAGACCTCTACCTGCTCCTGCTGCCCCCATTCAGGGTCCACATGGCAACCAGAGACCCTACCCAGCAGGACAGGGGGACTGCAGCAGGGCTGGGTAGGGGTGGAGCCTGGGGCAGTGCATCCTTCCCCAGGCCCAGCAGCTGGAGACCAGGGAGCCCCCAGGACTCAGCCAAACAGTCGCCCATGACAGCTCCCAGCCCCTCAATGTGTCCAGGGGTCCACAGCTACAACAGCCAGCCCCATCCCCCTCACAGGACCGAGTGCCTCAGCAGCTGCTGGTCACCTTGGGGCGCAGGTGCCGCAGCAGCCCCCTGTCCCCTGTGCGCTGCAGGTAGTCGATCCAGCGCTCCCCCAGGGTATAGTATAGGTAGACATTGCTGCTGTCCTCCCCCTCCTCGCTGCAGCAGCTCCCTTCCTCTTCCTCCTCCTCCTCCTCTTCCTCCTCCTGCTCCCCAGCAGAGCTAGGGGGCTCCTGTGTCCCCTGCCCCCTGGAGCTATCAGGCTCTGTTCCAGACCCAGGGCTGCCCTTCCTTTGGTGCTCCAGCTCCCAGGGTCCCGGTGCTTCCTCCTCCTCCTCCTCGTCCTCCTCCTCAGACACCACCTGAGCGCAGAGAGAGGCAGGGGTAGGGCTAGTCTGCACCACCATCGAGGTGCTGGGGAGCTGCCAGGGAGAGCTAGAGCCTGGAGCACAGGGACTCTGCTCTACAGCACTGTAGGGGGTCATGGAGCAGAACACCCCCAGCGCACAGGCAGGAGCTGCTCCCGGCACACCTCCCTTGAGACCCCAAAAGCCAGACCCCCTCCCTCATCCCTGCCCCTATACCTGTGCTGCAGGCAGCCTGCTGTCCCCGCTGTTCCCCGGGGGCACGGGGCTGGCCCGTGGGGCCCCCTTGGGGCAGCATGTCATGCGCTGGCTATTGAGTTCCAGGATGCGTGTGGTGATGCCCTTGACGAGTAGCAGATCATCCAGGCAAGTGAAGCCTTTCAGCTCCTGCGGGGAGGGAAGTCAGCCCTGTCAAGAACAGTTACTTGTGGGACTCTTTCCTGTTCCCACAGATCCCCTGCCCGAGCAGCCTCACAAGGAAAAGGCACGGCACCGGGGCAGGAGTCCTGTGGGCTCCGGGGAGCAGTGCTGGAATGGGGAGGACTCCCGGGCTCCAGCCCACCTGCTCAGGATGTGACTCTGGAGCAGAGGCACAGCCCTGGGCACACACAGACCCATCCCGCGGGACACCAGGCCGGGACCAGTAGCCTCCCCTCACACCTACACAGGTTCCCGCAGCGTCTGCCAGGGGGTGAACCCGGCCGGGCCGGGCTGTCTCAGGACCCAGTGGAGAGTTCTCGCAGCCCCGGGTCGGGGCAGGGCCCGGCCAGTCCTTCAGACGGTTTAGGCGCTGCTGCTGCTCCCTACAAAAGGCTGCACCAGCAGCACCAACCGGGACGGGCCCTGCTCCGGACCACCCTCTGCTCCTCCCGCATCCCGGTGCTCCCATTCCCGGTGTTCCCAGCTGCTCCCGTCCCCTCATCACCCCTTTTCCAGGGCAATACAAGCCGAACGCTCCCAGCCTTGACTTGTCCGTCCGCGGCCCCGTCCCGGTGGCACCAGGGAAGGGCTAGCGCTGACCCCGCTGTCCCTGCCGGGCCGGGCCGCGGTGCCGCTCCCATCCGTGTCACCAGTCGTCGCGACGTCTCCCCGCAAGCACTTCCCGCCCCATCATCGCCGGTGACGACCTCGAAGGCCGCCGGGGCGCGGTGCCCGTCCCGCCCCGCCGGAGCTCACGGTCCCCCGGCTCCCAGCTCCGGGCCGCGGCGCTGCTCGCAGTCGGCAGCGAGGGACGGCGGCACCGGGGCCGTTCCGGGGACAGCTGCTCTCGCCCGATCCGCCAGGGATGCCGGCCCGTCCTAGCAGCGAACCCGGCAGCAACGCCGGATACCGAGACGGAAACGGCGCCGCAGCCTCCCCTCCAGGACCGGCACCGGCCCCCCTGCCCTGGCACCGGCCCCGCCGCTCTCGCCCCGGCCATGTCCCCCGCACCTCTCTCTTTCGGACGATGCCGCGGGCGCGGCGGCGACCGATGCCACTGAGGGCAGCCTCCAGCTCGGCCACGCTGGCGCTGTTAATGTCAAGCTTGGCCCCGCCGGGGCCCGGCCCCGACATCCCGGTACCGGCCCCGGGCGCCGCCGCCGCGCAGGCCCGACCGCACCGCGCATGCGCACGCGGAGCCGCGAGACACAGGGGCTTTATTGGTGGTGACAGCGAGGGGGGCGTGGCCATGTGGAGAGGGCGGGACCAGCGCCGAGGGGGCGCGGTCTCGGCGCTGGCCCCGCCCCCGTCACCGCCGCTTGTACAGGCATGGCCGCAGGCGCAGCCCATGCGCGGTGCCAGCCCGGGCCGGACCCGTCTTGGCGAACTCCAGCAGGTAGAAGTAGGAGCTGGAGAGGTCCTGAGGGCACGGGGACATCCGGCTCCATCACCACAACCCCGGGAACCGCTGCGCCCTCCCAGCGTGGCCAGTGCCCTCCTCCACCCACAGCCCCTCTGTGCCCCAAACCCCACCACAGACCCTGACCCCGATGCGCCCTCTCAACCCCTGCACCCTCATTATCAACCTTCACACCACCATCCCTCCAGGCTCTGGAACCCTTGGTGCTCTTCAAGCTCCACGACCATCACTCCCAGGCTGTCCACTACAGCCCCAAGTCTCCCCTACCAGACCCCAGCAGCCCATCCCCTCCATGCCCCTGAACCCTGGTGTGCCTCTACACCCCCATCCCAGACCCCTATACCAGACCCCCATGACTGCCAGGTCCCCCAAACCTGCCTGCAGGCACTCCTATGAGCCCTGTGTTCCTTCCACACCCCGTGTGCTTTCACCACCCCCTCCATGAACGCTCCCCACCAGCACCAGGATGGGCCCCAAAACATCTTCCCTGCAAGCTCCTTCCCGAGAGTCCCAGGCTCCTGGGGGCACCCACTGCCCAACCCACTCACATCTGGGGACACACCTTGGAGACTGTCCTGAAGCCCAGCTGTGCCATGGCCTTCAGGAAGGCACGGATGTCCTCAAAGCGGCTGGCCACCTCAGCCACCATCAGGGTTCCCCTGCAGTCACACAGGTCCCGAGTAGGGCAACCAGACACCCCAGGGCACAGCCCAGTGCCTCTGCCCTCCCTGATCCCCACTGCCCCCCAGTCTCTGATTACCCCAGCTTGAGCACGCGGTTGGCTTCCCCCAGGATCTCCTGCAGGTTGGTGGCCATCAGTGATAGGCAGAATACAGCCACGTCCACCGACTCGTCCGCCAGCGGCACCTGCCAACCCCAGGACAGCCCGGAGGAGCAGGAAGTGGTGATGGGGCTGGAGAGCTACCCAGGCTCATGGGTTCAGTTGAGCTCCATCTCCGGGTACCCAGAGCACAGACATCCAGTTTTTGAGCAGACACATCTCTGCTGCCCCTCACGCATGGGACCCTCTGTCATACCTCAGCAGACCCCATCCCCACCCCAGACGTGCCTCAGTACCTCGGCCATGTCGCAGACGGTGACCTGCGGGGTCAGCGGCACCAGGTCGAAGCAGTGCACCTGGTTCCTGACGCTGGTGGCCAACGTGCAGTCGCCGCACCCAAAATCCGCCACCACCAGCGACGCCGGCCTGGGGGAGTACACTGGGGTCAGAGCGGCCCGGCCCCGCTGTGCGCCGCCCCCCGGTCCATTCCCGGTCCGCCCCGCTCACCGGCGGCGCAGGTAGCGCACGATGCGCTGTACGGGCCGCTCGGGCCAGCGCTGCACCTGCCGCTCGAAGCCGCGATGATACAGCTGGAAGGCGGCGGGGTCTGCGCGGAAGAGCCGCGCCGCGTCCCGGCTGCTGCCGCTGTAGAGCTGCTGGTTCAGGTACCGGAACCGGGCGCCGAGCAGCCGCTCCTCCATCCGCGCCCGGAGCGCGGCCGACCGGCCGGAACGGGGCTGCGGGGAGGCCTCCGGGGGACCCGGCGGCTGCGGGGGGCCCGGCCCCGCGCCCCGCGC